>JARFXV010001609.1:0-207057 GCA_031761425.1 Cosmopolites sordidus
TCATTATCTTTCAGGCTTTTGAAATGGAAATTCTAGGCTTTAAAAAAATTTAATTATTGACACTTTATTTTTTTTTATTTTATTTTTTTATTTTTTACTATTTTTCCCCTTTTGTCGTTAAAAAGTTACATAAGCGTTCGAGACATTTGTGCCATATATTGCGCTATAGCCAAGTTCAAAAATTAAAATTTCGACCTGATCAACACGCCCCGCTTTGGTAAACCTTCCGACTTTGACGAAGACCACTTTAAAGCGCTTGTGAAGGAGGATGACCGTCAAATATGCCGAGAATTGGCTGAAAAGATGGACCTTGCGACAGTCTGCCTTCTGTGGGATCTTCAATCTACGGGATTTACTCAAAAATTCGGAGCTTAGGTACCACAGAAATTAATAAACGACAACAAAGAAAATCGCCACAAAAAACGGCCCAAATCTCACCCGACACTCATCAATCCGATCACGAGCAACGATTTCTACTACGATACAGAATCGTCACGGGAGATGTGAAATGGTGTGTCTACGCTGATATGAAGCAAAGGAAGGAGTGGATAGCTACAAGAGACACGCCAAAGTCGAGAATTAAGTAAGATCGCTGTCCCATGTAGACCATGATTTGAGTTTGGTGGGGCTTGGAGGGTCTTGTGTTCTGGGAGATGCTGGGGAAGAACAAGACAGAAATCGATAAGGAACGCTACTTCGTTCATCCGCACCGTGAAAATAAGGTTATTCAACTGAAATGACCCGATCGACAAGGCAAAGTCGTCTTGATCCACGACAATGCACAACCTCACACAACAAACATCGTCAAGGAGGCCCTGAGTGATCTCAGGCTCTTGCTTACCGATTTTCTCCCCTTCCACTCCGTGTCCAATCAAATGAGGGGCGTAACCTTCGCCAACCATGAAGACCTCAAAAATTGGCTTAACAGCATATTTGTCGAGAGGTGGAAGCAAGTCGTGAATAATGATAGAGTATTAAAAGAAGAAGAATTAAAAGGGAATTAATAGAAGATTAATTTGTTGTTATAATTGCTTTATCAATAAAACTTTTATAATGAAAAAACGGCGGGAATTTATAGAATAACCCAATATTTTGATTTACAAGGCCAGTTTTGTGTAATTAAAATTACTCATCCCCCCCTCATTTAACAATTATATTGTGCTTTATTGTCTTTCTTTTCTTTCATGGTCTCTTTTATACCTGATTTACAAATTCCTAGTTGCAGTCCTGAGTTACTATTTTTCATTTTTGTTGGTTGTTGTTTTTTGATGCGGATGGATTTTTCTTTGGTAGAGTTACCTGTATGCTATAAGGAAATAGTGGGTGAACAACCAATAATGTAACGAAAATCAATGGCGAAGGATTATGTAACCTGGCGGCGGCTAGTGATATATATTTTTGGTTAGTATAAGATTTATACACAAAAAACTTGACATACAAGAAAAGATTACTGAAAGATAAGAAAGAACGACAGATTACTGAAAAACAAGAGATTGCGCTTAAGGAATATACAAGATAATAATAAAATCAATAGTAACATATGCCGCAGAAACTATGTCAAATGCAAAATAATAAGAGCAGTAATGGGAGCAAAGAAACTGGGAAACAACAAGTTCAGAACTGTAATGAACTTTGAGATCGACAAGTTGTTGGAAAAGGAAAACAGTGATAATGATTAAAGCACAAAGAATAATATGGTATGGATGCATAATGAGAGGAGAAAAGGATATAGCAATAGGAGAGATCACAACATGGAAACCAGCATAACACAGACGGAGAGCGCGACTCAGAGTCAGATGGAGAGAAAATGGTTGAGAAGACAAAAACTCACTAACAATTATGAGGTAACAAGACCACCAATACCACCAAGACCAAGGTAATAAGACCACCAAGACACTTAGGAACTGATCCACCATACTAAAACGATTTGAAGAGTTCTTTATTCCCTATATGGAACAGCTACAGTTTCACTGAGAAAAGTATTACTTTATAATAATAATCTGTAAACACTTGCTGGATAAGAGAGGAACGTCAGGCATATCAAAACTGCGAAGAAATGAAAGATGAGGTTTCCAATGTAATTAAACATCATAACTGGAAAGAACCAGGGTCTGACGGACTGCAAAATTACTGGCTGAAGAAATTTTGGTGCACACATGGTAAACTAAATGACATCATTATTGAAATACTAAATGGACCATCATTTCTAACTTAAGGGACAATATACCTTATACCAAAGGACAGACTGCCCATGATATATAAAATCATAACAGTCTGCATTAGTGATCGTATATATATATATATATATATATATATATATATATATATATATATATATATATATATATATATATATATATATATATACGATATATATATATATCGATATATATATATATATACGATATATATATATATATATATATATATATATATATATATATATATATATATATTTATATATATATATATATATATATATATATATATATATATATATATATATATATATATATATGTGGTATATATATATATATATGTGGTATATATATATATATATATATATATATATATATATATATATATATATATATATATATATATATATACATTGTGAGCGCAATGAAACAATTGGTTATTGATTCAGTCACTTCCAGTCAGGGTTTATGCCAAGAAACGAAATATTAATATGGCATATATATCGATCGATTATAAGAAGGCTTTAGATTCTGTACCACATGAATGACATATAGAAATCTTAAATATCTATAAAATAAATCAGTAATAAATCTCTTGAAAAGCTCCATGTCAGTGTGGAGAACCAAAATCCAAATCAGGGAGGATGGTTATAATATCACACATGAAGAAATTCCAATTAGAAGAGGTGTTTTTAAAGGAGATTCGCTCAGTTCTCTTTGATTCTGCCTCACCATGAACCCATTTTTATATCGACTGAACTCGAATATGGTTTTGCTTTGAAGAACAACGGTTAACTTACATTAAACGGTTACTTGAGATTAAACCATTTGCTTTTACATGGACAAACTAAAATTGTTTGCCTTATCAAATAGTCACCTGTAACAGATATTAATAAGAGAGCAAGAATTCTCCAGTGGATGTACGAATGCAATTTGGACTGGAGAAGTACCGCATATTAAACATCAATAGAGGAAAATTGTTGAACAATGCTTTTGAGACACAGATTGGAGAAAAGATCGAGACAATGGGTGCTGTAGATACATACAAGTATCTGGGTATGGTATGAAACAAGCACGCCGAATTGATCGCCTGTTAATTCATCAAAAGAGTTAGACAAGTTTTAAAAGCATACTTAAATAGCAGAAACATGTCTAAGGCTATCAACACCTATGCAAGTTCAGTGCTAATCTATTCGTCACTGGTAATGTAATATCAGGACACTACTCACAAAATGGCAAAAACCCAATCTTAGAAGTACTGTGGAACGCACAACATTGCTGCGACAAGGCGGAAGGGGATTAGTCGATATTAGTAAGCAACTAGACCAACAAATAGGAAATTTGCGGAAATATTTCTAGCAGCAGGCGGAAAAGTCTGCGACTAAACAAAGATTAAGTCAACGTAAAAATCGAACTTGACAAATTAAAATCATAGAGAGAATAGCCTCTGCATGGGAGACACTTGAATGGTCACTCAGGAACAAATCGACATATTAGCGTCGAACTACTGGTTGACTGGTGGACAGATGTTTCCGGAGACATAGGGTTTCCTACTGGCAATACAAGACCTGCCTACTGGCAAGTTATACCTGCCAGAAATTACCTCAAGTATTTAGTTCGGGGCGATAGTGGGGCGCATTCGATCATGTGGACAGATCCAACATATAACAGGGGGCTGTGAAGCATTTGCAGCAACATAATATAAAGAAAGGCACGATGCAGTGGCGAAGATCAAGAATTGAAAACATTCTTCACCAAGAATTGGCAATAAAACTGCAGCTAAAGGAATCGGAGAAAGTCCTATACAACAATTACAATCCTCAACCAGTTCTGGAGAATAATAGTTACAGAATATATTGGGATCAGAAATTAAATACAACAGACCCGATATTGTTGTTATTGATAAAACTTTAAGATTAACAACGTTTATAGATATAGCTATCTCAAACAACAATAATTTAGTTACAAAACATACTGAACAATTCTGAAGTACAAAGACCTTCAAAAACAGATGAAAAGACAATGGGATATGAACTCATCAACTCAATGTCATCAACTGGAATCATTCCAAAGAGCCTGATAGAGATTATTAAAATGTTAGGCCTTAAAGATCACCTTTTTAGAGCCATGCAGAAGGCTGTATTGCTTGGTACAGCTAGAACGGTTGAAAGTTTTTGGATAACTACAGGAACAGGACATCCACCGTAACAGTGTGACCCGAAAATATGGAACCCCACCGAGCTTGATCCTTTTGATAACCAAGATATCTGGGTTAGATAAGTCAATGTTCCCCTTAGAGGAACAATAGTACAAAATTTGCAATGTAAGATCAGGACACTGCTCACAAACTCGCAGAAACCCCATCTTAGAAATGGTGTCGAACTCGCAACATTGCTGTGACAAGGCGGTAGCGGATTAGTCAATATTAGTAAGCAACTAGACCAACAAATAGGAAATTTGCGGAAATATTTCTTGCAACAGGTGGAAAAGTACAAATGCCTTTAGGCTAAATCAAAATTGTCTGTAATACGCGTGTACGTAAAGTTTATATCTTTTCGCATTTGTCAGTTCTTACTCTTTTTTTCCATCTTTAGTTTTGTTTATTTTGAATATACCAAACCTTGCTCTTAGACACTTCATATTCTTGTTTTTTTCTATAATTTCTTCTGTTTTCCTTTCCTGAATTTTTCTCTTGTTTTATCGTTTTTCTAATAGCTCTATTAGTTTCTGTGTAATTCTGTTGATTTTTTTTTCCATATGGTCTTTCGTATTTTCCTGAGATATAACTTTTCTCCTTACGTAAAATATTTTTTAAGTGTAGTTTTGATAGCTGTCACAATAATAGGATATTTTATTTTTGAAGAAAATCATCAGAATCAGGAGACTGGTGGGTGAGGAAGTACTTCCTAGCCTTTTTTTTTGGTGATTCTGGCACACTCGAATTGTACCTTTCATTAACTGAAAGTCTTGGACTTTTTTGAATCAAGATCATGCTTAGTCTATCAAGTTGAGCACAATAACATTTAGAACTTATCATTTCATTCAGAATCTAATAGTGAATAATTCCTGTAAACCCACCATACCAGCAGTAACATTTTTTAGGGTGAATATCCTGGTTTTGTAGATGGTAAAGGTAGTTGTCCTGGTGTTAACTATTGTTTTTTATTATGCCGATTGCTGTATAAAATTCACTTTTCATCATTGTATTGTCAGCCATGCAGTTTTATGCTTTGTGACAAATTCCTGGATGGATTGTTTTGGAATCCGTTTCAGTTTCAGTCAATAACATATCCCTATCAAACTCAATAGATCTCCCAGTTTGTATCTACTAGAAAAAAAAGACACTATAATAAACGGATGATCGGAGGATCCCACTACAAATTTTGTACGTCGGTTCCGCTCCAGTTAGTGTTGGTAACCTTATACATGTTTCTGCTATTTAAGTATGTTTTTAAAGCTAGTCTAACTGTTTTGATGAATTGACAGGTAAGCTCTTCTTTCATTAACCCCTGATCAATTTGGCGTGCTTACTCCATATCCAGATACTTGATTGTCTCAAGTCCCAAATACTTGTATGTACGATCTTGATTGTCTCGGTTTTTCTCCGTTCTGTATCTCAAAAGCATTATTTAAAAATTTTCATCTATTGATATTTAATATGCGGTACTTCTCCAGTCCAAATTGCATTTGTACACCACTGGAGAATTCTTCCTCTATTATTAATATCTGTTATAGGTGACTATTGGATGAGGCAAAGAATTTTAGTTTGTTCATGTAGAGCAAATTGTTTAATCTCATAAGTTCACCGTTGTTTTTCAATCCAAAACCATATTTGTTCGAGTTCAGTCGATCTAAATACTAAGAATCTAATACTAATACATATACATATACATAATACTAATACATAATCTAAAGCCTTCTTATTAATCGATATATGCCATATTAATATTTTGTTTCTTGGTATACACCTGATCGTTGGTATTTCAGTAATGATGACCGTTTATCATGTGTGTACCAAAATTTCTTCAGCCAGTAATTTTGCAGTCCGTCAGACTCTGGTGCTTTCCAGTTATGAAGTTTAATTACATTGAAAACCTCATCTTTCATTTCTTCGCAGTTTTGATAGGCCTGGTGTTTCTTTCTTATCCAGCAAGTGTTTACAGTTTTCATTTGAAATTTTTATAAATAAAACAAAATAGAATATTTAACAATTTTATTATTTATTACTTACATGAATCTTCTTGCATTGTCCACCATCAATAAATACATATCTTTCAAATTTCAGTAAAAAAAAACAAGAACAATAAAGAATATATTAAAAATTAAAAAATACATATTTTAAAACTTGTGTATTTCCAAAAAATTAATTACAATATATCTAATTTTGGTTTAAAACATTTAAAAAACTGTTACTGAAACAAAAAATATTGTTTAAAACTAAAAATGTCACTCTCCCAAGTTATTGACACAAACTTTCTTGGAGCACTCCAAGCATATGGGTTACAAAGGAACGATGTTTACCTCATTTTTTTTTTTTTGCTTGGCAGATGGGCTTTCGCTTATTTCTTGGAAGTTGATCAACGCCATCATCAGAAGGAGTGGTTTCTTTTGTGCCTATTAAATCGGCAATTCTGGCCCGAGTAGCCCTCAGAACATGAACGTTTGCCATTCTAGCCTTCAAAAATGGCTCAACTAGCTGGTGACCCAGTGCTGTATAAAAAGTACTTCTATACATAATATATAAAACATTGCCGTCGGCCATCTACGTGTGCAGAGACTTGAAGAATAAGTTGAGCATCCCTTGTCCAATATATCAACTCCACCTTTTGTGTTGTTGTATGAAATTGTTTTTGGCTTACCAGATTCTTCTTTTTTTTCCGTGGTTCGTTGAAGACAAAATAATAACTGCTTTCTCTTTTTTTAGTACAAAGGAGACCAACGTCATATATTTTGTAAAGCCATAGATGGGTGAGCCAACGGTTCTCTTCTTTGATGGCAAACATTCATGAGTAGTTTCTTTTCTATATTTTTTTTAGAGTGCCTACATGTGTAAGCCCATTTTTCAATAAAATAGTAGCCAGTTCAATTGATGTATACCAAATTATCACAGGTAACATTTCTTTGGCTTCTAAAAATCGGCTTGTAAAGTCTTATCACTGCTTGAGTAGAGATGCCTAATTTTTTTTCATCCATTTGTTAGTCCGATTGAATCACTTCCTTTTCCGCGATATAAATAAGAGTTGTAAATAATTGTTCTCGCGTCGGCTAAGCACTGTAGTTTCAACCCATATTTTGCAGATTTACTTGGGATATACATTTTGAAATTCACAGCGACCAAGAAATACAATTAGCATCTCATCTACGGTTACATTTTCCCCTAAACAATATTCCTTTTGTGAATTTGAATTGAATTTCAATGGTAAATTTCCAACAGCAGCTAAGGGGTCTTTTCGTTTTCTTATTTTTCTGTCTAGTGAATTATCGAATCTGAGGCAACCCAAAAGCATAGAAAATTTGTTGGGGCTTTGGTTTGGCATTTTCTTGATGTATCTATCCATCTTTTTGCTGGCGTTTCGTGTATATCGAACCATGTTTCATCAAGGTAGATAATGGACGATTGACCGATAGTCAAACCGCCATCGTCTCACGTTGTAATTTCATTAATATTGGTCCATTAATGGTCCGATATGCAAAACCCATTTGAGATAATATTCTCCGGAGGCTGCTGCAAAGAATGTTGGTTTCATTTTTCCGTAGTCGCTGTTGCAATGAATGCAATGCAGGCACAGTTTGCTTTTCATATATAGCATAAATTTTGCTTCGAATTAAATCTTTGTCGCTTTCGTCAACACATTTGCTTTTACCAGAATCACTATAAATTTTTTTGACTTTAATTGGCTTCGTCACAATATTTTTAACTGTAGACAATGGAGTTTTCGTTAATGAAGACGTTTTTGTTGCAGCTGCATTTACATTAAGCCCCCTATTCAATAAAGAAACACACATTTTTAACAATTTGCTTAACATCGGGCGATAAATGTTTTTTTTTTAAATTTGCACTACCGGAGGCACATTTTTAGCACGTTTGGAATAACAAAAAATACGATCGAAATTATAGAACTGTACACTTTAGGAAAAGGATACGAACTAAACTAAAATATTTCGGAACTTCCAAACCAGGTATAAAATTAATTTTATCTTTTTACCTGTTATTTTATTAGGCCCGGCCCTGTTTACGTTTCTTGCAACTTTGCCGGGTTTCGTTACGACAGGGATTGTTAAGAGTTGATTGCAGTGAATCGGTCAACGATATATTTTGAAAAGCACTATACTGACGTTTGATCCGCGGGACCAGGTGTTTATATTTTTCAAACAAACTTTATAACCAACCTTTTACATACAATAGGGTACTGGTAGATAGGAAGCTACTGAGTCATACAGGAATTTTCCATCACCGGTAGTGGGGGAAATTTCTGGAAATTGCTACCGTAATATCCCAGGGATCATTGTTATAGTTTTGAAACTTTTGAAAAAAAAAGCACCAAGTGTCTAATATGGAACTTATCCACACTTTGCACTTCCATTCTTATAGGGTTTACCTAATTTTTCCTTAATTTGACAATAAGCACACTAAATATCAATATTTAACTAGAATGTAGGTTATATTATATTAAGTTACATTATTATCATTAGATGGCAATGTTTTTAAAATTTGGAAAAACAACTTTACATATGGATACATACATATACTTTATTATATAGTACTTTATAATATATTACATGTCTGTATGAACTCGGGAACTTTGGAACTATATGCGCATCTAAACAATGTCATTTCTTTTTTACAGATGTTGTACATGCATGGAACCAACGGTATATTAGCTGACGAGATGGGTTTAGGGAAAACAATTCAAATCATCGCCTTAATCTGCATTCTATTGAAGCAGAATGTTAGTGGACCTTTTCTCATTGTTACTCCATTGTCCACAGTGCCTAATTGGGAAAGCGAATTCAAAAGATTCGCCCCTAAAGTACCAGTCGTTGTTATATGCGGAACGGCAGAAAATCGACGAACAAACTTCCAGAAAGTATTTCGAAAACACACCATAGGATCGTTTACCACTTACCCAGTTGTCATAACCACCTATCAGGTACCTTTGATTGAACCTGCAGTTTTCCGGAAGCATATGTGGAGATATATTATTGTCGATGAAGGTCAACGGATCAAGAACCACACCAGTCAGTTGTCTTTGTAAGTTCGAATTTGTTTTATTAAGCGTAGGATTAAATTTACGTCATGCGATATTACGAGGGTAGCCTGAAAAGTATTCAGCCTCAACGTGAATATGGCGTTACCCGTCCGAAATATTCTGTTAATATAATTGCGCATAGGCGGATGCTGTTTACCGGAACTTTCTGTACCATCATTTGACTCCGTGAAATTTTGGGTAGCTGAATTTAAACAAGGTCGTACCACCTACCTACTTATCTATTTGGTTAATGATGAATGTTTGGGCCGGCCAAAAACTGCACTCTCTACCGATAACATTAAAAAAGTTCACCAATTGGTGCTAGACGACGGTCGAATTAAAGTTAGCACTGGCTGTGGGCATCCTATAACAATGTGTTTGACAAATATTGACTGTAGATTTGGGTATGAAAAAGCTAACCGTGCGTTGGATGCCGCGATTGCTCACTCATGACCAAAAACGTATTTGAATGAACATTACCGAGGCCATATTGAGGCAGTCGAAGCAGCGAAACAAGTCGGTGTTTTGGCGTCGATTAATAACTGTAGATGAAACTTGGATACACCACTACACTTCTGAAATCAAGGCACAGTCGAAACAGTGGACCACGAAGGGTGAGTCAACTTTAAAATATGCGAAGACTGTTCCATCCGCCGGGAAAGTAATGGCAACTGTTTTTTTTTTTGGGATAGTCATTGAGTTGTGTTAATCGACTATCTTGAAAAGGGAAAAACAACAATAAGGGCGTACTACGCATCATTACTTGTCAAGCTGAGGGCAGAAAAGCGGCCGCATTTGAAGAAATAGAAAGTTTTGTTCCACCAAGATAACACACCGTCTCACTTCAGTGGTCGCCGTGGCAAAACGAATTTGAATTTGAATTGATTGACCACCCACCGTATTTAATAGATCTTGCGGCTCCCAGCGATTTTGTTCTCTTTCCTAGGCTCAGTTTCGCATGGAGGATAGATACTTTCATCGAATGAGGAGGCCACATTCATGAACGACTATTGTGCAGAACAAGATATCAACTACTATTTGGATGGAGCAGGGGTCTCCAAACTTTCTAGCGTTAGAGCCTTACTGATTACTCCAGTAAGTTCCAAGGGCCAAAACCGTTTTCATTTTCCTACCATTATCTATAATTTCTAAACTAATCGCCGACTACGCGTCCTAAACGAACATACGCTTGCTAAATTTGCTAGTTCAATTACTATTGTGTATTGCTAGCGCTATCGCTAACAGATGGCGCTAGTAGTACTTTCGAAATCTCAGTAACAAACATTCGTGAATAACCTCGTTGGTTCGAGAAAGTTCTGGCGTATTCCACTCACTTCGAGATGGCAGTAATTGGAGTATAAAAGGGCTAGCGGCGCGACCGAGTTAGTCTGCCTAAGGAAGGCGAAAGAAGCGAAACTGTTTGTTGTGGAATAAAGTAGTGCCGAAACCCCGTTTAAAAGACATCTTCGAACCGACCAACGCTCATACGTAACAGTATTTTAATTTGACTTGTTTTTGTGTGTAATTTACTAGTATGGAAAAGAAGTGAAAAATAGATAGTGAATGTAGAACATTCAAAGATCAATGGAACTTTCAATATTTCGTGATTGAGTCCAGTAATAAGGCGCTATGCTTGACTTGTAATGAAACCATAGACGTTCTTAAAGAATATAACATTAAACGTCGAAACGAAACATTTTCAGAATTACTCAAAATATAAAGGAAGTTTGTGGCTAGAAAAATTTGAAGCTTTGAAGCGCGGACGGAAATCACAGCAATCTTTGTTTACGAAAGTCAATACTGAACAAAAGGCTGCAACTCGTGCCAGCTTTCGTGTGGCTCTTGAAATCGCCAAACGTGGAAAACCAGTCACCGATGGAGAAATGATCAAAGAATGCGTAATTGCAGCCGAAGAAAAGGTAAATTTATTTAAAACTATCAGTTTGCCAACAAACACCCTGGCTCAGAGGGTACAAGGTATCGCAGAAAATATATCATTTCAACTGTCTGACAAAAATTGACATCTTGAGTGGTTTTTTCTGGCCTTGGATGAGTTGACGGATGTGTCAGGTACTGCGCTCAGGGGTTGATTTTTATTTGAGTAGTAGATTTTAGTGTAGAAAGACTTTTTAGTGTAGATGTTTAGTGTAGAAAGCTTTGAAGTGTATGAAGAACTTCTTTTATAATTTTAAGATATTTTATGATGGAAAAGATATGAATGATAAAGATATTTTAAGTTGGGAGTAAGATAAAGGAGTTGAAAATGCCATTAATAAGAACATTAGATGGAAAAACTTGAAATATTTTATAACTGATGGAGGCAAAAACATTGGTGGTAAAAATAAAGGAGTAGTTGCACTTGTGTCAAAGGATGTGGGAAATGGTAGTTCAAAACCATTAGTCTTACATTGTATTATTCTTCAACAGTCTTTGTGCGGAAAATGTTTGGATATGTCTGAAGTTCTAAAACAAGTCATATTAGTTGTTAATTTCATCAGATCCACTAAGTTGAATCACCAACAGTTCTGCGAGTTTATTGAAGAGATTGGAGAAAATGACTTACCATATCATACTGTCATGCGCTAGCTTAGCTGCGGAAAAGTCCTTGAACTTCGAGCAGAGATCGATTTTTTTTTGAATGAAAAGCATCGCCCTCTTACCGAATTACAAAATAGCGAATGGCTGTGGAAGTTAGCATTCTATGTCGATTTGACAAGACATATGAACGAACTGAATTTGAGATTGCAAGTTAAAAACCAGCTTCTCTCTGATTTATACACTAATATCAAATCGTTCCGACAGAAATTAATACTGTCATAATCACAATTACTTAAAAAATGTTTCACACATTTTAAAATATGTGAAATATTCAGTCACACTACTGAGACTGAGTTTCCCGTTGATTTTGCAATCGAAGTTTTGAGTGCTTTGATACTTTTGATACTGACATTGAAACCCTAGACCCGGAAGTTCAAATGTAAATTATTGATTTACAGTGCCGTGATATAATTAGGAACAAATATCAAAACTCAGCTTTGTTGGAATTATGGATATATACATTCCAAACATCGATATACATACATATAGGATACTCATCCCCCCAACATAACTACCGAGGGTGAAACCGTGGGATGTTCATTAGTTTATAATTTAGTGGAATTCATTTAATTTATTTGTTAGTTATTATGATTAAGTTACATTTTCTGCCTATTATACTTGTCATTAAGCTTTACCCAGCAAGTGAATAAAACCGAGTTATTATCATTCTGTGTTTATTTATCCAACTTATCACAGCAACAATAACAACAATAAGCCATTAGTTGTCATGGGCCGGATTGATGACACTGACGGGCCGGATTTGGCTCACGGGTCGTAATTTGGAGACCTTTGGGATGAATTAAAGAGATGGGATTCTGTTAGGTTGGAAACGTTGAAGACTACCCTCGTAATTATTTGAACTAGGGTCAAGTATTTTAAGCGTGAGCGTAAAATTATGTAATATTTTCTTTTTGTTATTATACGAGGTGTTTAAATAAAGTAATGAACTGGTGACGTTGCGTTCGACCTGGCAACACATCTGATGCATATTAAGTACAAGTTTGAACTCTTTAGAATCACTTAATGGCTCCTAGCAATTCTTTTCGGATTTCAGGATTTTTCTAGTGCGTTCTGAAAATGAGTGACAACAATTTCGAGCAGCGGTGAGCTAGCAAGCTTTGTTTTAGACTTGGGCACAGTGCGACGGAAGTTTGTGCAAAACTTCAACAGGCCTATAGATGCAGTGTTTTATTAAGGGCCCAAGTTTTCAGGTAGTTTAAGACCTTCTCAGAAAGCCAAGATTCGATTGAAAATAAACCTCGTAACCTACAAAAGGTGATGAAATTGTTCACAGAATCTTTTTTTCTGCGTTTCTGCGTTTTCTGCGTTTTCATTCAGAATGATCGGGGAAGAGTTGAATTTGACTCTCATTCGTTCATCAGATTTTCGCCAATGACTTGAAGATGAAGGAAATCCGCACGAAAATAGTTTCGAAAAACATTTGGCATGATGAAAAGAACAACAGGAGAGAAACCTTTACAAAAATAACCTTTACAAAAATAACCTTTACTTTTTGGAACGTGTCATTAAGGTACGGTACATTACGTTTTATTCAAAGTATTGTCCATCACTAGCCACTAGTTTTTCCCATTTTTCTGTCAGCAGTCGGATACCACGTCGGAAGAACTTTTCATCTTTTGAGGCTATCCACGAATCGACCCAATTTTGGTAGATTCAATGATGTAAAACACTGCTCAGACACACCATGTACCATCGACCGGAATAAATGATAATTGGAAGGGGAAATGTCTGGTGAATACGGCGGGTGTGGTAGGATTTTCCAAATTGGTTTTGATCGACGCCGCAACCTACGGACGAGCATTATCATATAGAAGAATAATTTTGTCGTGTATGGAGTAATGGACGCGTTTTTCTTCGAGTGTTTAGCTCAATCTCATTAATTGTGTTCGGTAGAGAGCTCCAGTAATGGTATATAATACACGACACCACGCTGATCCCACCAAATACACAGCATGCATTTTTTTTCTATGAATATTCGATTTGGCTGTCCATATCGAAGCATGCCCAGGTGGTCCTCATGATTTTCTCTTCTTTGGGTTATCATAGATCCATTTTTCATCACCAGTGACTATACGATGCAAACAAAACTATATAAGTAGCATTTCACTCGTGCAAAATCGGCGTTCAACGTCTCTCGACTTCTGTTTATATGGAACACAATTTGTTTTTGAATAATTCTCAACGATTATTAATGATGTGAACTTGCTTATTGAGGCACTTCTAATGTAAGTGCAAGTTCTTTTTGTGTTTGAAACGAATCCTCCTCCAATAATGCTTCCAATTCCGTGTCTTCGTACACTTTCGGCCTTCCACTGCGTTCTTTGTCGTCTATGTCAACCTCACAGTTTGTAAACTTTTGAAACCACTAACGACAACTTCTCTTACTTAAAGCAGTCTTACCATATGCTTCTACAAGCAATATATGCCCATCAGCTGCAGATTTCTTCAAATTAAAGAAGTAAATCAAAATTTCCCGCAAATGACGCTTATTCGGCACAAAACTTGACATTTTTGTACGGAAAATTTTATGTGATGCTGATACGGAGTCGCTAATACTTTAAGGTTATGTTGTTATCAGATGATCAAACTTAAGATATTACGTTTTACATCTGACAATTTTAACCTTCTGGTGGGGCCATCTTTTGTCAAACGGCGGAATCTTTTTTATACACCTTTCATGACAATCGTTCCATTTGAATATTATTCAACGTCTCTATTTGGAGAAGGCAGCGTGTGTCGAAACAATGGTCACACAATTTTTGAAATAAATTAGAAATTTCGACAAAAGTCTTGGTTCTTTTATTTCTAAATAAAGTTGGCATGTGAAAACGTCACGGTGACTTCGTAGTCTTTTTGTTCACCCGACTCGAGTCCTTGTGACCTCTTCCTTGTACCAAAATTGAATATGCATATCAAAGGACACTATTTTTGAATTTTGGAGAACATCTGAAAATGCGATAACTGTCCAGTTGAAGGTGATTCCAGTATCTGAGTTCTTGCACTAGTTTGAATAATGGACAAAGGGTTTGTATCTTTCCAAAATAATTATTTTTGAGGGAGACAATATAGAATTGTAATTTCAACTGAATTCACAAAAAAATCAATTTTTCAAAAAACTATTAAAAAAGTCAATGTCATTGATTTATTTATACACCTCGTATGATTCTTTCATAATGTACGCAGGTCAATGCAAAATCTCGTAAAATTGTAATTTGCTCGTGCATCGTGAAATTTTACAGTTTTATGGAAAATCGCATTGCCACATCAAAAAGACATCAAGTGATTTCATATTGCCTACAAGACAATTTTGGGAAAATTGAAGCTCGAATATCCGATGAGTTTTACGTCAATGAAGGAATCAGACAAGGATGCATCTTATCGCCAATTCTATTTAACATTTATGGTGCAGAAGATCTGGAGAGATAGGAACATAACACAGAACACAAAGAAGCAGATAGTAAAAACCTTAGTTTTTCTAGTATTGCTATATCCCGATAAAACATGGACCATTACAAATCAAGCGCATTGATTCTTTTGAACATTGGTGCTGGAGATGGGTCCTTCGCATTCCGTGTGCTGCCAGACAAACAAACGGATCCGTTATTCAAGAAATTGAAGAACCTATAAGGCTATCTTAAATTATTCATAAATGAATTTTAAGATTCTTTGATCACATTGAACGCAGAGACGGCAATAACCTGGAAAGTTGGTAGTACTGGGACGGATGGAGGGTTCTAGATTACGAGGCAGACCTCCAAAAAAAAAATCGACAGGCCAAATTAAAAACCTAACTGTTACATATCTCCAAGAGATAACTACGAAGAAGATTGTAGGAAGAACATTGGTTAGTAATCACGTGCGTTGTGCTACGAGTTGATTCTTGAAACATTCTGTGTACTGTAGATGTAGATTGTCTGATATGACGTAGATGTCTGATATGACGTTTTGTTTAATATTAAGGGTACCCATAAGTAATCAATTATTTCAGTGGCAACAAAAAAACGAATTTATTTACATTTAATTTTATCTTCAGTCAATTATGTAATCTCCGTCGTTATCTAAGACCTTTTGCCATCTTACTGGTAGTTTCTGGAGTACTGGAGTTTCAATCCCCTGTTCATAAAATGTTGTTTCCTTTGAAGAAAAATATGTTTCTAGGTGAGCTCGCACATCATCGATATTTTTGAAATTTTTATTCCTTAGGGAATGTCCCATAGATCAGAATAAATGAAAGTCGGGTGATGCTATGTTTGGAGAATATGGATGTAGTAAAACCTCCCAGTTTAGCTGCCTTATTTTTTCTTGGGTTAATCTTGCTGCATGCGGCCTGGCATTATAGTGTTGCAATATTACTTCTCTTTTGTTGACCAGAAGAAGAAGAATTTAGTATCAGCCGCATCGGCATCAAAGCCTATTTAGCGACTTGACAAGATCCTCATGGCCGAGTTATGAGTGGTGTAAGAACAAGAAGTGGTAAATCACAAACACTAATATAGATGTTTTACAGACAAATGAGTGAATATAGATGAATAATTGGGTATTTACAATAAATAAACACTCTCTATAGGTTAAAATAGTGTACAAGTAAAATAAGGAACTGGGAGATGAGCTAGAGCGCTTGCATAAACTTTGTGGTATGGATTTTACTGTTTTAAGTCTCTGACAAGTCATTACTTATGATGTGGTTTAACTAGATGTAGTTGATTGCGTGACATTATGTTATGATATGACGAATTGTCAAAGGTAAACCGCAAACATTGTATGTTGGGGGGTTCCGCCGTTGTTAGCGGTTCCATATGACCGAAACGGATCTGTTGATATGTGAAGTTAAAGAATAAAATGTGAAGTTGAAGAAAGTAAAGAAGATTTTTTTGATATGCAACAGTTTGTTGTCATTAAGGCCTTGGAGGTCCCAGTCTTCTTGTATTTTGTTTCGAACGGCAGTGTCGGCGGTCTTTTCTAGATCTTTAAGAGAGAGGGCAAGAGGTACATTTATACCTGACAAGGTTGTGCGTGAAGCATGATGATCAGCCAACTCATTGCCTGCGATTTCCACGTGGCTTGGGATCCAAAGGAAAGTAACTTTCATGCCTGCGGAGGATATATTGTGTAGCAGAACTTGGGAGTCGACAGCCAGTGGTGATCGAGGTACGGTTGCGTCAGACATTGGAGCGCATTTAGGGAGTCACTGCAGATCATCCATTTGTTCTGCTGACTGGAGGAAATGAAGTTTAAGGCCTCTCTGATGGCTAATAATTCGGCAGTCAGAATTGCTTGAGTAACTTAAAGAGATTGAATGAATTTTGATGTATAAAGACACTGCCTATCTGTTGATCAGGGCTGGCCGTTTTACCAACAATTCGTTAACGTAATCTATCCAATTGTTGGCAAAACAATTCAGTCGTAACTGTTTCTCTCGGTCTCAGTAGTTCAAAATTAATTATGCCACCACAGTTCCACCAAACGCACGATTCTTTAGGAGTGGGTACGGCTAGTTGATTTGGAGAAAGCCATTCTTTGGATCGCGCTTGTCGTTGTTGTATAAGACCCATTTCTCGTCACCAGTAATCCTTCGTTAAAGCGGATCATTTCGTTGAGATGTGCAAATTGTACGCCGTTGTTCTTTTATTCATCTCCGACAATAGATGTGGAACCCATATACCCTGCCCTAAACTTTCCAGATTTCTTGAAAATGTCTGGACTGTAGGCCAAGTAGCCTGAACAGTGTTTGCTATTTCCTGTTGGTTTTCCTGTTATACTTCTGTTTGGGATCAGTTTCCACCAGGGATTTTAAAGCGTCATTATCAAAGTCCACAGGACGTCCACTTCGATCGCTATCAAATATGTCAAAATCGTTGGCGTATAAGTCAGCTTTGGCATTTATTGACTTTCAATACGTCTCCATATATATCACAAATTTTCTTTATTGCAACCGTTGTATTAACACCCGATCGAAAATTAAACAGCATACAATGACGTAAATGTTTGAATTTAGTTGTCAGAAAGGTCAAGACCACTTGTAATATTGTGGAATAAAACACCTCTTTATACATTCACACTCTGAACTAAACTGAAGCAAATATTCCACACTATTAATAATTGATTACTTATGGGTACTCCTATTATATATACATTTATAAATTGGAAGTTATTCACCACTAAACACCAAGTCACTTTATTTAAACTTCTCGAAACGCGTTTCGCTAACCATGTTCGCATCAACAAGCGATGGTATAATTTAATTCTAAGACTAGACTGTTCCATTTATTTGACAATGGTACCTAATGAAGCGAGTCAAAATTATGAATCGTGAGAACACTAAAGCAGTGTTCCGCAAAGCGTGTGTCGCGGCACACTGGTGCACCATGGTCGTTAATTGGTGTGCCGCGGGCAAATGTCAACTTTTGTCAGAAAGTTATGAAGATAATACACCAATACATAGTTGAAGGTTATGCGAGCGGGGTGCTTCATTGCGCGAGGAGCGGGGCAGCCACACCTGCGCGCTTCGTGCACAAGCTACCGCCACGCGTATGCGCGTGTCGATAAGACATTGTGACACTGCGCTTAGTTATTGTTGTTGCACGACAGTACACGACAACACTCATCGGTGGTTCAGAAAGACAAAGCTTTTTTTCAAGGTTCGAGCGACCGGTGGAAGAAATAGGTAACCCTCATGATTTCGTCTTTCAAACATCAGACAAAGCGCAAAAAGCAAGCTACTTAATATGATAGCAAGATCGCTAATATGCTAGTTAAATTCAAGAAATCTCATTCTCTCACTACAACTTTAATTTTACCTGTCTACAAAGAGATTGTTAAGATTATGATTAGCCAAGAAGCCGCCAAGGAAATCGAAAAAATAGCTGCGTCTGCAGATACGATTTCACATCGCATTAATGATATTTCTAGCGACATTGAATCAACGTTAATTGTTAAATTCAGGCTTAGTGGAGTTTTTGATCACTTCATCTCATCTCAGCTGTGGGGTACACTGACGGATATGAAATAAAAGGAGAGTTTTTATTTTGTCTTCCACTACCTGTTTTTTTATCTTTTTTGAATTTTTCGCCAGGATCTAAAACTCAAAAAAATATCAAAAATATCTGTTCTTATGTGAATAAAGAATTACTGGGTAAAACACAAAAAACCAAACGGAGACAAATTTCTCAGTGATTCTTTTTATGTAATAAATTTGCCTAACGAACAAAATTTTCTAAAACAAATACAAACTTTTGAACGTTAACGTTTCGGGAGGTCTTCTCCTCTCGAGAAATTTGTTTTGTCCGTTTGGTTTTTTGTTGTTTACCCAGTGATTCTTTATTTACATAAGAACAGATATTTTTTGATTTTTAGATCGTGGCGAAAAACCCCAAAAAAGAAAAAAAATATATATGAATACGCCACAATGATTCGGATAATGCCACTATCTGGTTATACTACTGGAGAAACAGACTAGGATTTCAGTGAGCATAATTTGGAATGGCATAACTCCATAACCATTTGCACAGATGGAGCAGCAGCTATGACGGGAAAAATTAGGGGATTTATAACCAGGGCTTTTGAAAAAAATCATAATATTAGAGATTTACATTGCTTTTTATACATGGAAGCACTTATGACGAAGTCTCTGCCCGATGAATTGCCTGTCCTACAAAAAGTCGTCAACATTGTCAATTACATCAAGTTGCGACCGCTGAACTCTAGTCTGTTTAATGCAGTGTGTCAGGAAATGTGAGCAAATTGTCAGTTACTTCTGTTTTATACAGAAGTACGATGACTTTCCCGCGGAAAAGTGCTTTCTTGGATTTGCGAGCTAAAAAATGAGACCCAGACGTTTTTAGAAGCTCAGGGTTCAGATTTTGCTTCCTTGTTTAAAAAAGAAGAATGGGTAGCATTCAACGCAGGAATTCTAATATTTTAACGCCATTGTATAAGATTGAAAGATTTCACTCTAAGTTGGTGTTATGGATCAGCCACGCTACCAATGGTGGTAATGAAATGTTCCCAAATGTCATGGCTACCGATTCAGAAAAAAGTGCAGGCTTTGATAGTGAAACTCTTGGAGCTATTAGCAGAAAAAATTATTCTTATTTTCCTAAGTGTGACCTGCAACTTATGGACTGGGTACGAAATCCATTCTCAGATAGCATTTGCCTTGGGTAGTTATCGATAAACGAGCAGGAAGAATCATGGAGCTAAAAACTGATCGGACATTAAAACTAAAATTTTCCGAAACAGAACTATGCTGGTTGCATATAAAAATGAGTATCCGGTCCTTTCAAAGCGTGCTATTGCAATACTCTTATCATTTGCCACGACCTACTTATGCGACTTGGGGTTTTCAACTGTCACTACGATTAAATAAAAAAAGAGAACGCCTGAAGACGATCGACGAAGAGATGAGAACAGCCTTATCGATTGCTCCAAGTTTTGATCGCCTGTGCTCAGTTAAGCAAGCTCACATTTCTCAGTAAACATCTTTTCATATTATCTTGATTTTAATAATAAATAAATAAATATATATAAATAAATATATATATATATATATATATATATATATATATATATATATATATATATATATATATATATATATATATATATATATATATATATATACATAATTTTTAGTAATAAATCATTGAATTTTTCTTTGGTGTACCTTTAAAATTTCTTGATTAGGTAGATGTAGTTTGAACACAAAAAGTTTGCGGAACACTGCACTAAAGTTTCCAGTAGAATAATTATATATTTATTACTTTGAAATGGTTTGAAATACTGAAAATCGGTCTTTGTGATAATTTGAAACAGAACTGTGAAACAATGTAATTATTTTTAGGAGATTAAGAGAATTCAGATCAATTAGTAGACTAGTTTTAACAGGTACTCCTATACAGAACAACATGAAGGAGCTGTGGGCTATGTTGAATTTCTTGTTGCCAAATTTATTCAAAAATATGGAAGCGTTTACCCAAATCTTTTTGATTGAAGATATGCAGGTAATATTTCCGATTAAGTAAAATATTATTGGGTTAATGCATAATTATCCGCGGTTTATTTTTGAGCATTTTGTTTACTTTTCACATTCGTCTTATTATGCGCTATTTATTCGAGAATTGATGGAAAAGCGCACAGTTATTTCGCGATATCAACAAATTTTTTAAGGCTACAATCAGCTAAAGACAATGCCAGGAATAGTGCCTGCTTCAAGATAATATTAGCTTGGAGAACAAATCAGGAATAGGTGGATCATCGGATTTCGACAATCATGCAATTTTGGTAGCCTTGGAATAGGAATAATTGGGATTGGAATAATTTGCGAATGACCAATCAATGATTATTCATCGTCTTCAAGAAGCTCGGTAAGGTATGGAAATTAGCTGGATGGATTTCATGAGTACTCCGACAAAAACAAACCGGAGCGTGTCCAAATATTCCGGACTTCCGGACTACAGCGAAATGATCTAACAACATTCCTAAGAAATTATTATTACTATTATTATTACTATGTATGACTAAAACATTATTTATTGGTTTGTGTATTTTGAATTTATTATAATAATAAATTATAACTTAAATTTAATTATTCATTTAACTTGGTTTCGCTCGGAATCTTCTATTTTAATCACACAGTTAATAGAATTTATCCAAATTTATCCAATACTATCTACAACCTTCCTAATTAATGTTGCAGCACTTGCACTTAGAATCGGATAAATGTTTTCTGCTCAAGCATTGAGCAATCTTCAAAAAGTTCAGCTGTGATGTCGTCATGGTAGTCCAAAGGTGAATATATAATATTTTTTGAGGACAACCTTAAACAATTTGCAACCCATATATCCTCGGAACCAGCATGTAAAATTGTAATTATTTTTCCCTTGTTCGCTGGGGCTTTGGATTGGCATTTTCTTGCTGTATCCACTCATCTTTTACTGGCGTCTGATGGTATCGAACCATGTTTCATCAAGGTAGATAATGGGACGATTTTCTAATCTGCATTTTTTATACAGTTTAAGTAGTCAAATCGCCATCGTCGCAATAGTTGTGATTCCATTAAAATTTGTCTTTTATTACTGGTCCGATATGCAAAACGAACTTGAGATAATATTCTCCGAGGCTAATTCTGCTGCAAGGAATGTTGGTTTCATCTTTCCTTAGTCGCTGTTACAATGAATGCTATGTAGGCACAGTTTGCTCTTCATACATAGCAAACATTTTGCTTCAAATTGTCTGTAGGTTTCGTCAACATATTTGCTTTTACCAGAATCATTGCGGACTTTAATTGGCTTCGTCACAATATCTTTAACTGCAGTTACGTTAAACCGTTAAAGAAACGTACACATTGTTAACAATTTGCTTAGTATCGGGCGATAAATATTTTCTTTTAAAATTAGCACTACCGGAGGCACAATGATCATTATCTTGCCAAGAACCCCACATTTTTAGCACGTTTGGAATAACAAAAAATACGATCGAAAATATAGAACTGCACTGTTTAAGAAAATAATGCGAACTAAACTAAAATATTTCGGAACTACTAAACCTGGTATAAAATTAATTTTATCTTATTACCTGTTATTTTATTAGACCAGGCCCTGTTTACGTTTATAACAACTTTGCCGGGTTTCGTTACGGCAGGGGTTGTTAAGAGTTTATTGCATTGGTCAACGATATATCTTGAAACGCACTATAAAAAGGACTAAATTTTCTTCCATTACAACGCGCATCTACATGTCGAGGGTCGCGTAGTCGAATCTATTGCCAATATGGGAGGCGATCATCTACCTCATCCTTTTTACTCCCCCAGCAAAGCTCCCACGGACTACCATTGAAAAACTCGCATGCGGACTAAGTTTACGATGATTTCGATGAGTTGGTGGCCAATGTCAAAGCATGGATTGGCTCCAAGAACCAGCGCTTTTCTACCTGAGGAATCGACCATCTTCCAAGCAAATGAGAAGCAGTTATTAAAGTAGATGGTGAATATGCTCCAGAATAATTTTTTTAATATGCTATTGTATGTTTCGTTTTTCATAATAAATATTGACTAAAAACCGCCGATATATATGCATGAACCCAAAATATAATATTTACTTTTAAGTAGTTATTTTATTTGTATAATATAGTATGATGTAAAGTTTATTACTAAAAAAATCAAGTATTTAGGTTTTTTTGAGTCTCTTCAAGACTGATGGCATTATTTTACTTTGATAGCGTAAAAGATAACTCATCCTGGAACTGGTGTGACTAAGGGGGCAATTCCTAGTCGAATTTTACACTCTTGCTTATTACAATGAAGTTTATAAACCTGATTATACCTCGAAGTTGGAATTCATTCAACCGCAATAACAGACGCTGCATTTCGACCAGTTTCCGATAAATCTAAAACGTTTATAACACTAAAAACGTTTCATCAGCATCTCAATGCGTGTTTCGCTAAGCATGTTTGCATCCTCAGGAAATTATATTAGAATTCGGAGTTTAGATTCAATCATCACCGATGATGCTAACATGATTAGCGAAACCCGCGTAGATGGACTAATTCCCGATCTCAAAATAAAGGCTGTTAGTCCTTTTTCTTAGCTTTAGCTTCATTCAGAAGTATATCAAGGTACGCTTTCTAAGAGCGAGTGTTCTATTTACATGCAATTGCAATTTGCTGATGTATAATTTTTGCCAGATGATTAAGCTGTTTAAAATAAGTCACTTTTCTTTCTTTGTTGGACGTCCGATGTTGATTTAGATGATACTATCAAGGTAAGTGAGTTCATCAATTGTATATGATGGAAGTAAATTGAATGACTTGAAAATATCACACAAAAAAACTTATGAAGTTATGTTAGTTATATATTTCCTCATCGCTATTATTTATTTCCTTACAGAACGAAGATCAGTTAATTAAACAGGAAGAATCTGACAAATTAGTGAGCAAGATACATTCAGTGTTGGCTCCTTTTATGTTGAGACGATTGAAAAAAGACGTTCTGCACGCGATGGTACCAAAAAAGGAATTATTCGTATATTGTCCGCTGACTGATCTTCAGAAGAAGCTCTACGATTTTGTACTTGAGAAGAATATGAACGGATTAAGACGTGTCGAACAAGAAGAGGTAATATATAATAGCATCGTAAATAAATAAGCAAAGATGTAGTATGGAATACTACACATTGTTATGAGAGTTTCCTAATGCGTGTTCTGGTATCTGCAGCTACAGCTGCTCTTAAAACGTCACCTTCAAGAGACCGTAAACGACCTCATCTTTAAATAAATAAACAAAGATTATTGCAATATATTTAAAATTGTATGTATAACAATTGTTTCGACATAGTGCCTTTTTCAAACTGTGCTAAACTAACAGTGAGAAAAGTAATTAGAACCTAAAGTGTCCATCGACCTAATAATACCATAAAACATGATATTGGGGAAATCCATTTTTTGTTAACGTCTAGGAAGGCAATATAAGTTTAATACCGGTGAACCATTCAGGTCTAGCAGGTCATTTAGCAAAATATCCAAAAATTTTTTTATTAATTTCTAGACTCTCTAAAAGATTAAATTTTTTGGGTTTATTCCCATTATGTAACATTTTAAAATTATCATTGAAAGTGTGATTTTCTAACATTCAGTGGTTAACATAATGAGAATTATATTGTTCTTTAGTGTAACTTCTTGTATGTTTGTTGAGTCTAGTAGACAAAGATCTTCATGTTTGTCTAACATAGATTTTTGGATACGACCCGCACTCAATTAAATACACTCCTGATTTATACAGTTTGTTTGACTTTTATTGTTTTTAATGATGCGTCCTAAACTATTGTTTGTTTTAAAAGCAATATTTATATTGTTTGGATAAATGTCTCGACAATAATTTGATAGCTTTTCCCGTATATGTAATTGTTTTGATCGCTGCATTTTTGATATTATTAACCGGATAATAAGTAAATACTGCAAATAAATTATGTGTTACATCGGAGCGCGCAACTTCGTCCCACGCTAAAAATACACTATGATCTGTTTTCTCAAATGCGTTAAAAGAAGTATGACTTCAAAAACTCGATTGCCCGAGTAGATAGTGGGTAGATACAGATAATAGATTCTAATGGCAAAGTCGAAAAATAAGTAGACGATGAAAACATTTCAATAGGATGAACACTTTTTAAACCAGGAAGAAATACCCCAGTATATTAAAACAGAGAAGTAGTTTCAACTATGCAATCCATTATATAGTAGTGAGAAATGGACATTTTCCGAAAAACATTTGACACGAATGAATGCAATAGAAATGCGATTCCCGCGTTTTATTGCATAAGTTCGAAAATAAAACAAAACAAGAATAATACATTGTCTTAAAAAAGTACTGGGAATTGGTTAATAAAACACAAAATGTTTATTATTTATCCAACTGTATTGTATCGCTTTCAAAGTAGGCCCCTTCCGAAATAATACACTTATGCCAACGAATAATCCAATTGTCAGAATATTTTTTAAACGCTTTTTCCGAAATTAACTTCAGTCGCGAATTCTCTTTTGTCTTTATCTACTGAAAGTCTCTAACGACTGAAAATGGGTGCCTCGAAGTGGTAATTTGAGTTTTGGAAAGAGAAAGAAGTCGGCCGGAGCCATATCAGGTGAATACGGTGGTTGTTCGATGGCGTTTGTTGAGTTTTTGGGCAGAAATTCGTTCACAATGATAGCCTTGTGAGATGGTGCGTTGTCGTGATGCAAAATCCAAGAGTTTTCTTTCCACAAATCTGGCTTTTTTTCAAATTTGCTCGCTCAAACGCCGCATAACGCTCAGATATATATTTACCATCGGACATT
Organism: Cosmopolites sordidus; assembly: GCA_031761425.1. Taxonomy (NCBI): domain Eukaryota; kingdom Metazoa; phylum Arthropoda; class Insecta; order Coleoptera; family Curculionidae; genus Cosmopolites; species Cosmopolites sordidus. The sequence continues at coordinate 25,890 of JARFXV010001609.1, forward strand.
CTAGCAGGAATGTGACAATCAAAGAAAACAGTCAACATCACCTTAACATTTGATCGACTTTGACATGGTTTTTTCGGTTTTGGCTCAGTTGGAAGGCGCGATTCCGAATCGTGTTGACTAGTTTGCATATCAAACTCGTATAACCATGTCTCATCACCAGTTACAATGCGTTTTATGAATGAGGGGTCGGAATTGACTCGTTCTAGCATGTCTTCACCGATCTTTATGCGATTGAGTTTTTGAAGAAAATTCAGGTCCTTCTGTACTAGTCGAGCCGCAACGCGTTTCATGTTATATGTTGTTATTTCGTCACAATCGCTAAAAATGGTATGAATTGATTCGTGAGACACAGAAAGATCAGCGGCAATCTCTCTCAAACTTAAATGATGGTTTTCAGTCGCCATTTTCTTCACTTTATCGATGTTAACTTCAGTTGAAGTTGATGGCCGGCCAGAGCGAGGCAAATCTTCCACCACATCTCGACCACTTTTGAATGCACTGTACCACTCAGATGCACGTGTTTTTGATAAAGTCGGTTCACTGTAAGCCTTCTGCAACATTTTCAGTGACTCTGTATACGAAATTCCTTTTGCCATGCAAAATAGAAGACAAGTTCTTTGTTCCATGTTTTTATCCATTATAAAAATCGTAAAGCACACTTCCGATTAACTGACCAAATCGAGCACTGTAAACAAACTAAGTGACGATGACGTTCAAACTCCGTGTCAGTATAGAGAAGAGTTGTGCCAAGTTAGCGGTAACAAGAATTTTGACAATCCTTTTAAGCGAGCTTTTCAAATGATGAATTCCCGGTACTTGTTTTGACTGTACGTAATTCGATAAAAAGGGCCATCTGCTTGAACAAAATATATTCTCCGAAGAAATGAACTCTAATGCTTCATCTATTGTAAAATATGCATTAGCAAGGGACTGAAAGACGTGGCAGTCTAGTCGGAGCGCCGAGCAAGGACAGTCGGTCTACCTGCTCTTACTAAAATGACTGTAACTATTTTCGAAGGTATAAACTTTAAATTAACTATACGACTGGAACGTGTGTTTTCTTTTTATTCACGGGTTACCTAAAATGAAGATTTTTTTCAGATTGATATCGCCCCGAAAGCTAAACGTCGTTGCACTCAAAAAGTTAATTATAGTCAGGAACTCGATGACGATTTTGAGCAGTGTATTAACACTGATGATATTAAAACGACCAATAGTGAAATAAAGAAGTTTAACAGGACGTTGACGGTGCTGACTATGCAGAACCCTTTGATGATGCTGAGGAAAATCGTAAGTCATCCATACCTGGTCCATTTCCCGTTGGATCCAAACAGCAAGCAGAAACAGTTACTTATTAATGATGATTTGATCAACACCAGCGGTAAATTGAAAGTGTTAGACGCTCTATTGCCTCATTTGAAGAAGAGAGGTCATAAGGTAAGACTTTCTCTTTATTTATACTATCGGGTTGTCCGGAAAGTTCGTGGGAATTTATTCAAGAGGAAGAAGGACGTAAATAGTTTATGTAAATATTTATTTAGTCTGCTATTAATTAATAGACATCCTAAGCGCTGCCGTGAGTGATAGGCGGAGTTTATCGAACCTTTCTAAACAACGGAAAGATCCATTGGAATTATCATAATATCTAGCTTTGTTTTCTTCTCTTTACAAGTTTAATAAGCAATTTGTCTCATAGTTTCGTAATCTTCAGTGGACATTTTACATTTAACATATTTGAATTACTCGTAAAATGTTTTTATTTTTTATTAAAAACGGACCTTTTATTGTGTGGAGTGCATGAGTGTCAATTTCAGTTTTGGGAGGATTTATTATTGGTAAGTTGGTTCTTTACAAAATCGGTTATATAAATTGTACTGACAATATTGGTGGTTTTGTTTTAGCTGAAAATGGTGATGTGTTTTGTGCCAGATTGTAAACATTAGAGTGAACAAAAAATTTGTAGATTTTTTGCATTTCCTGTCGATTCAAATGAGCGAAAAAAATGGATAAATCTTGTGAGGTAATTTTAAATATTTATAAGATTGCATGGACGTATAAAAATAATTGCGTAATTTCTAGGCGACAAGATCGGGAACCCTCAAAACATTCCCACGATATTTGATTTTAATATTAAAAGAAAATTTGCGTTTGAATCTCCGAAGAAACGGTATATATATATATATATATATATATATATATATATATATATATATATATATATATATATATATATATATATATATATATATATATATATAATCTCATGTGGAACACACAACAACCTGCGTCTCCGCCTAAATGAACATTTTGTTGATTACTTGACTGAGGACGGGCCCCACCCATCCCTTCCATTGGAGGGCACATGTTTCGCCTCTTGATGTTTAGACTCTTCAGGGCACCGACATGTGCTCTCTCGTCAAGAATAGAAAGATCCCATCCACAGTCAACAATCCATGCTTTTTGCCGACTTCCTGTCGGATGGCGTATATATGCAGTATTAGAATTCTTTGGACTGCGTCCAATGAGACAACAGTGCTGAGTGTCATCAGACACCCAACTGGTGGGTTCCACAATCTCATGTGGAACACACAACAACCTGCGTCTCTGGCTAAATGAATATTTTGTTGATTACTTGACTGGCGACGGGCCCCACTCGTTAGATTATGACAGTAATGAAGTAGTTGTTAATAGGAGCCGCAATTACTATCAACAAATCCAAGAAAAGCTTCATATGTTCAACGACCCAAGTGTTACTTATGTATATGGACATTGCAAGAACAGCTGCAACAGTTCCTATTGAATGTGATCAATCATGGGCAGAAAATTTAGAACTATTGAAAAATGTTTATGTTAAATATTACCTACCTAAATTATTGGACATGTAGATAAATGATATTCTTTATTATAAAATAAAAATAGAATATTAAAAAATACTTACTTTTTATTGAATGATACAAACAAAAATAAACTTAAAAACATTAAATTTAGTGTAAAACATTCAACCAGTGAGAGACATAAATATATAAATATATATATATATATATATATATATATATATATATATATATATATATATATATATATATATATATATATATATATATATATATATATATATATATATATATATATATATATATATATATATATATATATATATATATATATATATATATATATATATATATGTCTCTCAAAAACTCTCTGAAAACAATTCTGCTCTCCCTTTTCTTGACGTTCTAATATCAAAAAAGGCCAGACCGAAGTTTCTCCTATTATGTCTATCGTAAACTCACCCACACAAACCGTTATCTAAATGCGAACTCACATCATCATCCATCCCAATTAAATTCGGTAGTCGAAACTTTAGTCACGAGATCACTAAGATTGTCGGATAGGGAACATAGGCAAACAGAACTTAATTCATTAGAAACGGGACTAATTCAAAACGGCTATGACATGCGTCAAATAAAAAAGGCATATTAATAAAAGTTTTGATTGATTGCGCGGTTGGTTCTTGGTGAAACATAGTAACAATGATAATAATTAAAACACTTGGTATTTGTTTCACAATATATTCAAGATATTCTCTAACATGTTTCGGCCTCGCGACCATTCTCAAAGAGAGTTATGTATAAACTAAACTAAAATTTCAAAGTGCTGTCTAATGGAAGTCGGTTTTTTCATCTCGTTAAATTTATTACACTATCAATAATTGGAGTATTTCCGAAGTCTAGCTGGGTGTTTGTTAGGTTTTTGCCGTCGTATATGGCTTTTTTAATTTCGGAAATTTCCAGGTATAAAAAGCGAATAAATTCGTTAATAAATAAATGGGGGCCTGTTCGAAAAAACGCTCGAACACGTCGATTGGTATTTTTAGATGCGCATTTAAAAAAAAATTATTCAGGGTGTGTCATGTAACAGTGGCCAATACCAACTTTCTTATTTTAAATACAACACCCTATATATTATTTAATTTTTGGATTCTTCAGGAAATTCAGGAAAATCAGGTTTTCAAAGGTAGGTATTTGTTGTATGAAACGTCAAAAAAATCAACGTACCTTTTAAATTAGTTTTCTTTGACGTCTGTGATTCATTTGATTTAAACATGGTGTATTTATCAGAGTCATAAAATATCTATCTCAATGATGATAGGTTATGGAGATAGGACACAAACTCAAGCCGAAGTTATTCGTCTCTTTAGGGAAAAATATCCTGACTTACCACCCATATCCCAAGGTACAGTAAGTAAAGTTGAAAAACAATTTGGGGAACTGGGATACGTGAGACAAATTAAGAAGGAAGCTCTGTCGTTGACCGATAACAAAAAATTGGATGTAATGCTTGCATTCCAAGACAATTCGCATACCTCAACTCGACAAGTTGCCTTGGAAAACAATGTTGGTCGCTCTTCGGTTGCCAGAATATTGAATGAGAATAAAATGCATCCGTATAAGCTACAGCCTACTTAAGAGCTTAGTGAAGACGACTTCAACAGGAGAATGGAGTTTTGCGAACAAATGATGCACAGAATAGACAACAACCTTCTGAGAGTGGAAAACGTTTTATTTTCTGATGAATCTACTTTTACTCTTCATGGGCATGTCAATCGCCAGAACTGTTGTTATTGGTCGAGAGAAAATCCTCACTGAATGCGGGAAATTCACACACAAAGACCTGAAAAGATTAATGTCTGGGCAGGTATTATAGGAGATCAAATAATTGGTCCAATATTTTTCGATCAAAATTTAAATGGGGTAAATTACTTAGACTTTCTCCAAAATCAGCTCATTCCAAATCTTATAAATTTGTACCCTAATAGAAGAAATCCTCAATTGCTAGCTGACACAATTTGGTTCCAACAAGATAGAGCACCCCCCATTATCAAGTTAATGTGCGGCAGTACCTCGATAATGTGTTTCCAAATCGATGGATTGGGAGGAGAGGGCCGCTAGATTGGTCACCAAGGTCCCCGGACCTCACTCCGTTGGATTTTTGGGGGATATCTCAAAAGCGTCCTATACAAAACCAAGCCACAAGATCTGAATGATTTAAGAGGACGCATTACCGACAGCATTAGGTCAATTACGCCACAAACATTAAATAATGTCAGGAATCAGTTTTACTTGAGGTTGGGGTGTTGCCAGGACGTCCAGGGTTCACAATTCGAGTATTTGCTACATTAAATGTTTTAAATAAAAAATTTATACAAAAACTAAATAGTCTTGAAATTTCGACAATTTTGTTTACAGTGTTAAAAAAAAATTTAGTTGCGCATTTTTTTCAACGAAAACCTTTTATACAGGGTGTGTCATGTAACGGAGGCCAATACCATCTTTCTATTGTGTGTCGTAGCGAATTTCTGTAATCAAATAATTTTCAAAAAAAAATCAAAAAATCAGTTAATTTTTGCAATAAATCTGAAAACACTTAATATTTCCGAAACAGTTGAAGATAAGTCTAGGATATTTTACATGAAATATGTGTAGAATTTCCTGAAGAATCCAAAAATTAAATAATATACAGGGTGTTGTATTTGAAATAAGAAAGTTGGTATTGGCCACTGTTACATGACACACCTTGTATAAAAAATTTTTGTTGAAAAAAAATGCGCATCTAAAAATACCAATCGACGTGTTCGAGCGTTTTTTCGAACACACCCCCCATTTATTTATTAACGAATTTATTCCATTTGGCTGGGACACACGGTATATACATATATATATATATATATATATATATATATATATATATATATATATATATATATATATATATATATATATATATATATATATATATATATATATATATATATATATATATATATATATATTATAATTAGGTGCGTATAGACCCGGTTGGATCACGCAAAGCATTCTGACTCTTTTTCGAGTGTTCTTTCGATCCTCCACACCTCTCTCGTCCTTTCTCCGTGGATTCTCTTTCTGTCCTCCGTCCACTTTGTTCCCGATCTCCTCGAAACTTCGTTCTCTGATGCAACGTTCCACATATGTATTTTTTGTCTGTACGTTCTTCTATCCTCAATCTCTGTCGGACTCATTTGTGCCTTTCCCAGATCAGCTCTGACTTGTGCGATCCATGGTAGTGTTGACTTGACACCTTGTATGTACGTAAGAATTCTGTTGGTGAGTCTTGTCGGTGGGAGTGTACTGATATGTCCATAGAATTTCAGCTTTCTTTTTCTTATGTCCGCCGCTACGTTGGACATTCTCTCTCTAGTCTTTCTAGAATGTAGTCTGTATCCTTCCTCTGTCAATTTTGGGCCGATAATTTTCCTTATAATTTTGCGTTTTTCTAGTATGTTTTCTATGCCGCTTTTTATATGGAGTGTAAGTGTCTCGCTTGCGTATAGTACCTCTGGTTTGATTACTGTGTTGTAGTGTCTTATTTTTGCGTGTGTGGATAGGCATTTCTTATTGTAGATATTGTGTGTCTTGCCGTATGCCCTCTTCATCTTCCGTAGTCGAGTCTTCTGTGATATCTTCTCTCCTCCTGTGGGTTCGGGGATCTCGCCCAGGTATTTGAAGTGAGTGACCCTATTTATTTTGCCGTATTTGGTGTTCAAATTTTGGACATTTAATTTTGAACAGAAGAATTCGGTTTTTTGAAAGGATATTTGTAGGCCGACTTTCTCTGCACATTCCTTGGGGACTTCGATCTGTTTGGTTGCCCTTTTTTCATTCTCTGCGAGTATGGCTAAGTCGTCTGCGAAGGCTAGGCATGATATTTCTTTGTTGTTTGTGGTTCGTCCGAGTCGTATTGGTTTCCAGTGTCCTTGATTTTTTAGTTCCTTTTCCCATTCCCTTATGACTTGGCCCAGGACCAGGTTGAAGAGGACTGGGGATGACCCATCTCCTTGGCGTACTCCGGCTTTAATCAGGAAGGGTTCGGAAATTTCTCCCATAAATTTCACTTTAGAGATTGTGTCGGTCAGTGTCTGCTTGATCAATCGTAGTGTTTTGGGGTCGAGTCCTTGTTCTTCTAGGATGTTGAACAGATATTTCCGGTCAATGCAGTCGTATGCTTTCTTGAAGTCAACGAACGTGCAGATGATTGGGACGTTCCTGATAGCTTTGTATTGTTTTTAAGTTAAAATTTGTTCAGTGCATGAGCGACCAGGGCGAAAGCCTGCCTGGTACACGCCAATTTTATGTTCTAGTTGTTCCTGTGTTCTCTGGAGAAGGCATGCTGACGGGATTTTCTAAGTGACTTGTAGTAAGGAGATTCCTCTGTAGTTGTTCACATCTGTTCTGTCTCCTTTCTTGTGCAGCGGGTGTATAAGAGCACATTTCCATTCATCTGGACATTTTTATGTTTGCATGTTGAACATTATCATATTCGTGATAATTTGCATGAGTTCCCGCTTTGAGTTCCCGCAGTGAGTTTGGTCCGAGGTCTTTCAATAGTTCCGCGGTGATAGCATCTTCACCGAATGTCCTGTTATTCTTCAGTTTTTGTATGTGTCTGAATTTTACTTTGATTCGTGTTAGGGAGAGGTCTGAGTCGATGTTTGCGCCCCTGCGGACTTGAACATCATGGATCTCCCTTTGTTGTGGGTATGAGATTGCAACATGGTCTATCAGGAATTCTCCAATCTGTTGGATAGGCGATCTCCATGTCTTCTGTTTTCGTTGAGATTTTTTGAGGAATGTTGACATGATCTTCAGGTTATTCTGTTGGCATAGTTCGATGAGTCTTATGCCGTTCTTGTTGGTGAATTTGTGACCGGGGAATTTGCCTACGGTTTTCTGATGGGTTTTTTTCCCTACCGATTTGTGCGTTAAAGTCGCCCAGTAAAATTTTGACGTCATCCTTTGGGACCTTTGCCATTATCTTTTCTAGTGTTGCCCAGAATTTATCTGTAGACTTGGGGTCTTTCTCGTTGTCCCCGTTTGTGGGGGCATGTACGTTGATCATGGTGTATTTTATATTGGTGCACTGTATGCGCATTGTCATCAGTCTATTGTTTATGGGGGAAATTTCCTTAATATAGTTAACTATCCCTTTGTGTACCATAAAGGTCATGCCCAGAAGCGGAGCACCCCTGGCGACTCGTTTGTCTGTCCTGCTTTTGAATATGCGATAGTTCCCCTAGTCTACCGGGTCCTCATCTGTGATGCGTGTTTCTTGTAGCACAAGCACAAGTATCTTTTGTCTGTTAAGTTCTGAGGTTAGTTTGTGAAGTTTTCCTGGTTGGATTAGCGTGTTGATGTTGAAGAGGCCAATGTATGTAGAAGTTTTATGTGGAAATTTGCTGGAAAGCTGCGACTTTTTTTGAAATCGTGAAAGTCCAGGTTCCCCAGAATCCGAGCACCTGGTTGCCGTCTGTCGACGGGTGGATTGGTTACCACCTGGGGTATTGTTATTACTTGAACGAGTTGCATATATATATATATATATATATATATATATATATATAATTAATTAATAATTTAATAATAATATATATATATATATATATATATATATATATATAATTAATTAATAATTTATAAATTTAGCCATTACCTTACATCAGTGGCGGCTCTTGGGGTTCTAAAGTGGGAAGATTTTTTTTGCTTTCCCCTTCCTCCTTTTTTACTTTTCGTGCTATTCAAACCCTATAGAGGAGGTGAACCAGGAAAAACATTAAAATTTTGTATTGTTACTACTTACAAGGACATTGGAGGATGGGTTGTTGCTTGTTGCGCAGATAAATGAATGAATAAGTAGGTACCTACCGTTTCCCGAAAATTAAACAATTCAATCAATTTATTGTAACTGCAAATCTATAGAGAAAATTCGAAAAAGTTTATGAGAAGTTCTAAAAGTTAAAAAATATCACAGTTTTATGACAAAAAAGGGTTATTGTACACATTTTTTCGCTGAATAGCACCCCGCAGTTTCCTAGTTTTTAAAGTGAAATTCCATTCGCCTGTTTTTGTCCAAAATAAATCTTCCAATAACTTTTTCATTAAAGTCCGGAATTAGTTCTACCATAGCACTCTCAATATTTAACATACCTAAAGCCTGTCTGTCTGTCCTAAAATCTGTCTTCCCCCATTGAATTTCTTAAATATGTTTTGATCAAGTTCAAAGTCAAAAAGCAAATTTCGGCTTCGGCTGTGGTCATCGGTATAGTCACTACTATTCTCAATGCCTTAGTGATTTTTTAAAAGCTGTATCCAGTCCCATACTGGAATAAAATTTAATGTCTTTAAACAGCCTTTAATGTCTTCATTTTGACAAATCTCGGGCCTTGAATGAAAAATTTCCAAATCGGTCTTCAAATCTTCTTTTTCTATCATCGAAAAACTTTCACATATAGTTTACTGTCAAATTTATCGCGTCATTTTATCGCCCTATTTTTACATTCTTTCTGAACTTGACTCAAATTCAACATGGGCGTGGGACGATCGTTAGTTTTTACACAATCCACTTTTCATCGCCATCAAGTTACCATCCACTTCAGAAATGGAGCCTCAGATTTTATTCAAGAAGAGATTCGGTCCAACAGATTTCGCACACTAAGTTCATGATGGCTGAGGCGTTCGGCATATCGAAACCTTCGATGTGAAACACTAAAATCGAAGAGATTTACTACTAAACACTAATTCACTTTTTGAAAATGTCTCGACGCACGTTTCGCTAACCATGTTAGTATCATCCGGAGATGATTTACTCTAATTCTAAAATTAAACTATGTTCTATTTATGATAACCCTACTTAACGAAGCGTGTAAAAATCATGAACCGTGAAGTTTACTGAGCCTTTACATTAATAATAGAAAAAGTTGACTGAACGGAATAGGTCCTTTATCCCGGTGCATGATTTTCTTACATTTTTCTTATAGAATGAAAGTGTGTAAAAATCATGAACCGAAAATTTGCTGAGCCTTACATTAATAATTGAAAAAGTTGACTGAACGGAATAGGTCTTTTATACAATTATATTAAATCGTCTCCTGATGATGCTAACATGGTTAGCGAAACGTGCGTCGAGAACTTTAAAAAAAGTGATTCGGTGTTTAGTAGTAAATGTCTTTGAGTTTGTGTTTCACACCGAAGATTCGAATAGAAAAATTGATTGTGTAAGTTTGTTTTTTGTAAGAATCAGCTTTTTTTTTGTAAGAATCAAACCGAATTTATGGAGAAATGTATGGAATAAACGGCCGTTGAAATGTTACGTTTTATTTTAACATACTCTTCAAATAATACGATCAAAAGACAATGAAACATACATTTTTCTAACAATTGGCAATGTTTCCAATTGTAAGACAGATAAAATAGTGTTTGTCGCGGAAATGGTTGCATTTTGGATTCATGTTTTAAGGAAACTTTTTGTTCAAAATAATGTAACGAATCGTTGCTTAAGTTTACGAAAGTTATTGCTTTTATACTACGTATAATTAAGTGGTCTATGTAATTGAATGTGAATTTTTTTTTTGAAGGTGCTACTCTTCAGTCAGCTTTGTATAGGCTTAGATCTGATCGAAGAATACATAATAATGAGAAACTTCAACTATAGACGTTTAGACGGATCACATAGTTTGGAAAGTAGAGCCCAAAATATTAAGGATTTCAACGAAGATCCTCATGTCTTCTTATTTCTGTTGTCCACTAGGGCTGGAGGTTTAGGGTTGAATTTGACCTCAGCCGATACCGTTTTATTTTGGGACCGCGACTGGAATCCTCAGGTGGATATACAGGCCCAAGATCGTTGCCACCGTATCGGTCAAACCAAACCGGTGGTGATTTATACTTTGGTGTCAAAAAATACTATTGATGAGCGGGTCTTGAAGATTGGAAAGATGAAGCGACTGTTAGAGAGAGTGATTATATCCGATAGTAAGTATATTTAAGCTCATATTTCATAATAATGGATGGGACAAATGTCACATTACCATTTTGTTTTGGCGTCATTTTTTTTGCCGTTATTTATGGGTACCCCTGATATTTACTAATCTTAATTGATAAATAATTTAACTTTCGAATTAAATAAATAAAAGTAATTACAGGCCCCCAGTCTTGTAATCGAAACTCCTTCAATCTAATTTTATACGGTGTTACAATAAGAGTGCAATAATTGATTTTCGTGCCATTTTAGCTGTAATGATCCGATAGGTCAAGAATTGTGACAGGTCTATAAGAGCCAGATAGGAGATAATAAACATGGAGCGCTGCACGATACAGTAACACGTCCTTATTGTTAAACATTATTATCAAAATGGTGAAACTTTGGTTGCTACTATTTGTAAAGTGTGTCCGATTTTCGGAAATAATGTTCGACATTTATCAACTGTGAAAAGAATCGAAAGATATCGATGAGTTATCGATGTGAAACATACGACACGAGCTCGTAGTGGTCGTTCAGAACAAAACATCACGGCAGTTCGTGAGAGTATGGCCTCAGAGTTCAAGGTCCTCGATTCGTCATCATGCACAAGAATTGGATATTTCAATCCACTCTTCACCGTATTCTCACTAAAGATTTGCATCTCCATGTTTACAAAGTCAAATTGACACAACTTCCGCCTGCAACTATGCATAGCGAAGAGAGTTTCTCTGAGGAGTAGGCAGATTGAGGCCTCGGAGTAAATCAACTAGATCCTGTTGATAATTCGAGATTTTACAAATCTAAAACGCGATTCTACCTGAGAACCTAGTAATTCTAATATATATCTAATATATATCTATCTATATCTATCTATATCTAATATATATATATATATATATATATATATATATATATATATATATATATATATATATATATATATATATATATATATACATACATACATACATACATACATACATACATACAATACAATGATTCCTGGTATCATTGATATCTGCCGAACTTTAGACTTCAGTTCAGCTGTTGTACATCATTTTCTACCACGTTTGAGGCGTCCTTGTCTCTTGGATTTTTTTTTTAATTTTCGATACAGCACTTTGGGAAACACCTACAATTTCCGCGATATCCCTTTGATTAAAGCTCTGCTGTAAGAAAGCAATTACTATTAATCTGTTAAGATGATATATCATGTATCTAGGCATTTTGAAACGGATTAATAAAAAATTTAAAAACAACTGAAATAATGTATAAATACCATTATCAACGGAATGTGCGAAAGTAAAAAAACCTGTGTTATCAGCAAAACAATGCTTTTGTAATTTTCATTTAAAAACGGTCTAAAATAAAGATCCATCACAATTTTTACAGTACCATAGGTGTAGATTTGCTATTTGCAATTATTTCAAACTTCTGGACGTATGTGTAGATGTAAATGAAACAATGATAAATAGAGCAAAACAGATCGTAGAATATACAGATGACCTAAACGTAATAACATAATCGAAAATATTCTTAAGAGAGAGACCTACGATTAAATAAAGGTGAAAGCCAAAAAGGGCCGGTCTTGAAATAAATACAGACAAAACGAAGATGATGGAAAAAAGAACTAATCCAAAAAGGGAACTGAACTGGAAAATCGTCGATGACATTGGCATATTGAAGTTGTAAATGAATTTTCGTATCTGGGAAGCAAAATGACGAAACCAGGAACGTCATAGGAGATATCAGTTACTTATATCCCGCATTCTATCCTAAGATCTAAATTTATACAAAGGAACACGAAAGCTGGGATCTATAAAACACTCATCCGGCCAGTATACACATATGGCTTCGAGGCGTGGATCCTCCCAAAGAAAATAGAAGAGATGCTTGCAGTATTTGAAAGAAGAGTACTCAGAAGATTTTTTGGTGCTGTGAATGATTATGAAATTTCAATAGGTATAACTTCAAGCAATAATACAAAGGTCCGAATATTGTAAACTGCAAGGGTTGAGCGACTTGATGGGCGGGACACGTGGCGAGGATGCCAGAAAACCGAATACCAAGGAAAATGGTGGGAGGGGACGAATAGGAGGTAACAAAAAAGAGGTGACCAAACGTGATGGCAGGACAATTTAAGAAGAGCTGCTGGAGAGCCACTGCACATTAAAAACTGCCAAGGGGCTGCTAGAGGCCGATCCGGTTGGAAGCGAAGGTTGAAGAAGGCCAAGGTTCACTGACGGGCTGTAACACCACAGGAAGAAGACAAATGAAATAATTCTTATATGGCCAAACCAGCGAAGTTTTTTATGGTCTTCACTATGCTGTATGCAAAGTGCTGTATCAAAAATTAAATTAACTAAAAAAACTAAAATTAACAGAAATTAATTAAAAATAAATTAAAAAATCCAAGAGACAAGGATCGCCTCAAACGTGGTAGAAAACGATGTACAACAGCTGAACTGAAGTCCAGCAGATATCAATTATAGCACGAATAAATCATCTGGAATTTACAAGTGTAAAAGTAATTTACAAGTGTAAAAGTATTTTTGAAGGTAATTGGTACATTGTAATTTTTTACTCCAAAATAATAAATTAATTTGAAGCACATTGGTAATTTGTTGTCGAGTTTTATTTGATATCAGTAAGAGTTGTAATAAAATTATGATTACGTAAACGAGTAAAAGAAAAACTCAATCAAAAACTCAAAAGAAAAAATCAATAAAAAGATTAAATGTTAAACTAAAGATAAATGTCAAACTTTTGGACATACAGGGTTTGTCTAATAAGAATCGGGTCTGAGGTCATAAAAAACATTTATTGAAGACATATGTAAATTAACTTAATAATATGCATCAATACACCGCTGCTAGTGGTTTTTTAAGTCGTCATACGTCTCTTGGAAGTTCGTAACTGCAAGGCTATTCGAGCACTCCGTTGAAGCCTTTTGAACTGCCTCAATCGTCCCGAAAGGATGTACTTTCAGGCTCCTTTTGATCCGAGGGAGTCACATTTTGACTATAAGATGGCTGAGACAGCGTTGCTACGTTGTGTTTGGCCAGTGTCTCCCTCACAATTAGCACTGTATGATTGGGTGCGTTGTCATGAGGGAGCATTCAGGAACCGGCGATCTTTCTTCGAACGCGGTGGACCCTCAACCTCAAACGTTTGAGCACTTTGGTCACATTTTCATCGTTTCGGACGTCCAGCGCTATGTTCGTCTTCAACGATTTCCCGGCCTCCTTTGAATCTTCTATGCCACTCAAAAATACATGTTCTGGACATGGCTCCGTCCTTGTAAGCCTCACGGATCATCTGAAAAGTCGCCATAACGGATTTGTTTAATTTAACGCAAAGTTTTATGGCACATCGCTGCTCGATATTTTCTTACATCTTGACTCTCGACATGAACTTAAAACACACGTTCATTTTTGCACGATCTGCGCACTCCAAAGCTTCCGAGACTACTGAGCCAGGTTTCCTAGGTTACCTGAAGTCAGCCACCTCCGATATCTATATCAAATCAATTGCCGTTCGTTAGTCTCGCCAAAACTCAAAAACTGCTTGACCGACTTGAAAATTTCTTTTTGTTTTGTTCGCTGTAACAGCGATGGTTTAAACAAAAATATGGAAAACCCAAAAGAATGGCTGAAAAATCGAAAAATTCAAAATTGGTAATTTAGTATGGGAATCTCCATTTCGGATTACTTTTAATAGATGGCATATCTGGCCATCGTATTTTGTTTTTATATATAGACATAACCACAAATTTTTGCGTGACTCGAGGACTTAATTTAAGGTTCTCAATATTTTAAAATTCTCATTGACAGATCTTAATTGACATATTTGAGTGACTGTGAAAACAATTTCGAGTCGTTTTATAGTGTTCATTACAATGTCGAGGAGAAGACGAGCTGACATAGGTCGTTAAAGTCAGTCAAATGTGCGACGAGCTACCTTACGTGCAAACCGTACTGATGACCAGCGAGCGACAGATAATGATAATAGTCGTATTTTGGTATGCCCGAATCGCGTTCGAGGATGACTGAAAATGAACAAGTGAATAGATTTAGAATGCAACGAGTTCGTGCACATCAAACAGAGCAATAGCGAGCACGACAAAATGAACCACTTTTTTTACCATCCGGAAATCGATTACGGTGCGGACAGATCAGTAACAATTGGAGAAATGTCAGTCGTTTGTCCGTATTGTAAGGCGTTGAAATACAGCGGTCAATCTCCTGGATTGTATTGTGCGGGTGGAAAAGTGAGATTGCCACAATTGGTCCGACCACCAGATACATTACGCTCATTAGTTTTTGGGACGGGAAGTGGTTCTACCCATTTCTTGGCCAACATTTCATTCCGGGACAGTTGTTTTCCTTCAAATCAATCGACACAGTCATCAACCAGGATGAGGTAGTCAACTATCCCACAGAATATTTGAATTTGCAATTAAAAGTAGACTCAGTTATCATCATGTTGCGTAACATAAATCAACCTCGACGCATTCAATGGAACGAGACTGGCTGTGAAAAAGCTAATTCATAAAGTCATCGAGGCAACGATCATCAAGGGAAAATACAAAGGAGAGGATGTTTTGATTCCGCGTATCCCGATGATTCTAACGGACTTGCCATTCGATTTTAAGCGGCTGCCATTTTCCGTGTTCGTGGCCTTTGTGATGACCATAAATAAATCACAACGGTAGCCGGTGGAAGTTTGCGGAATTAATTTGGAGTTTTGGTGTTTCGAGCATGGACAACTATATGTCGCGTGTCGAAAAGCCATCATCTTTGTACATGGAATGTACAAAAACAAAAAACGTAGTTTATCAGGAAGCTTTACACTGAATATCTGTATTTATCTTTCATATAAATAAAATACATTGAATTCATTTGAATTACAAGCAAGTTTCATTTAATAAACTAAGGAAATTCAAATCGTACACGATGCGCCCAGTCGCCTTAATGAATTGGAGTTGGAAGGTTGATTAGGATTGATAATCTCTGATCAAAAGTTATAATCAAATAAGTGATACGAAGTTCCCCGGGGTCATCTAATCACTTATAAAAACCACTGTCCACCTCCCTTCCCTTGGCAGGAATAAATCAGTCTCGATATTTATTGGACTAACCCTGTATGTCTGTTTGGCCTTTGCCTTTGTTCAGTACTATATTAAATAACACTGGTACCAATCCATCCCCCTGTCGCAAACCTCCTCCGATCTCAAATTTTACCCTGGAATTTTGTTAAATATTTACTACTGCCTTAGAATTAAGCATCGTCATCCGGATTAATCCAATATTGTTCGATTGTATTCTCATGCACTACTGGTCTTACTATGCGATCCTACGCCGCATCACGTCTGTCTGAAATCTATGAACATTTGGCATAAAGGATTATCAAATTCGATTGATTTCTCTATTAGTTGACAAACCATGAACAGCTAATTTATTGTTGAGCGTCCTCTTCTAAACTATCTGATATTCGCCCATTTCCTTTTTGATATATGGTCTATTATTTGCCATACTATGTTTGTAAGAATTTTTATAAGTTGTGTAAATCAATGATATGCCACGGTAGTTGTTCCATTTTAGTTTATCTCCTTTCTTATGAATGGGATATATTAACGGACGCCTGTTGCCACTCGGCAGACATCTGCTTATTATTTCATATGCTAACTATTAATTGATGCTTTCATTTGTACAGAACAATTCAAAACAGCTGCCCCACGCGCGATGTTGAACAAAGATACAATTATGGACCTTAGAAAGGCGCTGAGGTCCGAAGAAAATGAAGATGCGTACATTTTAACCAACGATACAGAACTAAAGAGATTGTTGGATCGATCGGATTTATATAAAATTTTAAATGACAAATCAAAAGAGACCGAGAACGAATCTTAATTTATATTTCCAGGCTGTAGCTGTAGTTTTTAATTATTTTAGTTTTAAGTGTTTAAACTTGAACCGTGTTGTATTATTTATGTTTTCGGTTATTAAGAGTCCAGTTAATTATTTTAGTTTTTAAGTGTTTAAACTTGAATCGTGTTGTATTTTTTATGTTTTTGATTATTATAATGTGATACATTTGCCAGTTACAATGAAGATAATCTTTGTAATGTTAATCTCGATGCCATGCCTTTTCCATTAAGTCTTAGGTACAAAAACTCAGGAAATGACAAATATTTATGCATTTTTAACTTATAAGCTGTTTTTTTACGAAATAAAAGTGTTTTTCTATTTTTTCACATTTATTCTTCTCATTGATCCCCATCAGCCATATATAAGAATAAACTTAGTTAAAAAAACTATTTTGTTAAAATATACACGGTGTAAGGGAAAAATTTTCAAAGCATAAATTTTCATTAAGGGGGAAGTCCCTTTAGACACCTCATAATGAGTCATTTTTCAGAAGTGTTTTTAAAGGTGATAAAATAATTGTATCATTTTAAAGTTTTAACATCACTTTATGTGATCTTTGAAGAGTAATAAAAATGTTTTTTTAATTTTTTTTTTACAAAATAACGGCTCAGTAAACATTTGCGGGCGTCTGGTGCGAGGTCCAAAAGTGCTGCATTTGTCACTCTTTCACATAAAAACTTTGTCACATAAAAAAGTATTAAATTAAAAATTAAGTAAGCTTTAAAACAAAAAATGTTAAAATTTTGTATTATTTTTTCGACATTTTTATCCCAAAAGGTAGTTTATTTACATGAAATCTTTAAAACCTTAGGTATATCCTTTCGGTAATGATACTAGGGAAAAGTCTCCCAAAATTTCAGCCAAATCGATTAATAACTTTTTGAGTTACAGAGCGAGCAGTTTTTGAAAACACAATTTCGAGATAATCGCATTTAAAGTTTCAGTACTATAAAACGATTAGTTTTAGTGACTTACCGTTTAATCAGCGTTCCCAGGTGCATATAATAGACCTTCAGCCTCTTCGAAAAGCTGGTTTTCTGCAACCTGCTGCTGTTTTCAGGCTATACAAGCTGCTTTTGTCTCGGAAAGACTCCTCCGGTTCTGTTTCGTTCCTCGCGCCTCATGGGTGGTTTCGGCGAAAACTTTGGCACAGGTACCAATAATTATACTTGCACTATACACACAAATATACTTGTACTCGGCCCGAAGCTTTCTCCGTCTTTATCAGTAAATTGATTACCTTGATAATGTCTGGAATTTTTTTGAGCGATGTTATATAAGAACATAAAGATATCTTAAATAATATAAAAAGCACTGGAATGTCTCCACATCGTATTAAAAACAATTATTTTATAGATAAAAACAATGATAAATTATTATATTCAGAAAAGAAAAGTAAAAAATTAGACCTACTAGAAATATTGGAAATAAAAATATCCTTAAAAAATAGTCATATAATCTCCACGAATGACCAGCTAAATTTCCAAAACATCCCGGTAATAGAAAAGATCATATTGTAATTGAATAGCCCCGTTTTTACCTGGTGATATTTACAGCTCAGCCTCTAAGGTTTGGATGCGCAGTAGCCTAATGGTCTAACGCCTTAGAGCTCATTCGAAGCAGTACATTCGTCGTGTTAACATCGGTTAAGTACTGTACATGTGCGGAACTCTCCGTTCTCTCTCTCGATTGACAGTGACCCACTCGCCCTTTCGTTTGTGCATCTCAGAGGCCAAGATGTGGGTTGCTGTGCCTGGGGGCTCCGGCGCGCTCGGTTATATCCTCTTGTCAGTATACTCCCAATATATTAATTTTCCAAAATATAAAAAATCGATTTTTTGTAATTTCTAAAGGAATTTCTTCCCTTAAAACATGCATCAAAAATTCAATCATTTCCGAACAACAGGTCTGAAAATAGGTTTAATTTTCAACAATGGTAACGCCTATTTTCGTCTTGTTTATATCGATCTAGCGGAATTAAAATAATATTCATTGGCCTCCTAAGGTATTTGAAAAATAACATAGAGGTATTAGGGTTAGAGACGCAACTATGGCTATTTAGCGACTGGACCTACAGCTTAATGTGGGTTCCGAACCAGGGCCATCAGCCACCGATAACCCAGGCCAGCACTCCCTCTTGGGCTATCAACCCTTGGTTATGCGCTTACCCATACCGACTGGCGAGTGACCAACGTAGAACACTTCTCAGAAGACATCCATCCTTACTCTTTCATTGGCGTGACTAAGGGGTAATTTGTTGTCGGATTTTACACTCTTGCCCAGAAACAATCACAGACAGGTAGGAAGTAAATACAGACAAGAAAGAAATATAAACAACCATCCGAGTCTTTGAATATAAAACAGGAATGAGCCTTGCCTATCTTTATGTACATATAAATGGGGACAAAAACGACCATATTGAAAAACCGCAGATGACTCATTACTTTGGAATTTTGGTAGTTGGTGACAACAACTTAGAAGTTTAATAGTAGATTTGAGCAATCTTAGTGTGTTTTAATCGATAATAAGAGCCGAATAAGTGTAGTGGAATACTCTTTTTGTGTGTTCTAGTGTAAATACATATCAATACTTATTATATTGACAATAAAAGTAATAATATCGGAAGTAAGGCAAACACACAAAAATATGATTAATTGTGCGTCTTGTTTTTGGTCCCTGACACGAATAAATCAAAATTGAGGAATAACATTACATAGGTAAGTGCTTTTAATTCTAAATTTGTCAATTATTTATAAATAAAACGTATTTTGTTTGAATTAAATTTTAAGGTTATGAAGCCAATAAATCGTGTCGATATGCATAGGCGTAGTCACATTGATTTAGGTAAAATAATATCATTATAATGTTATTCAAGATAGTGATTATCTTTTTTTAGAAGTTAAGTTTTTAACGTATGTTCTAAAATGTTTAGTTTTCTGAATTACTGGGCTTTAAAAATTCAGATAATTTTTTACTTTTCTTTTGATGCATATAAAACATGTTACTTTACTCATATAAAGAACCTATAAAATATAACTAATAATACAGAGTGTTAACTTTTTTTACAATCCTATTTGTTTTTTTCAGAAACTATTGTACTAATAAATGTAAATGTTACTTCCATTTTGATTTGGATTTCATGTTATTAAACTAGTTTTTCTTTTTTAAAAGTTTCCCAAAGTAAAAGTAAAACTACTACCAAATGCAGTTCCAACAATTGAAGTGGACCGTTTAAAATATGTAATTGTTTTATTTTATCATTTTTAAGGCATTTACTCTTGAAAGTTAGCTTTTTTTGGTTGTTGTGAAAAATGAGTTTATACTCGAGTTTATATCTCCCACTTTAGTTTTTTTATTGACTATTTGCACTACAAGAATTAATTATATTTATTAAAACGCTGTAGTAGGAAAACATTCCTAGTACGTATATAAAGTACGTTAATTTTGTTTAAGGGACATTAAACACTGAACAACTAAATGCAGAAACGATATATGTATTATCATAATAAATAGTTTAGTGAATATTACGGTTTTTTATTTCATTTACGAATATGTATACCTAATTTAAATATGAACATCAACTCGCTACAAGATTTTCTTAAATTAATTTAAATTTTTATATTTTTGCAGGACAGAAATCCACACCGTCAACTAATTATATTACTCCTCTTCTAAAACTATTTAAATTTATAATTGAGAATTAAATAGTAGTTGACATTCTCTGCCGTAACTAGTAAGTCTTCATTAATTTAATGCACTAACGATAATTATACACAGCCGGCCATATGCAGTTATCATTCTGGTCCTACTTACAGAATCATATGATATTTTGTGTAGTTTTATATTCAAAGATCCGAGCGCTGGAATCGAACCAACTACCGCGTCAACTGCGGTTTTGACAAAGCAGGCAGGCAGGCAGGCCGCCGCCTTACCGTCCGCGCCAACGCGACCGACGAAAATTTAACATATTTTTATGGATATTTATTACATACGTTTCGGCATAAACATGAGTTGTTTCGTTATATAAAAAAAGGAAAACATTCATGTTATTGTCGATAATGTCAAAATTGAAAAGGACGATGGGAAATGTGTCAAGCGGTGGCTCCATCTCAAACGTGTCCAAGGCATCAATTTAAACTTTTTTGGGCGTTCCGACTTAACAGTTCGAAGTTCAAATCCTCGCCATTGTTATTAATTTCTGATAATTATTAAGTATTAAGTTATTTTTTCAGTCTCTAGTGCCAACTAATTAGTAAAATAAAAATAAAATGTACGTCATACATCATATACATTTGTTTTTTAATTGAGAAAGTGTGCAATAACTCTAATTATATAATTTATTTAGAAAATATAAAAAATACAATAGCATTAAAGAATCAATATACTTGTCAAAAAAAAACAATTAATTGAATATATTCAGTTCCGAACGGTTTTAGTTGAAGTTCGCATGTATGCATTGTGAGAGCTGTAAACGATATTCTTAGCTAAAAATATAACAGTACAACCAGGTAATCAGAATATCGTCGTTTACAGCTCTCGTTGTAAGTTCATGCGAACTTCAACTAATAGTCCGGTCAATCTAGACATTCAAAGGTACATAAATTCACATCAAGCTGGTAAATTCACATCAAGCTGGACGATTCGATTAATTCCTATATTGCGGATCAAACAAATCATTATGCTTGTTGCTTTTTGCTTGAAATGGATGCAAGTAATAATTCTCTCTATAATAGTTGGGTACCAACAACTAAATCTGAAATAAGACATTTCTTAGGACTAGTGGCATGGATGGGACTAATAAAACTGGCGTTGGCTGACTACTGGTCAACAGATCCATTACTGAACATACATTTTGCTCGTTCTGTACTAAGCCATAATCGCTTTGAAATTTTACTCCGAACAATTCATTTTGCAGACAATAATCAAGCTATCGATGGAGACAAACTTGCTAAAATAAAACCCCTATTAGATAAACTCCTGAAGAACTATAAAGACTTTTATACTCCCGAAAAATACGTATGTGTCGACGAGACTATGTTGCCTTTTAGAAGACGATTGTCGATAAAACAATACATAAAATCGAAAATGTACAAGTACAGTATCAAACTTTTTGAGTTATGTTCAGGCACAGGCTACACATATAATATCAAGATTTACGCAGGCAAAGAAAACGGCGAACGAGTAACTCCAGAAGTTATCGTAAGATTTCTTACTCAAGATATCGGAGTCGGCAGAACTTTAGTGACAGACAACTGCTATACAAGTTTACCTTTGGCTAAAAGAATGCTTGATTGTCATACTCACCTTTGGCACAATATGAAAAAACCGCTACCAAAAGGTTGCCCCAAAAAAGGGCTACCAAACGATGTTGTGAACAAAAAGCTTAAAAAAGGTGAAGTTGTGGCCATGGAAAACAAAGATAGGATAACAGTACTAAAGTGGAAAGGCCAAAGAGAAGTACTTATGCTATCTACGCATGACGCTGAAATGGTAGAAAGAAATAGACCTATTCCTAGACTTAGACCTAGAAATCAGGGTCTAAGTCAGTCAGGGTAAAAGTTCTGTAGATCTTTCCGATCAAATGGGTGTGTATTCTAATTCTCTTCGTAGATTTGTAAAATGGTATAGGAAAATTCGTTTGAGCTTTTATTTATAACTTCGATGGTAAATGCTTTTGCATTATATAACAAGGTTATCGAAAGGAATATCACGATTACGCATTTCAAAAAGGAAGTAATAAGATACCTAGTAAATACTGTTGAAAACGAAAACATTGATAAATATAATGAACCGTTGAAAAAAAGGTGACGAATTCACTCTCTAAAGCGAAAAGATGGTGAAAATAAGCATAAAACAAGATGTTGCAAGTATTGTTATAAAAAAAAAACAATGAGCATCATGGCAGAAAATATGCTACCAATCGTAGACTCAAAGTTGACACCTATTGCGATGAATGCAAAGGAAAACCATTTTTAAGGAGTAGTTAGGCTTAGCTCGATACTTGACTAGTTTTTTATAGGTTTTAGGTTTCTTTAAAGTCATTTTCAGTTTTAATTAATACTATTTTTCATACTGAATCGTTTTATTTACAGGAGGGACCAGACAACAAATAAAATAAATTTAAACACATGGTTATAGATATCTTCTCTGAGGTCGTGCTGGTCCCTTACAAACTATAATTACAATGTAAAACAGGCCAACGGCTCCACAGGTAGGTGAAAGCCTTCTGGTCCTATAGGTCCAGCGCGTTTCCAGAAAATTTATTTAAGCTGGTCCCATGGGATCAACGTGTTAAATAAGTAGTTTGTGACGTCAAAACTTAAGATAATAAGTGAAAAATTTCCCAATAAAAGTGTAGTAAAGTAGTTGTGAATTTTAGTGAATAAATGTTTATATCGGCTTATTAATTCAATAACCAAGATCCATTTCGCGAACCAGCTAACCCTATGGAAATATTAATATATCTGTCAATGTGCGGACGAAGTTTCTAATACAGGACTTCCCGCACATGCACATTCCGGGAATTAATTCTAATTGTTGATGAAACGTGCTTGAAATTCTTCAAAATGCCAAAGTACTACGTCGAAATCTTTAGACTAGTCGAAATCGAAAAAAATTGCCTTTGTAGAAGTCATGAGAGAAGACAACGTTGATTTGTTTTTACGACTCTAAAGGTATTATAATTCGGGAGTTCGCTGCACATGGTCAAAATGTCACCGGTTAATTTTATCTGGGTGTTATGGAGCATTTGTGGAAGAGTATCGTTCGAGTGAGAACCGAATATCGAGGACCGGGAAGTTGGTTTTTGTTGCACAATAATTCAAGTTAAATCGAAAGTCTCGGAAGTACTCTTTTTAAAAACTTTATTTAAATTTTACAGAGTGGCGTGAACCAAACTACAAATATTCAAACTTAGGTTAATAAACTGAGAGTAGAGCGTATGCTTTCGATTTAACAGGCGCAGTCGGTAGGATTGTTTGAGTCTTGGAACGCTTTTATTAAATTTTCGCATGAGTTTAAGAATCTATTTAGCAATTTTGGATTTCCGTCGAATTTAGGAATATTATCAGATTGATATCTTAACAAATTGTAATTTATCTCTGGCATTTTAGTTTTGGTTTTTGTGATCGTTAAATTTGAGAGATTATTTACTATTTTATCAACTGAAGAATCAATTTTTGTGTTTTTTGGAAATCAATAGTTTGAAAGTTTGTATGTAAATATATAAATATATATAAATATAAAATATATGTGATAAGTTAGGGCTCTTAATATCTAAAATGTGGTTTTAAGTCGAAAGTGGAAATAGTTAAATCGAAACTATAACTTATTTTTGACTAGAAATTTATGATTGATGAAATTTGAAAGGGTACTTACAGAAGTAGTATCTTCGAAATCGCGTGCTGCGATTTCTGCGGATCCTCCCAATCTTCGCTTGGTGGTCCTGGTGCTTGAGGTTCCAATGTTCGCTTGCATGTCCTCTGCTTTCTGGGTTTCCAATGTTCGCTTGGATGGCCCTGTTGAAATCTCCCCTCCTTCTTGCAGGCGGTATTCTCCTTTCTTTGCTTTCGTCGAACCGTGGTTTGAAGTTACCTTAAATCGGTGCTATCTACTTCAAGCCTTCGGGTTGCGGGGTTTCTTTCTGGATAAACTCTTGATAGAGACCGTGTTTTTTCTTTGCCTAAGATCGGCACTATTTAAGAAAGACACGTTCCGAAATCCGTACGACTGCGCCAGTTAAATCAAAAGTCTCAGATTTTCTCTCTTTCAAAGTAGCGCAGTACACTCTACTCTCACTTTATTAACCTAAGTTTGAATATTTGTAGTTTGGTTCACGCCACTCTGTAAAATTTAAATAAAGTTTTTAAAAAGAGTACTTCCGAGACTTTCGATTAACTTCCACGATCTCACAGGACCGTCACTGTTTGTGAATTTTTGGCGAAAAAACAAGTCTGTGTGCTTCAACAGCTTCCGTATTCGCCTGATTTATCTCCGCGTGATTATTTCCTGTTTTCGACACTCAAACTGGCCATGAAAGAAAGGTTTTATGACAGTATTACGCAATTTCAAGAAGCCGTAACGAGGAGATTCCGAAAAATTACTTAAAAAAAATCTATGCTAGCATTGACTGAACGTGCCCGTCGGTATACTGATGCGGAAAGGTTGTATTTTAAATAAAAATAAATAATTTTGCCAATATAACTAAATGATTTTTTTAATTGAAAAAAATCCGTTATTTTTCCGACATACGGTGTGAATTAATTTTATGGTAAGCAATTTTGGACAGACGTAGGAAGGAGTTTTTTAAATGAAACAAAAACTTTCTATTTTCTAAAATGTTTTATATTAGGACTTGATATAAATATTAAATTGATTTTTTTTATAAAGACATATAGTAAAATAGTTCTATAATTGATAATAATGAAGCTCCAAAGAAGAGTCCAGCTATGCCTCCTATCGACACTAAAATAACAATTATACTAAAGTTACACAAAGCGAAGTATTTATCATACTCAAATATATGTGAAGAGGATAAAAATATTTGACTATACAGAGTACGACGGGGAAATGGGCGATTATTAATATCAAATTTCTCACGCGACTTTTGTATGGTGGTAAAGCCACTATCTTCACTGTACTTGTAGCATCATAGGATTAGTAAACATAAGTCAGAGTGCGCTCGTCGTTAAGGCATGTTACACCAATAAAGATTGTATTATGACAGCTCTTCGCTTTGTGTTGTCACTAATTCAATATTAACTCTTAATACAAGTATTGTCATATTAACGAAATATTTTTAAGAAACTGCTTTTGCATTGACGCCTGCACAGATAGAGTCAGATCCAAATATTTTTGTTTAGTATATATTTTTAAGACATCGGTTTCATTTTAAATAAAACGACAGGCCTGTCGTTTCTTTAGAAGGTCTTTTAGCATACAAATTTAAGAAATATGTTTGCTTAATTTACATCTTCCGGTCTCCTGTCCCATCTTAGGCAAAACGATAGTTTTATCGCCTTTTTCTTGGTAAAGATGGTTTTTATCACATTAAACTAGATGCCGACTACATTTCATTTTTCGCTAGAATTGGCACTGGGTTGTGTTGTGTTTATACTCAATATAAGTTCGCTTATTCTATCTAAAACCTTGGATAACACTTAATGGTAGTTAAGCGCCAGATGTTTGATAATGGTGTGGCATCTTTAGAGATGGCTTCATTTTCAGTATTTAAAACCAACGTTTTCATTTATACTGTGAACAAGTAAAGTGTAGTGTCGTTCCCAAATTATTCCAAGGGTGAGTGTATCATTGAACACTTTATCTATTAACTTTTATTAGATGTGTATCACTACACATTGTATCAATTTATATTAGTTTTGAAATGTATCTAAAGCTTTATTATTTATATTTAATGTTTTCATTAATATTAAAAGATTACTAAAAGTGTTTGGGTTAGAGGCGCATCAGCAACTAGGCTATTTAGCGACTGGACCTACAGCTTAACGTGGGTTCCGAACCACGGTCATCAGCTTCCGACAAACCCAGGCCAGCACCCCCCTCGGGCTATAAACCCTTGGTTATGTGCCTACCCATAAGTCTATCAGGAAACCTACCGACTGGCGAGTGACCAACGTAGAACACTTCTCAGAAGGCATCCGGCTTTACCCAGCCTTTAACTGGCGTGACTGAGGGGTAATTCGTAGTCGGATTTTACACTCTTGCCTAGAAACAATCACAAACATTTAGGAAAGATAAACGGACAGAAGAAAGAAAAATAACCATCCGAGCGCTGGAATCGAACCAGCTACCGCTCCAGCGCGGATTCGGCAAAGCAGACGCTCTTACCGCCGCACCAACGCGACCGGCGAAAAAAAAGATTACTATATAAGTGAATTTTTCACTGAACACTTTGTCTTCTATTGATTTTGGTATTTTTGATAAGTATTTGAAGATTACTTCTGTTTCTCTTTCTCACAGAATGCTGTTCTGATTATTATCAAATATTCAAGTACAATTAAATTAAATCTGTTAGTATTCATTTAATATAATATTTGAAACTATGGTTCTTGATTAATGTTTTAATCAATATTAAATTGTTTCTATTTTAGTGAATATCCAAAATTTGTTTGAGTACTGGCATGAGCATATTCATATGATTTAAAATTTAATTGGGAGAGATATCCATGGTATTGTCGCGCGCTGTCCCTTCAATACTATGAAGTGGGTAAATGCTGTTTTGCTTTTCTAGTATCTGGAGCGGGTACATCGTGCGCTCTCCCTTTGTACCCATTGCACAACTCAGTACTAGAGGTTACACCGTAGGGTGTAGTTGGATAGTCCATTGTTTTGTTTAGCTCTTTGGGTGGATATCTCGCGCGCTCTCCCTTGATACCCCGTTCATACCCGAAGCTGGCACTGTTGCGCGTTCTCCCCTCAGTGTCAGGAACAGTACCCAGAATGATAATTTTATTATTAGCTGATAACATTATCATTGTTGAAAATGTATGATCTGTAATTTAATAAATATTGAGAGATCATTGTTGAAAATTTTTGATCTGTAATTTAATAAATATTGAGAGATCTCCATGGTGTTGTCGCGCGCTCTCCCTTCAATACCATTAAGTGGGTAAATGCTGTTTTGCTTTTCTGGGATCTGGAGCGGGTACATTGCGCGCTCTCCCTTTGTACCCATTGCACAACTCAGTACCAGAGGTTACACCGTAGGGTGTGGTTGGATATCCATTATGTTTTGGTTAGCTCTTTGGGTGGGTATCTCGCGCGCTCTCCTTTGATACCCCGTTTATACCCGAAGTTGGCACTGTTGCGCGCTCTCCCCTCAGTGTCAGGAACAGTACCCAGTTTGATATTTGATTATTGGCCGATAATATTATCATTGTAGAAGTTATATAGAACATCTCTATTTGAATACATGTTGATTGCTATCATGCATTATAACTGAGGTTATAATAAGTATCTCTCGTTACGAGTGTGAACAGTCTAGCATTAAAATATCATTTGTATTGATCTGATAAATCTAAACTAACAGATAGTAAATAGAGAATAGTTTGATGGATTCGGAGTGTTCAGGGTTATTTTTATTTCCAGGTAGTTAAAGCTGCAATGCTTGAAAGCCACCACCATGCTGCTCAAACTCATGTACCCAATTAGCCGCCCAGTTAGAGCAATTCTAGTTAAGCCATCACAGTTAATATTAGGGAGATATGTATATCTATTTTTATATATATATATATATATATATATATATATATATATATATATATATATATATATATATGTTTATATATATATATATATGTTTATATATATATATATATATATATATATATATATATATGTTTATTAATTAAAAAAAAATAATCCTTTCATTCTTTTTGGTCGTATCGTTACACTATGACGTGTTACGTTAGTATACAGTTTCATTTAAGACAATACTTTACGGCGCCAATTTCACCCATACAAAATATATCACGTTAACCGTATACATTTTTGTTGTTAAATCTCGGTTTCTTTTGAATACAAATGAAAATCTTATTCACAATTTGTTTATGTCTGATGAAGCACATTTTCATCTTTCGGGTATTAAGAATAATTAAAATTTTCCATAGTGCTTTGATGTGCATTTTTGCCAACTGTACAAGAAACATTTGCAGAATACAAGGCACAATATCAAGTGCAATATTAATTTTGGTACTATTGGTACTTTTTTGCAGATACCAACGAAAATACAACTATTGTTACATCAGCTCGCTGTTTACGCCATTGAGATGATTGATAGAAAACAATTAATCAGGATTCCTCTTGTTAAAGATATCCAGTGGTTCTTGCATGATGGCAAGAATATTCTTATCGCTAGGATATCGATAAAAATCAAATAGTTGTTGAGAGCAGTATTGTCAGATTTAACGGCATCTGATTTGTATTGAGTTATTTGAACAGCAATTAACCGACTAAAGTTTTATTACCACAATTTCCATGTGAACATGATAAAAACTACTTGGTTATACACTGTTTGTAGAAAAATTACAAGCTCTAGAAATTATTCACTGTATTGTTATAATGGAGACAGGTTTAAATTTTCAGAGTTATACAGAGTTAGCCAATAATTTTTTTCATTTAATTAACCCCGCACAAGCTCTACCACGGATGGAGGGACGTGGGGACGGCAGCCATCTTTAAAATGCCTTCACGGAAATATACATTACAATGGATCATTTCAGAGGGATATAATGCAAGCATTTTCAAGCAAGCATGCTCTTTGTAAAATAATAAAAATATATATTTATTTGTATGTTACCGTTTGATACGTTACTGGTCAGTACAGATTGTACTATGTGAATAAGTTTCTCCCTCCTCCCTTACCGCACATTTTCTACCTCTAGGATCTCTCCTTGATTTTCCGTTATTTGCTCTTTTGATCTGTGCCTCCTCCCCAACAACAACTCATTTTCTGGTTTTCCTTCCGCCCCCCTCCATCTTCCCAAGGTCAAATTCGTCGACCTTCGCCTTTTGCCTGCACCATTGAAATTTCATCAACGCAGTCGGACTTTTTGCTAACTTTTCGGTCCTACACCTAATTCCAGCTTCCCGCGTTATGGTTTACCTTCATCAATTTTCTCTTTCCTGTCGTTGACTTTGTAAACTTTATAACCAAATCTCAACTGTGGTGAGCAAGAACTCAAAAATATGAATCGTGTCGCAGTCGGTTCTCTCACGCCCATTTAATCGGCATATACTTTTCTTGACCATGACGTGCTGATACGACCTCCCGATAGATCTCTCCACTATTCTATCTATTCAAAACTATTTAACTTCCCACAGGCCGCCTTACGGCCCTCCTCATCAGGTCACCCTTTACAATCTTACAATAAACTTTACATTTTCATTTATTGATTTGTATGGACTACTTTAATTATATCTCTCTCTTTAGAAACCATAAAGCATTAAAAAATCTTTGTTCGTTACTAGCTCATTACCCACTCTGAGCAAGGCCCCCCTACTAACTAAATAATATAAACTTAAAATTTAACGCAACCATCATCAAGGATAATACAAGGGCGGTTCAAGAATTATTGTCCTCAACATAATAGTCTTTGACTGACATATGAAAAAAATATAATTTGTAGAGTTGTCATTTATTGATATTTACTGTACACAAAAATTTCAAATATTAGTCTTTTTTCGTTTAGTATGTGTTAACTTTAATTTGTAGTTATAATTGCATTTATTCAAAACTGGATAAACACGAAAACAATGATGATCATTGCAAAACCTGTTAAATGAACACCGGGTTTTGTTCAGTAAACCACAAAATATTGACTTGATCATCCACATTTATTTGATTGATTTCAAAATAGGTTCCATTTGATACGATATACATAGGCCAGCGAATAATCCAGTGGTAAAAACTGTTCTTTTAGGCATTTTCACTTATGACTTTCAGCTGGCTGAAAACGTCTCTCCCGAACTAATAATTAATAATTATTAGTTCGGGAGGTAATTTGAGTTTGAGGAGCAAAAAGTCCCGTGGGGTCATATGCATTGATTTTTTGGTCAAATTTTCGTGTTCATGGAGCAATGTGAGATCGGTGCATTATCGTGGTGCAAAATCGAAGAATTGTTATTCGAGAAATCTACATTTTTCGCCGAAATTAATTCTTAAACGTTTCATAACGTCCATATAATATTCTTTTTATTCTTCTGAATTGCTATCTGTTCCTTCTTTGAGTTCCTAACATGTATGATGATGTTCATTTACATTTTTTGAGCGTCAATACATACAGCCCGCACAACGCAACATTTTTATTGATGTGGCTCAGCTTTAAGATATTATGTTGAAGAATCAATTTGTTTCAAAACATCCCAGATATTTTAATCTATTCCAAGGGCAATAATTCGGGAATTGCCCTAATAACATATACTTACCAACCAAATCCATAGTGCTTTTAACCACAAACCTTTTGAATCTTAATGTTGGTAATGCCTGCAACTTTATAGTTATACCGGTACTTCCGGTGTCTGTGCTGAAACATAGGATTAAAATATTGTGAAAGAAAAGGGTAGTTAGATAGGATTATAATAGTATTTGGTAATAGCTCAGATTGAATAGTTAATGATCATGAGAAGCCTCCCAATCTTGCCTCTTTTCTTGTATATTGTTTCTAGACTTTGTTCTGATCGTTTGTGATTCGCCAATCACCGTTTTCACAATTTCTGCGACTCGAGCCAAGTTGGAGATCAATGCATTTGGTGAGCATTCTCTTTTTCGTTTTTCAACAACTTTTTCCAGAATTAATTCCTTTATTCCATCTCTCTGGATGCTTGGTGTGACGTACCCTAGGGAGAATCAGGTTTGTATATTGCATTTTAATAGGCAAAAGTATAAAATCCGACCAGGAATCGTCCCTTAGTCACGTCAGTTTGAAGTTTTTACGTTAGCAAAGTGAAATGACGCCATGAGTGTTGAACTGGTACACGTGGTCTAGCCTGTTTGGCTTTTCGCGTCTCTCTTTTAGCTGCGGCTTTTTGGCGATTATTTTCCTCATGAGTCTGCACAGTTCTGCGTCTGTGATTTGCCATCTTTTCACCTTTATACATGGTTGACAGAGTTTTTAAGAGACAATTTTATGATACATTTATACCTTCTTTTGGGACCTCCCAGTTTTTGTTTCTTGTTCTTTAATTCGCAATAGAGCATCTGCTTCGGCATCCTTTGGAAATGACCTAACCATCTCAGCTGAGCTTTTATGATCTAGGATTCTATGCTAAAATTGTTGGATTCAGCTCAGGAATATGGATTCAGCTCAGGAATATGGATTCAGCTTCATACAGAAGAGTGGGAATTATAGCATTGTAAACAATGATTTTAGTGTGTTTTAGTGATGTGAGAATACGTATCGAAAATATTCGTGAATCTGAATATTAAAAGCATCCGTATATTCCGGAATCAATCTTTAACTTCGAATCCTGATTCGAAAGCATAATTGAAGACACCAAAACCGAACGCAGAACGGCTAACAGTGACCCCCACTGCTAATCTATGCTTCTCTTTCTTATTTATGATCTTTGTGGGCGGGCGACGATGTTTTGTCTTTGTTTGTCTTTTAGGTTGTGTAGCGTGCTGTCATTTTTCATTTCTATTACATCCATATATATATATATATA
Organism: Cosmopolites sordidus; assembly: GCA_031761425.1. Classification (NCBI taxonomy): domain Eukaryota; kingdom Metazoa; phylum Arthropoda; class Insecta; order Coleoptera; family Curculionidae; genus Cosmopolites; species Cosmopolites sordidus. The sequence goes on from JARFXV010001609.1 coordinate 57,842, forward strand.
TATATATATATATATATATATATATATATATATATATATATATATATATATATATATATATGTATATATATATATATATATATATATATATATATATATATATATATATATATATATATATTTATTATTTATTATTTATTATTTATTAGTATTATTATTCACGTATGGGCCCTGGTGGACCACACGAAGTACAATTAGAGGCGTTTGTTGTTGTTAGCCTTCCTTTGCGCTCATACTAATTTCATTCTTTCGCTATGAGCTTTTTTCCTTTCGTCAGACCAAGTAGTTCCAGTCTTCCTATATTTTTCTCTCTGGCCAACTTTCCAACGTCAACCTTGTGTCTGAAACAGTCTCTATCCTGAATTTCACTTTCTGTAATATTTGCTGAACTTAGGTCCTCTTTAATTGCAGTAATCCATTTAATTATTTCTACTTTAGCTCTACTTCTATTTTTATAAAATTCGACTATTTGTCTAGTTAGCCTACTCGGATTCATCCGTTTTATGTGCCCGTAAAACTTAACTCTTCTTTTTCTCATATCGCTATGTATATCTGTGTATTGTTTGCTTTCTTAGTTTTCTCGAAGTCGGTATGTTGTATTTATTTGTTTGGGGCCTAGGATTTTTCTTTCCTTCTTTTCAATGTCCTCGATGTCCCTCTTTCTATTGAAAATGAGCGTTTCTGCATCATATAGACATTCTGGCTTAATAACTGTATTGTAATGTCTCAGTTTTGTGTTTTTAGATCATATAGGCATTTTTTGTTGTAAGTATTTTGTGTAAGTCTCAATGCCGTTTCCATTTTTTGACATCTACCCTAATTGGCCGCTTTTTCCGATCCATTTTCCATGATTATTTCACCCAAATATTTCAAGTGAGAGACTCGTCTGATGTTACCATATTTTGTTTTTAGAAATGGTGTTCTTGTCTGTTGCAGGTCATGTATTGTGTCTGTTCAAAGGAAATTTCGAGTCCTACCTTTTCTGCTGTTTCTTTTAGGATTTCAATCTCTTTCTGTGCCGTTAATACATCTTGAGCCAAAATTGCTAGATCATCAGCAAACGCCAGACAATCAATTTTGATGTTGGTTCTCCCCAGTTTAATGGCCTGGTTAATATTCAGGGCCGACTTTTTTTCACGCCACTCTTGTATTACTTTTTCTAGAACACAGTTAAATAAGAGTGGCGAGGGTCCATCCCCTTGTCTTAGTCCAGTTTTAATTTCGAAGGGCTCTGAGATGTCACCCATGAATTTAACTTTTAACCTTGTGTTAGTTAATGTTGCTTTAATAATTGCCAGCGTTTTCAGATCTAGTCCTTGTTCTTTTAAGATTGGGAAAAAGATTCGCGGTCAATAGAACCATATGCTTTTTTGAAATCCACAAATGTACAGACGAAATTTTTATTGCACAGTTTTTGATGTCTTAGGATCAACTTTAGATTCAGGATCTGTTCAGGGCAGGATATATATATATATATATATATATATATATATATATATATATATATATATATATATATATATATATATATATATATATATATATATCATTGTATCATCTCGTCTGTACTCGCAACAGTTCGGTTTAATTATTTTAGTAAGTTTACGTCAGTAGCGTAACGTAAGGAGTAAAATTGAGTTTATCTAATAATTTTAGTATGGCTCCTACACAAAAATCGATTGTTTGGTCATTTTTTGAAAAATCGCCAGATAAACTTTTTGCTGCGTGTAAAATATATAACAATAAATTAAAGTGCTTTACAAGCACAGGAAATTTAAAACTACACATTACAAGAAAACATGCAATCCAGTATAACGATGCCCAAAGAGCATCCCTCGGAAAACGCTAATCAGATTCAGAAAACATTAAACCAGAATATACCTCAAAGTCACACTATAAAATCGGATGTACCCACATTTGCAAATGAAGTTTGAATATTTTCAGCTGCTAGTAATTCATCAATCAGTGATGATATGCTTTATCGATTGATCACTTCCGGAATTTCGAAGCACAAGCGTTAACTGAAGCTATTCGGTGGAAAAAACTCAAATATATTGTTAGAAGACCAGAAAAAAAATCCGTTTTAAGCCTTTTAAAGTTAATCGTGAAATATTTTCAGCCCCTGTTTATTGTAGAAAATTCGGGATTTTTAGAATATAGCAAATCAATAAATCCAGCCTATCAAGTTCCTAGTAGAAATATATTGACGAACAATCTTCTGCCAACAAAATATTTAGTAGAAGTTGCAAAATTAAAATCTATACTGCGTGAATTGAAATACGTTTTATTAACTACAGATATTTGGCAGTCAGACAGCAATATATATCTATCGCTAACTTGCCATTTTGTCCATGATATGATATTATATTCACGAGTACTAAAAAAGAAATTACTTTTGTTCACCACACATGACAAAATATTGCCGCTGATATATCCCACATTTTAACAGAATGGGATCTTGATGCCAAAATTGTCACTATTGTTTCGGACAACGGCGTCAATATAAAAAATACCATTACAATACATTTACGCAACTATCATCATCCGTGTGTTGCACATACATTGAATCTAATATCCAAAGAGGCCTTAAACGAAAATCCAAAACTGAAATCATTAATAACAAAATGCAACAACCTAGGGACCTATTTCAAACACAGTGCCTTAGCTAACGGAAAATTGAAAAAATGTTAAGAAAATATGGGAGAGCCTATTCTTAAAATTAAACAAGCCGTAGATACAAGATGCAATTCAATCCTAATAATGTTGGAAAGGCTTTTATTAATAAAAAAATCCTTTATCCGTCGCAATTGCCAATTTACCATCAGCTCCAGATTTTTATATACGCTTCGGAATGGAATATAATATCAGAATGTATGCCACTATTAAAACCGCTAGAATTAATGACAACTGAACTGTTGGGGGAAAAGTATGTTACAATGTCCACAGTCAGACCATTAATTAGAGGACTGCAGCTTAATGTACGGAATTTGTCACCAGACACAGACATGGGTATATGGTTACAATCCAAATTATTGGAAGCAATTTCAAAGCGTTTAAGCATATTGGAATCTAATAAAATTGTAGCCAGCGAAAAGCACATTTTGCCCCACGTTTTAAGAAAGCCGCATTTGGTACCTCAAGAAAATGCTGCTAACAATGCCCAAATGTGATTATTGAATGATATTGCTACCAAAGTTCCATTTCAAATGCAATAACTGAAACCAACTTCGAGGAAAGAGTTTTGGGAATTCTGGACCATCAGAGAATTCCGAATCAAGTAGTAAATTGTCACAATGGTCATATTCTAAAGAAAAAGTGATATCTATTAAACCAAACACTACACCCGCCACAACTACCATCCTCCCCGTTCGACAATCTCTCGAAATTCCCCATTGCGATCTCGCAAGTAAAGCAATGGAGTTTTGGAAAAGGCATACATTTACGATGGCCGAATTATGGGAATTATATAAAAAGTATGCGTGTGTACCCGGCACGTCAGTGCCAACAAAAATACTATTTTTTAAAGCTGGTCAATTAGCAAATCTCAGGCGAAATAGACTACCTCCAAAAATGTGCATATGATTTTATTTTTGAATAGTTATTTACAGTCTTTTTATTATTGATACTTATATTTTCTAGTTATTCGTTCTACTTATGTAACTTAATTGTAAATTGTTTTACTATTCAACCAAAGAGTGGTATATTTATTTTATCTTTTGTTAAACTTATCAAACCAAAAAGGAAGATTTTATTTATTATTTAATTGTTATAACCTAAAAATATTTTATTTAACTGTTTTTGCTATTTAATTAAATGATATGTTTAGTTTATATTTCTTACCTTTAAATTATATTTTGTTTTTTTTTAATAAAAATGTTTGTTATTTTTATAGAATGTATATACTTTTCAATAATTCAGAGAATATAGGTATTTTATTTTTCATACTGGTTATAGAATGCCTGTGGCGTGGAAAGATACTGTCTGTAGCGGATCCGAATTCGTAACGCCAGAGTCATCAACGGGACATTTGGATACGTATCTATTACTTTTTACGGTTGCCTAGCCTATTTATTTAAGATTTAACATATGGATATGTATCCGGATAATGATTAGGAATATCTTTTGGTTCCGAATACGTATTATCCGAATATCAAAAGGATCCGGATTTTTACAACACTAGTGTGTTGCTTTAAGTAACCCAGGTTACTAAACACCCTTCTCATTAGACATCCAAAATTGGCACTAGCAAACTTTATTTTACACATAACCTTTACTTGCATGTCGACCGAAGAGGAAATTTGACTTCCTTATTAGAATCAGTTTGTGGCAATATTTTCGTGTTTTGTTCGTTAATTTTAGGTCAGAACGCACGGTATGGCTTACTAAGTAAGTCCAGTACCATTTGCAATACTGGCCATTTGCACTATGCGCTATAAGCGCACAGACATCCGCATACAGCAGCTTTCCCCTCACCCCGACAGCATTTATGCATCTGGCTATTCACTTCAGCCTGTGAAATCTTTGAGCTACCTGGTAGTATCGTTAACTCCAGGGGAGTTAAATTCGGGTTTGGGGTTAAATTCTGGGTCAATATGCGATTGATTTTGAGACCACTCACCGACGTACGACGCAAACGATGGTCTTTCGGCTGAAATTGTTGAACAAGCTGGGTCTTGTAAGGCACTAGACCAAGATCTTTACGCAAAATTTTTGTCGTATTTGGTCATTCGGCACGTAGTCGAATAACAAAGCCCAGTTTCCTGCGAACGACGATGAGTTGATATATTTGGATCTTCATCAACACTGTCGACGCCAGCGGTGATTTTTTTTGAAACGCACAGTTTTTTGTCTTGTTTTTGTTTTAATACCCATCAGCATGAAAAGCGGTCGGAATTTTTCGATAATTCGGCAAATTCATCGCTCGGTTAGGCGATTATGTGCATCATAAAATTCACGAAGTGCTCTGTAGGTTTGGCATACAAAACACTGATTTTGATAATAAATTTCAACAACTTGCAAACATAGTTCTGATGTTAAACTTCTCTGATGATTTGCCAAACTATACTGCATAATTTTGACATTAGAGGTGCGCAAACTCACAGATCGTTTGACAGCGACTCCTATCGAAAGTTTGGACCCACTAAAAAATCACCCGTTACAATACTGTATTCTAACTCACTTCTTTAGATCCGATACGATGGTATATTCAGGTTCAGTGCAGGACGGTAAACAATCGCAAACTAGTCCGGGCTTATCATATCCCTTGGCATGAATTCGATTAACCGTTTCTGAAACATCGAAATAAACATTTGCTTAATTTAAAAATCCTTAAATATAAACAATTATTGACGAAAAAAATCGAACACAGACATAAAAAAGAGTACACATTGATTTATTTGGAAGTTTAAGTCATAATCTTATTACGAGAATTTTAAGCCAGGTCAAAAAAAACCATATTATACAGTGTGTCCAGGATAAGGACTTACCACCCCCTTAAAATTTTTATTTCTGAACCGATTTTCATAAACTTTCTTTTGTTGGATATATCTTCAAAAACAGCACTAAGAAACTGTATCACGTTTTTTGCTAATATGGCTAACTGCGTCAATTTTTATGGCTCCCATTTTCGAGAATTACTATTAGGGCTTTTTTTAGAGGAAAACTAACAACGGATTCTTGACTAGCACCATCTTAAACCAAAATGTACCGATTTTTATAGTTCTAAATTGCTGGGTGTCCTTGATATTATTTTATGGTATTTTTACAATAATAATTAATAATTTTTGTAATACAGTAGGGCCTCATTAATCCGGACTTCCGCTTGTTCGGTGATCGCTGTAATCCGGCCGAGCAATGGGGTTCGAGGGGAGGCGGGTGTAGGTGCCGGATGCCATGAGCCAATCCGTCGTCAGTCTTTTGTATATCGCCTTCCGTCTACAGTGTCAATTTAGTGCGCTCGCTAACATCATGGCGCCGCCACGTAAACATTCAACATTAGCATTAAAAGACAAATGGCGAATTATAGAAATGTTAGATAAAGGTATAGGCAGGTCAACTGTAGGCGACATAAAGAAGAACAAAGACAAACTCTTGAAGTTTGTTAGCCTAACAGAACGTGGTCCCGGTGTACGAAAAACACTGAAGAAATCGGAACATCCCGTTTTAGAAGATGCTTTGTTTACGTGGTTTTTGCAACAAAGGCGATTGCATGTTCCTGTAAGTGGTGATATGATTTGTGAGAAAACTCGTATTTTTCATCGCCAGATTACAAACTCCAATATCGGGTTTAATGCAAGCCGGAGATGGTTAGACAAATTTAAAAAACGCCACGGAATAAGACGTTTAAAAATAGTGGGTAAAAAACTGTCAAATGATGAAGCCGCTATCGGACCATTCCAACTAGAGTTACAAAAAGTTATTAGAGAAAATAATTTAACCGCGGAACAAGTTTACAATGCTTACGAATCTGGTTTATACTGGCGATTATTGCCCGATCATACTTTAGTCTCTGGTAATGAGCAGTCGGCTTCCGGAAGGAAAATGATGAAGATGAGAGTGACATTCATTACCTTGTGCAAATGCGGCTGGAACCCATAAACTTCAATTGCTGGTTGTCGGAAAATCAAAAAACCAGCGGGCATTAGATCAACATGTCTTCCTGTTTGTTATCGTGCACAAAAAAATGCTTGGGTAACGAAAGACTTGTTTCTTGAGTGGCTTAAAACGGAATTCGTTCCCGCGGTCCGTCGCCATCTTTTGATAACATTGGGGAACAATTTGAAAAATAATTTCTGTTGAGTTCGATATTTAAGCTGTTTTATACGTAAATTGACATGCTAATTCCAAAACTTTATTTCGTTTTTTTCTATCACGTCAAGTTTTTTCTCTACTGTTGTTGCGCATCCGACTAAGCTTGGCGAATCAAAGTCACTACTGCTCTCCTACCGGCGAACCTTCTTCGACCTAGACGTGAGTGACGTTGATTCATCCAAAACTAGTTCGGTCAATTACGCATGAGATGCTAAAGTACGCGGGTCTGTGTAGCTCTGATATAGTGAAGTCAAAGTATACATACACAACTACAGATTTTCGTTTTGTCTGCCTCTGGTAGTTCTCGTCGTAAGTGCTTAAACAGCTCTGATTCATTTTGTTATATATGTGGCGGGTTTACCATCCCCATTCAATGGACTAATATTAGTACATTTGTCAGGCAAGCCTATTTTGCGCTTATTTTAAAGTGAAAATAGGTGACCAAGATAAATCATGGGCCCTTCATAAAGTGTGCAAGCAGTGTGTAGAGAGTTTACGAATGTGGACGAAGATAACACGTAATAAACTTTCGTTTGGTATACCAATGGTTTGGCGAGAGCCCAAAGATCACTTAAGTGATTGCCACTTTTGCAAAGTGAAAACACCAGGATTCAACAAGAAAAACAACATAAAATTGAGTACCCTAGTTTACCGTCAGCTATACGCCCTGTGCCTCATTCAGCTGAAATTCCAGTGCCAGTTTTTCAAGAATTACCTTCTTTAGAAATACAAGAATGTGAATCAAGTGAAGAAGAAGTTTCCAATGATTCTGTTCGTAAAGGATTCAATTAACACGAATTTAGCACGAGATTTGGGACTATCCAAAAAAGCATCGGAATTATTAGCACCAAGACTGCACGAAAAAAAATTTCTTGACAAAGGAGCTAAAGTCATTTACTATCGATCCAGAGAAAGTGAATTTAGGTAGTACTTCAGAAATAATGACGGATTTGTATATTGCCAGAACGTAGAAGGTTTAATGAAAGAATTGGCCAATTCTAACTATAACGCAACTGAATGGCAATTGTTTATAGATAGCTCAAAGCGTAGCTTGAAGTGTGTTTTCCTGCATAATGGAAATTTATACGGTTCAGTTCCATAGGTTATTCAGTTTCTTTGCGTGAAGAATATGGCGACATAAAGAAAGTCATTGACTTGTTGCAATATAACATGCACCAATGGATCATCTGTGTTGACCTTAAAATGGTATGTTTCCTTCTTGGCCAGCAACGCGGGTATACCAAGTATCCCTGTTTTTTGTACATGTGGGACAGCAGAGTTCGTGAGAAGCATTGGGTGCAATCGAACTGGCCGCCAAGATCTGACCTAAGACCTGGTGATCCAAACATTTTAAATCAGCCACTTGTCGACAGAAAAAACATTGTATTTCCGCCTTTTCATATAAAACTAGGTCTCATGAAGCAATTTGTTAAGGCTTTCAATTGAAGGAGACTGCTTTAAGTATATCATTTCGGCATTCCCTAGCCTGTCATATGAAAAGATAAAGGCTGGTGTGTTTGATGGTCCACAGATTCGGCAACTCGTTAAAGATGAAAATTTCACTGAAACAATGACCGAACTTGAAAGGAATGCTTGGTTGGCTTTTAAAAATATTGTTAAAGACTTTCTTGGAAATATACGAGCCCCGAATTACATCGAAATTGTTCAACAACTCTTGGAGAGCTTTAAAAAGCTTTGTTGCAATATGAGCATCAACCTGCATTTCTTACATAGTCATCTTGCTAACTTCCCAGAAAATCTTGGTGCTGTTAGTGATGAACAAGGCGAGCGATTCCACCAAGATCTAAAGGTTTGGAAGCGCGGTATCAAGGTAGATGGGATGTCGGTATGATGGCTGACTACTGTTGGAGCATCAAGCGAGAATGTCCACAAACTGAACACTCCAAGAAAAGCTATAAGAAGACATTTTTACCATAATATCTTTTATTTATTTTTTGTATAAACACAATTTAACTTTTAATAACATGTTAACCTTTGTATGAATAAAATATTCTAATCTATTTGGTCAGATCTCACCTTATTTCCTTTCGTATGTACACTTTTAAGGTAAAATGAGGGGTATGCTGTAGCTTAAGAACTTGACGTGATAGAGAAAAACTGTGAATATTTTTGAATTCTGAGATAAAAAATTAGTCAAAAACAAGTCACAGATCCAAGTCAACAAAATTGCTGTTCCCTAGTATAATTGTCCTGGACATCCATCAACTGATGAACTTGTCTCTGAAGACGTCAACATTTTTACAATGTTCCTGCCGCCTAACACCACGGCGTGTATACAACCAATGGGTCAGAACGTTATACAAAATGTGAAGTTAAATTACCGCAAATCACTTTTGGTTAACTGTCTTGCATTATGTTGTGAGAATCTCATGGACACATTAATATCGATATATTTAAAGGACACAGTTTTTATTTTGGCTAATTGCTGGGCCGATGTTAAGGCATCCCTAATTAACAAATCATGGAAGAATTTGCACCGTGGATTTCTCACTGATAATGACGAACCAGAAGATGATGTTCTTTTAGCCCAGCTTTTTAATAGGTTGATAGGACCTAATGATCCTCAAATAAGTAAGGCAGAAGCTCAAGAATGGGCTGCTGGTGGTGCCGAAAGCGAGTTACAAAAATATGAAGTGTTAACTGATGCGGAGATTGTGCGAGTGGCAATGTGTGAGAACGATGAGCAATATATATAACAATAGCGTTGAAGTTCTCGCCCCCGAAAAAGCTGCTAATTCAGAGGCAGTAGGAGCTTTAAACACTGCTTTAAAATGGGCTGAAGATAACGAATTTGATAGCCGCGAAGTTATGTTTCTCCGTCGACTTAGAGCCCGGGCTTTTGAAATGAACTGCGAAAATTATAAACAGAAGAGTATTACAGACTTTTTCAAGAAGAATTAACTATTGTTTTATTTTGACTTCCTGTTTTTCTTACATGGTTGTAATTTTGAACATGTACATTTTTGTCTTTATGGTTTAATTTAAAAATTGATTAAAGAAACTAAGGTTAAACATGTGCTTTACTATTTTTTAACAAAAAACTTCCTTTCTTTACAGGTCGATCTAAATTGGCACTATAAAACTTAAATACTAGACATTTCTGTCATTCCGCCATTTTCTATCAAGCACGTATTGTTCAGTACTTTTCTCAATTGTTGTTTGGTAATGCTACGGCAAGCCCGCCTAATATGATCACAAAGATCGTCTCTAGTTTGGAGCCTCGAAACATAAACCTTATTTTTAATTGTCTCCCCAGAGAAAAAAAGGTGTGAGGTCCGGTGATCCCAGCGGTCAATTAATTACAGGATTGTTTCGCCCAAGCCAACGATTTGAAAAATTATTATTTAACCAGTTTCTTACTTTAATTATATGATGAATGGGTGCCCCGTCAAATTGTAAGTGTAAATTGTACCGATAATTAAGAGGTAACGCATCAATTTCACCATCAAACTCATTTCGTAAAAATCTAAAAAATCTAGCTGCATTCAAATTTCCATAAAAAAATATGGTCCAATAATAATGTCATTTAAAATACCGCACCAAACGTTCACCTTAGTAGAATATTGCCATAATTTAGTATTTTGCTCACCAACTTCAGTTTTTTTTTTTAATTATTATTTCGTATATTAGCAATCAGAATTACAATATTCTATAAGCTAATGTGATGGCTTGAGGGCTAGACTTCCCTATATTGGCGTGATGAGGTGACTCCCCCAACGACGAGTCCCCATTATCCTTCTATCAGGTCTGTTGGCCAGTTTCTTTTTAGTCTTCTATTATTTGTTGGATTCAAAACAGGCTGTAGTAGGGTGTTAGGATGGCTTTCCAGTTTGTGGTGATATTTTATGCTGCTGCTCTTGATCACGTCCTTAACATAGGGTATCTGGAGATCTTCGTGAAGAGTGTGGTTTGATATGTACCAAGGTGCGTCGGCAATCATTCGTAATATTTTGGACTGACATCTTTGGATAATGGCTAAATTTGATTTACTGGTACATCCCCAAAGTTCTATCCCATAAGTCCAAATTGGCTTAATAATAGCCTTGTATAATAGAATTTTGTTATCTAAAGATAAGTTAGACTTTCTTCCGATAAGCCAGTTCAATTCTTTTACTTTTAGGTCAATTTGTTTTCTTTTTTTGACTATATGGGTTTTCCACGTAAGTTTACTGTCCAAGTGTATACCTAAATATTTTGTATTCGTGAATGTTGGGATTTCTACGTTATTAAAATGTAAGCTAGGGCACTGCCTTTTCCTGAGGGTAAAGTTGACTTGCGCTGATTTTGTCTCATTTATTTTAATTTTCCACTTTCGAGTCCAGGTTTGAATTAGGTTCAGGTGGGTTTGTAGTTTGTTTGAGGCTTCGACTGGGTTTATATTTGATGAAAGTATGACTGTGTCATCAGCAAATGTACCAATTGTGGTGTATTTTGTTATTGGGAGATCAGCCGTATAGAGTACGTAGAGCAAGGGGCCGATAACGCTGCCTTGTGGAACTCCTGATCTAATGGTATATTTTTCCGATGTGCTATCGTTTATTTTAACTTTGAATTTCCTTTCAATGAGATAGGATTTTAAGAGATGGTAATATGTTATAGGAAGAGATTTTTTGATTTTGAATAGTAGGCCATCATACCAAACCTTGTCGAAAGCCTTACTGACATCTAGGAACACTGATGTACAGTATTGTTTGTTTTCTATTGCTCTATTTATTTCATGGGTTATGCGATGAGTCTGTTGCGTAGTTGAATGGTTTTGTCTAAAGCCAAACTGGTGTGCAGGAATCCAGTTTTCTGTATCGGGGTCAGTATTTATTCTGTTGAGTATAAGTCTTTCAAAAAGTTTTGACATAACGGTCAGTAGACTTATAGGTCGGTATGATGACGCTTCTGTCAGATCTTTTCCGACTTTGAGTATTGGGATTATTAGAGCAATTTTCAGTTGTTTAGGACAGTAATTGCATTTCAACATAGCATTGAGTATGTAAGTGATTAATACTATCCCTTTTCTTGGAAGTTCCTTTAACATTTTAGGGGTAATTTTATCGATACCTGGAGCTTTTTTGTATTCAGTAAACTAATTTCTCTTTTGACTTCTTTTGGAGTAGCAACCTGAATGGATGGTATGTCCGTCATGATGGCAGCCAATTCTCTTTCTATTTCCTCATCTAGTTCCTCGTCGTTTGGAGTAAATACTTCAGCAAAATATTTAGCAAGCACGGTCGCTTTTTCTTCGTCGCTTCTGGCCCAGTTACAATTTGGCCTTTCTTCGTTGCGAATGGGTGTAGCTTGTATTTTAGGTTTTCTCTTATGTTTGATTGGTTTCCAAATTGTATTGTCAAATCTGTTGAGCTTTGTAACATATTCTTGAAATGATCTCTCTCGAGCTTCTTTTAGTTTTAATTTCAAATTATTAATCGCTCTATTTAAGATAGTTTTATCTGACGGAGCCTGGGTTCGATGCCACTTGGCTCTCGCTTTCCGTCTTATAGCTATAAGTTTTTTTATCTGTAACGGTATATTATATCCTTGATTTGGCATGTCAGATTGAGGTGTTGCATGTTGTGCTGCCTCTATTAGGATACTGGTTAGCCTTGTTACTGCCGAATCGATTTCGTTCGGATTTTTAAGGGATACTTTTAGGTCTATTTTCTCATCGATTTTATTTTGGTATTTAGACCAATTTGTGTTTTTGTTGTGTAATCCAGGAATTATGTATTTATTAATAACAAAATTACTAATTGTTGCGATTATTGGTGAGTGATCTGATGATAAGTCATAACTTGATACAACGTCCATGTATTCTGAGGAAATTCCATTGGTGATAAAGAAGTCTAATAGGCCTGGTATTTTGTTATGATCAGATGGCCAATACGTAGGAGTGCCTGTTGACAGGAACGAGTAATTCTGTTCATGTATCAGATTTGATAGTTCTCTGCCTTTAGTAGTCGTCAGCCGTGATCCCACAGAGTATGTTTGCTATTGTAGTCTCCACCTGCAATGAATTTCGGCCCTAATGTTTCAAAGAAATTTCCAAAATTATCTTTTTTTATTTGGTGTCGCGGTGGGCAATAGACTGCAGCAATAGTTAATTCATATGGCATCAGTTTAACTTTGACTGCTGTGGCTTGCAGAAAATTCTCTTTATATTTAGGCATTTCATGGTGTTTAATAGTGTTTTTGATAATTACTGCTGTTCCAGCATGTGCAGTGTTATCTGGGTGATTAGTAATATAAGTTATATAGCGTGGAATATGAAATTATGTTTTATCTGTGAAATGCGTTTCACTTACCAGCATTATATCTATTGAATTTTGATGGAGAAATAATTCAACTTCATGTTTTCGTTGTGGAAGGCCATTAGCATTCCAATGGGCAATTCTTAAGAATTTAGTGAATTTTACTTATCAACGTTGTGAGCATATTAAGTACCATGCTATTTTGTTGGACGAGTTGCTGAAACATCGCCTTGAATTCCTCTAAGAATTTGCTGATTATATTTGAGTTGTCTTCGTTGTTAGTTTGATTGATCTTTCTATAGCCTGTTACATTTGCATAGCTGATATTTTGTCGAACGTGAGCTGTTGATTGGGTTGTATTATGTTGGATGTTGAGTCTGTTATTTGCATTATTTGGTTTTTCTGTAATTCTATGGTAGAATTCACATCCTCTGTAGCTTGCTGTATGTGGGCCTCCACAATGAGCACACTTTGCGGGTACGATTTTACTTTTCTTGCAGCTGGATGTACTGTGTGGTCCACCACATTTTACACATACATACGGTCGATTGCAGTATGTTTTTGTGTGTCCGTAGTTTTGGCATCGCATACATTGAGCTATACCTCTGGTTTTTCTTGGTGGTTCTACTTGTATTATTTTATTCTGAAAAGTATTTATTTTATAAATATCCTTGTTATTGTCTGCTGGCTTCAAGTCAACAAAGAATAGGTTTAATGGTTCTTTTGTTATTCGTTTTCTTCCGTTTAATATGTTCCTTACTTTATGTCCCTTCTGAGATAGTTCTTCTTTGATTTCGTTCAAATCAGTTGTATGATGTAGGTGTTTAATTACTACTCTGTATGCTCGCTCATCCTTAAGTTGATATGTATGGTGTATGATTTTGTTTTCCCTCAGAAAATGTATTAGTTTTCTATAGGTGTCTGAAACGTTGCTACTAATTTTTATTGTATTATCTGCTAGCGTTTTTGTACGGTATTGTTCATCTTCAACTATTTCCCTCAACTTGTTTCTCATTTCTTGATAGTTAGTTACCCCGTAAATAAATATTGGTGGTGGTTTTGTAATTATATTTTCTGGCTGCTTCTCATTGTTACTTACTTCGTTATCTACAGGTAAGCTATTGAATCTGTTGTTTAGTGGGACACTTTGTTGATTGTTTGGGTTTATTTTCCTCCTTTTGGTATGTTTCACGTTTTGCCACGGATGCTCAATATTTTCTTGATCATCTAGCTCATCATCGCTAGTTGATGACATTCTGTAATAGTACTTATTATTATGTATTGACTGGCTCTGCGATCTAGTTGCAGGCGTTGTATATTGTGTTGGTACACCCTGTATGTTATTGTTGGTTGGTACATCCTGTCTAGCATTGTTGGTTGGTAGGTTCTGTGTAGTTTCAGTAGCTGGTTGACCGTCCTTTTTATACCCTAATAGGCTCCCCGAAGGGAACATATTTATATTTTATTTCTCACTTATCTCTCGATATTTTATCAGTTTATTATCAATACAAAATTATTGTTATTTCTCGATAAATAGGCAAATCACTCGGTGAGGAATTCGCCCGGAATTCCTGGTATGCGTCGATCCCGGCACCGGCAAAACACGTCCGAGTACCGCGAGGCCTCGCTGAACACTAACTTCAGGTGTTTGAAGAAATTTTGGTTTAAAAGGTTTCCTGTAATTTTTCTTCAAGCATAACCAGATAGTGCTTTTCGGGATATTCAAAATTCTACTAGCGTCCCTAACGCTTGAGTGTGGATTCTTATTAAAATAATCAAGAACTAATGGAGTTGCTCGAAATTCACGAGAACGATGCTGATTATGGAGTTTATTAACAGTTTTGTTTTGATCAAAATATTGGTATATGCAATAAACTGTAATATGATTGATGTTCCGTTCTGGATATCTCCTATTAAATTATATTGCTGCTTCACGAAAAGTTCGCGTGCCATCACCAACTAATTTTATAATTTCTGCTTTTTCTTCTAAAGAATACATCATTATTGCCGTTTGAAATCACTCTAACACCAATCAGTCAGTCAAAATGACATGTGTTAATTAGTTTACAATTTTTGATTTCCATGGCATACATAGTTTTATTAACAGAAAGTACATGTAATTATTAGAAAAATTATAATATAAATATCACAAATATCTGGGACATCTAGTAATTTAGAACCATAAAAATCGGTACGGTTGGGTTTAAGGTGATGGTGGTCAAGAATCCGTTGTTAGTTTTTCTCTAAAAAAAATTCTAATAATACTTTTCGAAAATGGGAGCCATAAAAGTTGACGCAGTTAGCCATATTAGCAAAAAAACATGTGATACAGTTTCTTAGTGCCGTTTTCGAAGATCTATCGAACAAAAGAAAGTTTATGAAAATCGGTCCAGAAATAAAAAATTAAAGGGGTGGTAAGTTCTTATCCTGGACACACTGTATATACATAAGGTCTGTAGATAAGAGGTTTAATATTCTATCGAACCAGTATTTAGGGAAGCACTGGGTTTGGTTCGATTACTTCGAGAGAAAAATACCCGAGCTTAACTGATGAGTTATTAAAGAACGAAACCGGTCTTAAGATGTGGATGAATTTTTTCCTCCTAGTAATCGAACGAACCATTGATGGAAAAAATCCAGAATTTACTCACCAGCCAACCACCACCACCAAAATACAGAAATTTACTACCAAGAAACTCATTTACCAGCTAATGCATTATCAGATGATGAACGATGAGGATGATGATGAATATGATGATAATGCTGATTATAAAGTTGATTATCATGGGTGTCAATGGTGATTTTGTTTGTTTACTAAGAGTTTTCTAGTTTGTTTTTACTACTGATAGAATTACACCAAATCGAACAGCATTGTATGTATTTTGAACTCATAAATCTGCATAAAAGTATAACCTTTCATATGAACACTCTGTATAAAATATATCGAGGTTATAATGAGTTTAATGAGTTGTTGATAATGCTGATTATAATGGGGGTCAACGGTGATTTTGTTTACTAAGATTTTTTCTAATTTGTTTTTACTACTGATAACATTTCATCAAATCGAACAGTATACTATGTATTTCGAACTCATAAAACTGCATAAACCTATAACCTTTCATATAAACCCTCTGTATAAAATATACCGAAGCACGGGCGTAGCCAAGATTTAGTTTTGGGGGGGGGTTTAGTTTGAAGTAAATAAAACAACAAAAATATACTTACATGAAATTTAATATCTATATATTCATCGGAAAAATGACGATATATTTATAAAGTTCTTAACTTTAAATGAAATGGTTAAATTAATTTCGTTCCTCTGCGCTAAATCTAAAACAATTAAAGAAGAAATCTTCGGCTTTTTCTTTTAAATATATCCACTACTTCATCTGCATGAATTTCTGTTCCATAGTGAATGTTCATGAGAGTCAAACCATTAAGTCTGTTTTCACTTGTAGTGTTTCGTAAATAGTTTTTCAGTCTCCTTAGGCTCGAGAAAGACCTTTCTGGGGTAGCAGTGGATACAGGAATGGTAGCCAAGATTTGTAGTAATGTGTAAATATTAGGATAAAGGTTTTTATCGCACATATCTAGGCATTCCAAACTATATTTCGGGGTAGGCGAGATATTTGTCATCACTGTTTTCGATACTTCAAGTTCTGTTTTAACCACTGATATGTTGCTTTCGGGAAGCAGTGACGAGTACATGGAAATTGCTTCTTCAATTTCAGAACTGGCAGTAAAATTTGAAGGTAGCACACCAGATAATGCTGATACTACTTTACGATGTTTGGTAAACCTTTCAACCAATTGTTGAATTGTATGATCAAGAAATGGAATGAACAAATTAATTTTGTAATACGTGCATACATCCAATGTAGGAATGTTCGGTCTATTTAATTGTCTTCCGACGACGCGTGGCATTCGCAGTATACCACCATTTTCTTCCAGTAAAACCTTTGCGTCTTCATAGAGATGAAGATATTCGACGTCAGTGTTGTTTCTCAGGAGTTGTAAGACATTAATAACATCATCTACATGTTTGAATGCCGTGATAAGATCGATGTCAATAGTCTGTAATTGTTTTGATAGCGGCAATGTATAGCTCTTAACTTTTTGAAGAATCACTAAACACATCACAAAATTCGAAGATCGAAGCGTACTTAGCAATTGGGCGGCTTGTTGCGATGTTTCATTATTGTGATTAAATTGGAGTTCTTCGAGAGCATTCACAATCGCTGAATAAATTTCCCTGAATCTTATAATAGCTTCATGTTTGTGGACCCACCGTATTTCACACATTGAGAGGAAGCTTTTTTGGTTACCGACGGGTAGTAGCTCTTGAATTTTTTCTTTCAACAAAGCGGTGCGTTGAGCAGAATGTCGAAAGTAGGAACCAACAGACTGCACAATCCCAATGCAATTTCGGACATTTGCTAATGAACATGAATCAGCAATAGCAAGGTTGAGAGAGTGTGCACTACAGTGTGCATAAAGAGCAAGGGGACATTTTTGGCGAACATAAGCTTGGGCACCGTGCAAATACCCACTCATAGCTGCAGCCCCATCGTAACCTTGACCAACCACATGAGAACATTCAAGTCCATGTTTTTTCAGAGCTGTAATAATAAGATTTGCGAGACCGGATCCTGAAACATCGATCGTTGGAATGTACTCAAGGAACATCGCTTTAAGTATATGGTGTTTATTATCTGTAAAATCAACATATCGAAGACACAACGAGACTTGTTCTATACGTCCGATGTCGGTGGTTTCGTCAGCCAGAATCGCAAATAGTTTGGCTTTCTTTACTTCTTCAATTATTTTATGTTGAATTAATTCACTACAAATGTCAATTATTTCGTTTTGGATCTGAGGGCTTGTGTACGGGGCATTCTTCTGTGAAGTATTCAAATGCTCAGCCAGATCTTTATTTCCAGATTCAGCCGCAAACCGCAACAGGGCTCTAAAATTACCATCATTCTGTAGTGGTTGTTCAGGTTCTGGTGATTCTGGTGTAAATTGTATGCTCCCCGAATCGATTTTACCTCTCAAGGAGAGGCCTTGTTTGCCGTAAAAAATTATTGCTTTTACGATAGGGATTAGTTTCTTTCGATTCTCCTCTTGTTGTCTCCTTTTTTCAGAAGACAGCTGTTCAGTGACCGAAAAAGAAGACATTACTTTTAGAAAGTTATCTGCCAGTTCTGAATTTCGCTTGTGTTATCCCGATTTCGCATGAGCTTCAAATATTTCTAGGGCATTTTTCCACTTACAAAAAGGTTCGGTTACCAACTGGCAGATCATTTGATGACTGCCTTTACCTTCATCAAGCGAACGTCCCATTACCACGCAAACTCTGCAGTATGCTCCACTTTTATATTCCGAATATGACAACCAGGGGAATCTCTCCAACCATTTCAATTGAAAGCGCAAGTTTCGTTTTGTGGAAATAGGAAACTTATAATCTCTGGGTGGGTTCCATGGCGTTTTTAAAATTTGGACTTTAAAATATTCATCCAAGATTTTTTCTTGATTCGCGTAAAAACCAACATCCAACTTAGCTACAGTTGTAAAAGATGAGGTAACAGGGCTGGCCTGTTGCAGACTAGATGTAGATTCGGCAGTTGAAGGTATCGAAGGGCACCAGCGACATGGCATCGATTTCGACATTCGGTATTGTGATTGAGGTCGAGGTCGAGGGCCCGCTTGTCATCACAGTCTTCTTATCAGCATGCAAGGTAGCTGAAGCTTTGATAGCTAAATCCAAATTTGTTTCTTTATTAGAAACCCCTTGACTACACCACTTTTTCCAGTAGTCCATACCTTTAAGTTTATCACCCTTCCTTTTTTCCCCCTCCATTTTTCGACAGTAATAATGATTCACGTATCTATCCTTAACAAGGTCACCGAATAACACTGCACTAAAATTACTCACTTACACGGTACACTTAATTCTCTTCACTATTCGTTCACTACTTTTCACTTATATTCGCTTCGAGTTCGCATGGAACCATACTGCCGTAATCGCGGCCTTGCGCCGCTTATATAGCAGCCCAGTAGTAGCCGTCCAGAAACTACCACAAACTTCCACAAAGCTCCGCGACCGAGGGGCGTGGCGAATAATCGAGAAACAACGCAAAGTTTCCATACGATACAAAATAGTTCGACTAGTCGACAAGAGATGGCGTTACTGTGCGCAACGTCCACTAGTTCGGATATATATTCAATTCAAATGTAATAATTTAACTCTCTTCACTCATCGTATTTTTTCGGTATAATATTAGGTAATATTTGGCTTATTTCGGGAGGGGGGTTGAATCCCCAAAACCCCCCTTGGCTACACCTGTGTACCGAAGTTATAATGAGTAGATATCAGTGAGATATTTCCCATCTTACCTGTGAACAGTCGACTGAATCTGTATGTCTTTTTTATATGTCTGATTTATTACAACCTAGATTACTCAAAATGACCTCTATGCGCCACTAGTCTTATTACATTATTTACATACCTCGTTTCATGATTCTTACCAAAATGATCAGTTAAGCATTTTAAGCCCTCAATGTCACAGTAACCTTCTCTGTCTACAAAAAATAGAATTAACTGACTGTAATCTGCCTGAATCTAATCTGACTTACTATATACAGGCATCAGGTGATGAGTGCAATTGCATAATCGAATGTGATTTTCAGCATGACATTGTACCATACAAGCCGAGTAACTGTACAATTTGTGAACCTTGAGGTCATCAGGTACTTCCCATGGGAATCGACATTCTCGATTATCTATTGATAAACTATGAACATTAGCATCATTTTCGATCTCAATCACCTAAAAAATGACTGTTACTGAAAGCTTGCGAAAATGAGACATACTATATAGTTACGTTAAAGATAACCTCGTGATATTCACCCTTGAGAATATCCTTACGAAAACTGGACTCGGAATTTATGAAGGGTACATCTTCAGATGCGTGATAATATACCTACAAAATTAGACCCATAGTACTTTTTGATTACCAGATCTGTAAACACGAAACCGGAATTTGCCCATAGATGACCCTAGCTGTCAATGTAGTTTCCGTCAAACCGCGTCATTGGCGCCATTTTCTTGTTGCAACAGCAACAGCATAGTTTGTAATAGCGTTGAACATGTCGAATTTTGTGCCTGGAAACTACGATTTGCGGACACCATTGATTTTCTGTTACCATTTGAAGAAAACTGCTGCAGAATCGCATCGAATGCTTGTCGAAGCTTATGGTGAGCATCCTCTTAGCAAATCACAGTGCTTTGAGTGAAGACCACCGAAAAAGTTTGAAAACAGCGACATTGTTGGATGAGGATGACAACAACAACTCGCAGATCAATTAAATGTGACACGAGAAGCCGTCTCAATACGTTTCAAAGCCATGGAGAAGAGCCAGAAGATGGGAAAATGGGTTCTATATGAACTGAATAAAAGACAGCAGGAAAACCGAAAAATCACTTGCGAAATGCTGCTCGCCAGGTACAAAAAAAGTCATTTCTCCATCGAATTGTGACTGGCGGTGAAAAGTGGATATATTTTGAGAATCCTAAGCGTAAAGGATCACTCTAGGCGAACTATGGACAAGACAATGCTCTGTGTTTGGTGGGATCAGAAGGGTGTGATCTATTATGAGCTACTAAAATCTGACGAAACCCTTAATACTTAACGCTACCGACAACAAATGATCGATTTGAATCGATGTGATTTTGCTTCATGATAATGCACCATTAATTCATTCATGATTTTTACACATTAGGTACTATAGATAGAACATAGTTTAGTTTTAGAATTAGCTTAATTCATCTCCTGATGATGCTAACATGATTAACGAAACGTGAGTCGTGACAAAAAGTGATTTTCCATCGAAAAGTGATTTGGTGTTTAGTGGTGAATCTCCTCGAGTTTAGTAAATCCATATGTGTTTAGACCTCCCATGATTTTTAATTTTACACGACATTTAGCAGTTAAATAAATAGAATAGAATAATTTTATATTTTCATACCCGTATATCTTCTTTCGGTTTAATAGTTAATTCTCCTGGTCCTGTTTTTCTGTTCATCAAAAAATCTGTGTTAAGTGTACGGGTATGACTGAAAAAAAACATTTCACCATGGAGTTATAGATTAAAGGACAGACAAAACTGACCTTGTATGCAGTGAATTCAGGGAAAAACACATTCCATATTCTGTCTCTAGTGGTAAAAATTTGTCGCAACAGTTGAACTCATCATCGTTCCAAGAGCAAATGTCCAATAGTTTGTTGCAAGGTCTTCGTAGCTGAAATATCAGTAAAAATGTATTGTTTGGAAAATCATGGGTAATACATTAGGCACCTTACTCGCTGAAATATTTATCAACAACATTGAAACGTTAATCCGTCAGAATGGACTGGACAATCACTGTTTATTTGGTATAGATCTGGTATATAGTATAGTAGGGTATATGGTCAGGTACCTATATTGGATTCCTGTTCAACCAAAACCTGAAGGACGGAGTCGTAAAATTTGAAAATATATCTGACATAATAACTCAATGCGCCATTTAGTTGAATAAAAGCAATAAACTTTGAATTGTCCAAGCTTATGCATCAAGTATAAGATACAGGGATGAGGAGATTGAGGAATTTATGTTGATGTGGCCCAGCTTCTAGATAAGGAGAAATGTCGAGGGTGAATGAAATATAAACCGGAATTATACAATTACTTTTCTCAGCCAATCACGAGCGGGCTGTTAGCGTTGGTCGTTGCAGTGCAGTGTATTAGGAGTGGGGAAAACGCTCGGTAAGGTGTTTTACTCAGACATGAGTGAGCAACAGGTTCCACCGTCCGTTGCGCAATGGGTTATAATATAGTTTTTAATCAAGGAAATATTAACTCGGTTGAAGGTTCAGTGCATCTTTCAAGGGTGCAAACAAAAATAATCACAGGATAACAAATCTGGGCTCTACAAAGGGTGTTCAAGGATTTGGCAATGCATATTCTCCAGTTTTTCCTTGGTCAAAATCATTGAGTGCAGCCTGGCGTTGTCATGGAGGAGGATGTCTCTGTTGGGGACAGCGCATCTTTTACTCCTAGAAGCGGATTTTGTTGCTTTCAACAGCTGGCAGTAGTAGGCAGCATTAACCGTACGTCATCATGTAGAAAATCATTCAGCAAAACTCCTTTCCGGTCGAAAAAAAACGGACGCTAGAACCTTACCAGCTGAGAGACGGATTTCGGCCTTTATAGGGCAGGTTTTGTTTTTCCCTCGCCATTTTTGATTCTAGAGTGTAATAATATTATGGTGGGGTGCATACCCACGTTTCATCATATGCCACGAAACGCTTTAAAAAGTCTCTCCCTCCCGCTGAAATCGATTCAGAAATCTCTTACTAATTTTCCATTTCCAGATTTCTTATTCCGTGATTATTTTTTGCTTGCGCCCTTGAAAGCTGCACTTGGAGGGGTATTAACGATACAGATGTTGAGGACTTCCTGCGCAAATGGCTGATGACTCAAAGTCAAAGTTTCTATGACTAAGGAATTCACACTGGGAAAAATGTGTAGAGCGTGGACAAGACTATGTCGAAAAATGATGAATATGTATAAAACAATTCCGGTTATTATTTGATTCGCCCTCGTAGATACAAAATACTGATGAGCAACTTCAATTTTAAAATTGGAAAGCAGATGGAAGCGGTGAGAGAGATAATAGGGGTGACAGATTGGTTGATTTTGCTAAATTTCGATAAGAAAGAAATAAAGCAGCAGAAAATGGACATGTTAGAGTTCATCTAGACTTGTAAGTGAAATCGATTACATCATGTCAAACGATAAAACAATATTTTGCAGTCGTATTGTCCTTAACCACTTTAATATTGGAAGCGACCATAGAATCGCTTCTATGATTGCTAGAAGGTAATGGTACTAGCAAAGAATGGTACGTGTAAAGGTTAATAGAACTGTATAAGAGAGCGTGAAAGAATGATAAGGTCGAGGAAAGGCAAGGTGGATTCTGCGAAGCTGCTGGAGAGCGGCAGTGATTTTGAGATTGCTTTATCGAACCGCTTTGTTGTATTACAAGACTCAAAATAAATAGAAATAACAAATCGGGGTGAAGAAATTATCAATGTACTTAAAATGGCTGCCTCAATAGCACTAGCAGGTTTGTGGATCACTATATATATTCTGTCAAAAAAGTATCGGGAATTGGTCGATAAAACACTAAATGTTTATTAAACTTGAAGAGATTTACCACTAAACACCAAATCACTTTTTTTGAACTGCTTAACGCACGTTTTGCTAACCATGTTAGCATCATCAGGAGATTATTTAATCTGATGATGCTAACATGGTTAGCGAAACGTACGTCGAGCAGTTCAAAAAAAGTGATTTGGTGTTTTGGTATATCTCTTCAAGTTTAGTGTTTCACACCAAAGGTTCCAATAGAAGAATTGAAAATGTTTATTATTTATCCAAATTTATTGTATCGCCTTCAAAGTAGGTCCCTTCTGAATTAATACACTTTTGCTAACGAATAATCCAATTGTCAAAACATTTTTTAAACGCATTTTCGGGAATCGACTTTAATTCTCGCCGCGAATTATCTTTTAAGTCTTCTATCGACTGAAAACGGGTGCCTCGCAGTGGTAGTTTGAGCTTTGGAAAGAGAAAAAGTCGACCGAAGCCATATCAGGTGAATACGGTGGTTGTTCGATGGTATTTGTTGAGTTTTTGGCCAGAAATTCGTTCACAATGATAGCCTTGTGAAATGATGCGTTGTCTTGATACAAAATCCAAGAGTTTTCTTTCCACAAATCTGGCTTTTTTCCACGAATTTGCTCTCTCAAACGCCGCATAATGCTCAGATAATATTCTATATTTACCGTCTGACCTGGCAAGAATTCCGAGTGCACAACACCGCTATAATCAAAGAAAACAGTCAACATCACATTAACTTTTGATTGACTTTGATGTGGTTTTTTTAGTTTCGGCTCAGTTGGAAGGCTCCATTCCGAAGCTTGTTGACTGGTTTAAATGTCAAACTTGTATACCTATGTCTCATCACCAGTTACAATGCGTTTTATAAATGTAGGGCGACCTTTACGCGATTGAGTTTGTGAAGAAAATTCAGGTCTTTCGGCACTTCGAGTGGCAACGCGTTTCATGCTCAGACAATCGCTTAAAATGGTACGAATTGATACGTGAGATACAGAAAGATCAGCGGCTATCTCTCTCAAACTCAAATGACGATTTGCAGTCACCATTTCCTTCACTTTAGTGATGTTAACTGGAGTTGCAGACGCAGATGGCCGACCAGAGCGAGGCAAATCTTCCACCGCATCTCGATCGCTTTTAAATGCACTGTATCACTCACATGCACGTGTTTTTCAAGTCGATTCACCGTAAGCCTTCTGCAACATTTTCAGCGACTCAGGAAATTTCATTTGCAATGTAATATTTAAGGCAAATTCGTTGTTCGATATTTTTATCCATTGTAAAAATCGCAAAACACACTTGAGGTGAACTGACAAAATCGAGCGCTGTAAACAAATTAAATGACAGATGACGTTCAAATTTCGCGTCAGTATAGAGAGCAGTTGTGCCAAATTAGCTATAAAAAGAATTTTGACAATCCCTTTAAGCGGGATTTTCAAATTATCAATTTTTGGTACTTTTTTGACAGAATGTATATATCTTGGCCAGAGGATTTCAATGGAGGGGGATACTGACCGGAAGGTGGAATGACATGTTAAATGTGGGTGCCAGACATTTGGCAGGCTCAACGTAATATTTAAAAAACAAATTCGGGACAAACGGAAGTATGTGACATCATTGGATAGTAAAGCAATGGAAATGCGGAATGGAGGTGGGCAGGCGATATAGTGAAGCGTTGTGACGGCATTTGGACCAATACAATCCTGGAGAGGATACTGCTGGATCACAAACGTTCACGAAGAAGACCGAAAACACGATGGACTGATGACATCATCAAGTATATTGACCCGAATGGCAGAGGAAGACTCACGACCGCGCGAGCCGGGAGAATGCTGAACAGGCCTTTTAGGTTTTTGACCCTTGTTGTAAAGAACTTTTTTCTTTAAAATGATGTGAAGAATCGTTGGTTAAATTTACGAAAGTACTTTCGCTTACACCCCGTATATTGAAAATATATTAATATATAATAAAAAGTGTTACTTACATTAGTAACGGCTTTAGATAAGTTAACTCTTGAACAAGCACTGCATTGTGTCTGACATGAGTAACAGGTCCCAGTAAAAAATAAAATATCAACCACAAAAAATTCAATCGAAGCTGGGTTGTCGTTCTCTATTGCCCTGACAAACATAAAATTTTGATAAGGATAATAATTATTATTTCATTCGTATTATTATTTTCGTTCTAATTTTCATTTCGTGTGCCAGCCAAGCAAAATTCTTGTGGTTCTGTTAAAGTGTTAAATTAGCAAGAGTTCGTGCACCACGAGTTATATCTCGACAACTATTAACAGAGTTGCATCAGCCCCAGGACTCCCTATCATCCGCGATATCAGCAAGTTAAACAGGGTTGTATTGTATTATTAGCTCTTTAACAGTTTTAACGAAGAACAGTATAAGACTGTAAACAAATAACAAAAGAGAGGGCCAATGTTGGCGTTAGTCTCCGTAAAAAAATGCCACACGAACAAATTAGACAAAACAAAAAAGTAACGGATATAAACGAGAAGTTATTAAAGAATAAAGTGGCAATGGGCTGGACATATATTAATTGGATATATAAAATTACCAGGTGTCCTGAAATATCATTCATATTTAATTACTTGTTTTGCTCCTAGGTAGCGCAGAATGCGCTGGTCTTGTTAACTTTACATCGAAGTTTGGTTCAGGGAAAATTAGTTGCCATGGAGCGTTTCACCGGACAACAACATGCGTTCTGTGTTTGCGCGTATTATCAAAACAACAATTCGCTTATTACGGCTCCTCGTCTTTATAGGGCCGAGTGTAATTTACACGACAGAAACGAGCCATCAAGTGTTAATTTAATAAAGAAATGGATAAAAAAGTTTGAAACTACACGATCAACTCTAAATTTACCGTCTACGGGTAGTCCAAGGACAAGCAGAGGTGCAAACAATATTGAACGTGTGCATGAGTCGGTTAGAGAAAATCCATCCCAATCCATACGGAAGTGATGTAGCCAGGTAGTCGTTAAGAAATCTTCACTGCATGTCATTAATAAAAAAGATTTTCGTTTTCGTCCCTAAAATTGAAATTATGAAGGAAATGAAAGAAACTGATTCTATTATGTGCTTGACATTTGCCAGTGAAATTTAACAACTGTGACAATGTATTTTCAGTGGCGATGCTACCTTTCATTTAAACGGCCATATAAATAATCAAAATTGCAGGTACTTGGCGGAGGAAAATCCCAAGGCAAAACACGAAAAACCATTACATAGCCCAAAAGCTGACTATGGACTGCAAAGTCAGCTAGAGGCATAATTGGCTCATACTTCTTTGAAGATGCCAGCGGTAAAGCGGTCAATGTTAATTCAGCTAAGTATTGTAGATGTTATGAGGTTTTTTCCACCAATCACTGCAAGAATTTGAAGGATATAAGGAGGAGAGTTGGTTTCAGCAAGACGGCGCTACGTGTCATACCTCACGTGATTCTTTGGATGTTATACAGGAATTATTCCCAAGGAGAGTGATATCCCATAGAGGTGACAAATTGGCCCCCCAAGAAGTCCAGATTTAACTCCACTTAATTTTTTCTTGCGGGGTTATGTCAAGAGCAAAGTTTATGAAAATAAACCACGTACCATATTGCAACTAAAGGAGAATATTGTTCATGAGATCCACTCGATATCCAAACATATGTGCGTCAGAGTGATAGCACATTTTCGATCATTCCTTCAAGAATACCAACGCCGCCGCCATCTCGACATTATTATTTTTGCTAAATACATTTCCAAATACTGCACTATTTCCAAATACTGTACAAAAATGAACAATCATATTGGACACCTTGTATAACATGAAGACCAAGACTTACCCCACGTGGCAGAGGGAACCGATGATATAGAGGAAATAGCTGGAAAAGGATGCGTTTAAACTGCCCAAAATAAAGATAGATGGAAGGAGTTTGGATATACCAGAACTACATACAGCTGTTAGGCCAGGAATTATGATATAGGGTGTAGCTTGGAATGTAGCTACTAACCATCAGAGAAGGTTTAAACGCAGACTGTTATGTAACCGAAATTTTTCAAAAGAATAACGCATACATTTCGTCGGATAATAGTTTTCATAATAGCCTGTGCTAGCGACACTCGATTGGCTGACAAGATCCCTGGACTTATAACCAATAGAACATATATGTTACATTGATCGATCCCTTAAGCAATTGTCATCGAGCAACTTTAGAAGAACTTGAAGCATGTGTTCAATGTGCTCAACTTGAAACTATTCTATCTAATTTGTCTACTTTAGTGGAAGCCTTACAGATTTAAGGAGTTTTGTAATAACTACCGTATGTGAATCTACTCATTATTAATTTGTTTGTAGTAATCTAAGTGGAATTTCTTGATTTTTTATCCTTACATAATATTGGGTTGTCTGGAAATTTCGTAGCGCTTTTTTTAAGAAATAAAGAAACGGAAATAGTTTATATACATATTTATTTAGTCTATTATGCATTTACCATTAGTAAACTCATCGACAAAAGTCTTGCACCCCCCTTATTTATCTAAAAAATAAGTAAATCTCAATAAGGCGTCTATGCGCAATAAGAGCTAAGGAATTTATTTATTAGAAAAATTGATAAACATAAACGTGCCAAAAATATCTTTGGGTTTTTTATTAACATTTACCAGCAATGTATTTATACGATGTTTTACTACATCAGTTTATTTGTGTTAATCGTACAGTATAGCCATAAAAATGCCTGGGGCTGAAGTTTTTGCGTTTAATAGGGCCTGAATTATTGCCTAGTACCAAAAAGGTTTCTCGCCACATCAAATTGACAATTCAGAACAATTCGAAGAAACTGGTGTTGTCTCATTACCCAGAAGCAGCCGAAGAAGGGTTACAAATGAACGACGTTAGATCGTTATCTTGCCCAATGTACACGAAGAAATCGCTCAGTACCGGTTAGAGCGACACAATTTCAGTTCCAATGGACGTACAATCGTGCTATATCAAGCCGTACAGTTTCCAGAACTCTTTTCAACATTGGACTGCATCGCAGACGCCTAATTAGAGTTTCCATTTTAAGTTATCAGCAAAGGCAAAGGTGTTTTCAATGGGCTAGAGAGCATCAAGTTTGCCTATTTCCTCAACAGAGAAACGTCGTTTTTACCGATGAAACAAGAATTGGTTTAATCAGCGGTGATTATCGTCAGAGGATTTGGAGGGAAGTAGGAAGACAGCATCGCTTTAAAACAGCCATTGAAGTAGCTGCACATCAGGGCGTTAGCGAAATGTTTTATAGAGGAATATTTTACAATAGAAAAACAGAGCTCATTCACGCCCCACAAACAATTTTATCTTTATGGGCGATAACGCTGGCCCGAATAGGGCTAGGATCGCCTAGATGGCTCTAAATGAAGCTAGAATTAACATATTAGGTTGGCCGCCGGAACATATTTGGGATTACATTTCTAGAGCCATTAACCGTAGGAACAATTCGCGAATAAATCGTCCGGCGCTAATTTTAGCCGCTCAAGAGGAATAGACCAATTTATCACAAGACACTATTAATAACCTAATTATTTCTTTTCTTTTCTTTTGAAAATGTATTTAATTATATTTTTAGATACATACATATTTTTTTAATATTTATAAATACTAAGAACAAAAACAAAATTACTCAATTTTTTCTCTTGCACGCATCCTCTAATCCTTTTCTTTCTTTCTTTCTTTTGAAAAATAACCCAATTAATTTTCGTATTAAAAAAATAAAAAGGGGTGTGCAAGACTTTTGCAGATGAGTGAATTCACAACTTTTTGCCAAAGTAATGATATGTCCATAGTATAAAAATATCAACAGATTGTTTTTCACCTTCTCTTCGGTTTTAAAAGATTTTCCATTTTTGTTTTGGAAGGAGCAGAATAGATGGTAGTCCGAGGGTGTGATGTCCGGTGAGTAAGGTAGAAGATGGGGCAAAACATGGCAATTAAAGCTCAATCACTTCTGCTGGGCCCTGAAAGCATATGGCAGTGCATAGTGATGATGAAACAAGTCGCTTTTCCTGTTGTTTTTCTTTAATTGGTGCTTTGAGCCGATCTAATTGTAAATAGCAGACGTGGGTGTTGATTGTTTGGTTGCATGATAGGAGGTCAAAGTATATGGAATCCTGCCTATATCACCAAATGCAAAGTACAATTTCCTGTGGATGAAGGCCGTTTTTGGCAGTACTTAAAACCGCTCACTTTGGTAACCCCCATTATTTTTTTTTGTTGCACGTGGTTGTACATAATCCACTTTTCATAATCGGATACCATTCGTTTCAAATTTTTTTTTCAGCAAAAGATCGGCCCAGTAAATTTCACTCTCTAGGTTCGTGAGGGACCCACACATTGGATCGGCAGACGTACCTATTTTTATGCCATCGTGCTGTCTCACGCACCACGATGCATGGATTTTCGGCTATTATGGCCTTTATTTCCTCGACATCAGTGCTTGAAGGACGGCCGGAACGATGCTTTTTTTCCAGGTCAACATTTTCATTTTATCTTGGAAAATTACTAACTGAAGCCAAATCAGAGCTAATGTTAACGTAAACATTGTAAAAACCACAGGATTTAATTATATGTAAATAAACATTAGTAATTCAACACAGATTTTTATTTATAAACGTGTAAATAATTGTCGAACTTTCCGGACAATCCGATATAATTTTTAATTCAAACTAAAAACAACTTATTTTTTAAAAACCTTTTATAATATAAAGTACTCACTCTTCACTCAAATTGAAATCACTGCTTGAAATCTGGCATACAGTTATAGCTGGAAAACTGGTATTCCAATCCAGGTAAGTGGTTTCAGTTAAAAAGGTTACAGCGTTATAATTTTCGTAAAGGAACGTAAGGGCTTGCACCATCCCAAATATCGATGAAGCAAATATACAGATCCAAAATAATCTTTAAAATAACAAAAACATTATTTCATTCAAGAAATTGGAACTTGCTAAAATGATACGCTGCAAACAAAGGCCTCAAAAGTGTTAAAAAATACATGACATAGGGTGGACAATGTCTACCTCCGATATTCGGAACTTTTAAATTTGCGAATAAAATTTTTCTGCTGTCTCAAGAAACATTCTTGGTTCTATAACAAATGTCCAGCCAGTAAATAATCGACTTATGACACTATCCCTCAAGTGTGCTAACAAAAACTATACATTAATCAATGCACACCTCCCAGTTAATGAAGAAAATAAATCTAATCCTAAAAAAGTAAATAAATCCTGGGAAATTCTAGAAAAGACTATCTCTAAAATTCCCTCTAACCACGTAAAAATCATATTGGGTGATTTCAACGCCCAGCTAGGGAAAGAAAAAAAGTACAGGAAAACAGTCGGCAGTTTTCCCGCTCATAAATGGACTAACCATAATGGTAGAAGATTGGTTGAACTATGTTCGCAGTTTAATCTAAAAATAATGTCAACCCATTTTAAGAAGAAAATATCAAAACAAAAGACCTGGAGGTGCCCAAACACGTACATGGGTGAATTTCAAATTGACCATGTTGCCATTTCGTACCCCAATTATAAAGAAATTTTGAATGTTCAAGTCAGGAAAGGAGCTAATATAGACACGGATCACTACTTGACTAGAATCAAACTTAGCTTAAAACCTCGAAAACTTATTCAAAAGAGGCTGCTAATACCAAAGTTTGACCCAACGAAAATAAAACCAGCTCTAACAGAAGAGCTTGATAAACAACCAGCACAGAACTGGCAAGAATTGAAACAAAAAATTATTAAAACGGCCTTAAAGTTGGTCCCTTTACAAAAACGTAGAAAACATCCGTGGTGAGATGAAGTTTGCGAGCAAGCAGTATTAAGCCGAAGTAAAGCATTCAAAAATTGGAACAGTCAAAAAACAGCAATAAACTATAACATCTTTTTGGAAGTAAGAAAAGAAACATCGAAGCTAATTAGACAAACTAAAAGAAAATATGAAAACAATCAACTCAATGAAATAGAAAAAGATTTCCAAAAAAATAATACCCGAAACTTTTACAAAACATTTAAAACTAAATTAACAGGCTATCAACCGCAAAGTATTTGCTTCCAAAAGGAAAACGGACAATTAGCTCTAAATAACCAAGACAATTGCAAAGAACTTGCGAAATATTTTGAACAAATACTAAACTGTTCTGAGCCCTTAAACAAATTAACAACACTAAAACCTAAACAAACAAACCCAGATTCATTACCACCGAATGAAGATGAAATAATTAGGCAAATCAAGCGGCTTAAAAATGACAAGGCTTCTGGTGAAGATGGAATCACTGCTGAACTTTTGAAATCCGCTGGTCCAGGTACAATCAAGGAAATAACTAAAATTCTACAAGAAGTTTGGCGAACCGAACGGATTCCGGAAGATTGGAAAGATGCTCTAATCCATCCACTACATAAGAAAGGAGATAGAACGGATGTAAACAACTATAGAGGGATATCTCTTCTCCCAGTTTGTTACAAGATTCTATCTCAATGTCTACTATACAGAGCACAGGGACAGTTAGAACCTAACATTGGTGAATATCAAGCAGGATTTCGACCGGGCAGATCCTGCCCTGAACAGATCCTGAATCTGAAGTTGATTCTAAGACATCAAAAACTGTACAATAAAAATCTCGTCTGTACATTTGTGGATTTCAAAAAAGCATATGATTCTATTGACCGCGAATCTTTATTCCGAATCTTGAAAGAACAAGGACTAGATCTGAAAACGCTGGCAATTATTAAAACAACGTTAACTAACACAAGGTCAAAAGTTAAATTCATGGGTGAGATCTCAGAGCCCTTCGAAATTAAAACTGGAGTGAGACAAGGGGATGGACTCTCGCCACTCTTATTTAACTGTGTTCTAGAAAAAGTAATACAGGAGTGGCGTGAAAAAAAGTCGGCCCTGAATATTGACCAGCCCATTAAACTGGGGAGAACCAACATCAAAATTGATTGTCTGGCATTTGCTGATGATCTAGCAATTTTAGCTCAAGATGTATTAACGGCACAGAAACAGACTGAAATCCTAAAAGAAACAGCAGAAAATGTAGGACTCCAAATTTCCTTTGAAAAGACACAATACATGACCTGCAACAGACTAAGAACGCCATTTCTAAAAACAAAATATGGTAACATCAGACGAGTCTCTCAATTCAAATATTTGGGTGAAATAATCATGGAAAATGGGTTGGAAAAAGCGGCCAATAAGGGTAGATGTCAAAAAATGGAAACGGCATTGAGACTTACACAAAATATTTACAACAAAAAATGCCTATCTAAAAACACAAAACTGAGACATTACAACACAGTTATTAAGCCAGAATGTCTATATGCTGCAGAAACGCTCATTTTGAATAGAAAGGGGGACATCGAGGACATTGAAAAGAAGGAAAGAAAAATCGTAAGAAAAATCCTAGGCCCCAAACAAATAAATAGCACAACATACCGACTTCGAGAAAACCAAGAAATCAAACAATACACAGATATACATAGCGATATGAGAAAAAGAAGACTTAAGTTTTACGGACACATAAAACGGATGAATCCGAGTAGGTTAACTAGACAAATAGTCGAATTTTATGAAAATAGGAGTAAAGCTAAAGTAGAAATAATTAAATGGATTGTTGCAATTAAAGAGGGCCTAAGATCAGCAAATATTACACAAAGTGAAATTCAGGATAGAGGCTGTTTCAGGCACAAGGTTAATGTTTGGAAGGTTGGCCAGAGAGAAAAATGTAGGAAGACTGGAACAACTTGGTCTGACGAAAGTAAAAAAGCTCATAGCGAAAGAATGAAATTAGTATGGGCACAAAGGAAGGCTAACAACAACAAACGCCTCTAATTGTACTTCGCGTGGTCCACTAGGGCCCATACGTGAATAATAATAATAAGAATAATATATATATATATATATATATATATATATATATATATATATATATATATATATATATATATATATATATATATATATATATATATTGAAAATGGTTTTATTGTTTTTCAAAATATTCTCCGTGACGCTCAATACATTTTTGCATACGTTTAAACCAATTTTTATAGCATTTTTTCCATTCCGACTGAGGTATCTCAAAAACATGCATTTTGAACGCATTGGTCGCTTCTTTTTGCATCGAAAATGGTTGACCACGTAGTTTATTCTTCACAGACGGGAACAAAAGGAAATAATTGGGTGTCAAAACAGGACTATACGGCGGATGACCCATCAATTCGATGTTTTGATCGGTTAAATAATGAGTTGTTCGGTCCGACGTGTGAGAGCTCTCGTTGTCATCGTGAAGAATGATCGGGCGTCGCTGGTAGTCCGGTCAATCTAGACATTCAAAGGTACATAAATTTACATCAAGCTGGAAGTGAGTAAAATTGTTCAAAACATAATTATAAATAACATTTCAAAATTCCCCATCGTTGCGGTACGTGGAAAAAAATTGCTCGAGGTCAAAGGTAAAAAAAAATGTGTTTTTCTCCATTTTCATCAAAACGATAAGTTTTATCGTAAATTTACTTCAGACAAAAATTGTAGATCATAAAATTATCTATAAAAAAGGTATCAATATTTTTTTTTCCTAAGAGCCGCCGTTCCTGAGATATAATGATTCGAAAAGTTGTAAGCGTCATAATATGTACACGTTTCCACGCCACCTCTGAGGTAGTGTACTTAGCGCGTTTTTTAACGTGGTTTCCCCAGTAGGCCTATTCCACAGGTCTGTTGGGATTCTGTTTAATTGGAAACTATTGCATAATAACAGATATTAGCAAGGGTTGGAATTGATAAAAGCGATGGAAATTAAAATACAGTAGAAAAATTTATTCGTCCGATTCATAATCTTCAATTATTCTTCTTGTTGTTCATCTTCTTGATCGTTTTCTTCTTCTTCTTCTTTACCTTCTTCTTCTTCTTCATTCTGGGTGTAAGTGAATTGCGTCAGTAGCGATGTATCGCATGTCTCTTCGTTGGCAGCAAACGAACCCTTTACTGTTGGTGATGCAATGATTCAACATTAGAACACGACTGGCCTTGACAACTCGTACATGCCAGAGAACAAAACAGTCCAACTTTTTTGCAACCACATTTAGCACTGTATCCATTTAGTAGATGTACTGGCTTCTTGTTCTTTATAGAACGTTATTCTCATAGTTATACTTATATATATTTGATGTTTTAAATGTAAGTTACTATCACTGATAGAAAAGCATTTTTACTTATATTACAGCTACAGAGATGTATATACGTGACGTATTTATGCATATTATGACGCTTACAACTTTTTAAATCGTTACATCTTTGGAACGGTGGCTCTGAGGAAAAAAATTATTGATATCTTTTTTATAGATAATTTTATGATCTACAATTTTTATCTAAGGTAATTTTACAATAAAACTTACCGTTCTGATGAAAATCGCGAAAACCCCATTTTTTTGACCTTTGACCTCGAGTTAATTTTTTCCACGTACCGGAACGATGGGGAATTTTGAAATGTTATTTTTAATTATGTTTTGAACAACTTTACTCACTTCCAGCTTGATGTGAATTTATGTACCTTCACTCTTATTTTTCTGTCTAATTTGACCGGACTATGGTTACCTTGTCTTGTCTGTCTAATGACCTTACCTTGTCTGTCTAATTTGACCGGACTATGGTGGACCGGATATTATTATTTCTTCGAAGACTTCTGGTTAACAAATGGTTGTGTACTCAGAACTGACCTTTCGACGACTCTCTAGTAGTACTGTAGCCACATGCCTCTTTATCACAAAAAATCAGGGGACCATTTGCTTCGAAATGCTTCTTACGCGAACAGCTTCTGTTAGGTGTGGCTCGTTTTGAAAGACCCATACAGTCCACTGCTATTTACTTTCGGGCTCATGTTCATAAATCCAAGATTTGTCACCTATGTAGATGTTATACATGACTTTTGACGCACCACGATTGTATTTTTTCAGCAATTCTTTGCACCAATCGGCACGAGCCTAAACGATTGTCAAATTATGCGGAATCTAACGAGCACACATCTGTAAAATCTTGTGTATGCTTGTAATACTAATATCCAGGGATGCTTCAATCTCACGGTATGTCATGACATATGTCATGACAATCTTGCTTTATTAGTTCCCGCACAGTATCGATGTTTTCGGGCACAACAAACGATATTGGACGACTTTCTTTAAATTCGTCCGTTAGCGAACGACGGTCATGATTGAATTCACAAAACCAATGATATACAATTGTTTTATATGGTGCTTTATCGCCAAAAGTAAGTTGATCGATGCACTGTTGTTGAGATAATCCACGTTGAAAATCATAGTAAATCATCGTACGAATTTCTCAAGAGTTAATTCAATTTTTTGGCCGAGATGAAATTTTCAAGTCACGAAACAACACTAATAGGGTCCGTATGACAAAACGTTTTGATTATGTATACAGTCAACCATGTCAAACTTTACGATGTACCAGGTGTCCCATTAAGGATGGATCGCGGCCGTATCTTGAAAACTATTTATCCCACAGCTTTGGGGAAAAAAAATTGTACTAGAAATGATCATGAGAAATTCACCAAAAATATTTTTAAGCTTCTAAAACGACCGCAAGAGGGCGTGACGAGCTAAACATTTTTAAAAATAATTTTTTTTGTGTATTTTCAAATGTTAACCGAGTAAGAAAAATTCTCAGTTATAATTAGCAAACTGTCTCCTACAACTTTGTTTTATGCCATTTTGTCGTAACTTCGCGAATAAAGAAGTGGGGGGAGTTTTACCTATTTAGATAAAAAGTCGTCTAATGTCCGTTTGCCTAAACCTCAATTTGGATTCATTTAAAAGGCAATTGCTGGGACAATTAGATAATCTGGGAGATAAATTATTTAGTTTATAAATGAAACCGCGAGGTGGCGTTACATTCAACAATAGTTTTTTTGAAGGTTTGTTCAGTTTTTTCAAATGGAATGGTATAGCTTTTATTACATGGAAATTTAAAGAGGAATCATCCAGTGAAAACCCGAAATCGATATCTCTGACATGTCAAGAAATATTTCGATTTTTCTGAAAAAATCAGTTATTATTTCACTACTGCCTGCATTAAGTTAAAAAAATATCAACCTAATGTTTGCCTTCCTTCACACTTTACCGAGTCTTAGTACTGGTCCAAATTCTTCGTGCCATATTAATTTGGAGCGTGTTTAAAGGCCAACGGGCCAACAATGAAGATACTAATAGTAACAACAGTCAAATAAAATTAACAGCACAACAGTCTAATAATTAACAGAATCTGAACTTTAACGCCTTTCTAAATGTTCAAAATGCCTTCCATCCTTAGAAATGCAAAGATTTATTTTTCGACGAGTACTAAAAACGGCAGCTTCACTTTCCGCTCTTGAAATGCTGGTTATTGAATTTTGAATTCATTCAATCATGTTTTTTCGTGTGGTAGGACGAGTTTGAAAAACAAGGTCTTTTTAGTCTTCCCCACAAGTAAAAATCGAGGACTGTCAAATCCGGTGAGCGCGCCGGCCACGAAAATAAACTACCCCGTCCTATCCAACGATTTGGAAACGAAGCATCCAAGAAATTTCGACCCCACCTGCGAGAAGTGGGCTGGGCATCCATCAAGCTGGTACCACATTTGTCTCCTTGTTTCCAATGAAACATCTTCCATTAGTTCTGGCAGTCCATTTTGTAAAAAATTTAAATATGTTTCACTATTCAAATGTCAATAAAACTAAAGGGACCAATACTTTTGTCTCCCAAAACACCACACCATACGTTCACACACCATCTATTTTGGTGGTTGATTTCTAACATCCAGTGTGGATTAGCAACTGCCCAGTAGTGCATATTATGTAAGTTAAGGCCTCCATCACTGCTAAAAGTAGCTTCATCAGTCCATAGTATGCGTTTTAAGAATTGTTTATTTCCACTACACATATTTTTTAACCAGTGACAATAGTATAACCATCTGTCCAA
This sequence comes from Cosmopolites sordidus, assembly GCA_031761425.1. NCBI lineage: Eukaryota > Metazoa > Arthropoda > Insecta > Coleoptera > Curculionidae > Cosmopolites > Cosmopolites sordidus. The sequence goes on from JARFXV010001609.1 coordinate 95,132, forward strand.
ATCGTTATCCAAAAGGGCTTGGTGTAAGACAACATGATAGGGGTTCAGCTTGTTATCTCTTAAGATTCGATGAACAGATGTCTTGCTAACACCTAATTCTTCAGATATTTGTCTGATACTTAAATGGGGGTTGGTTTCAACATAAGCCAGAACATTTACGACATTATCTCCATTACGAATCGAACGTAACCTGGTGCGGACTGGATCTGGATGCACAATTCCTGTTTCTCGTAAACGTCTTGCTAGACGTGTAAACACCTTCTTCGAATAATGCCTTCTTTCGGGATATTGACTTGCATATTGCCGCTCTGCAATACATGCATTTTCAAAACATTGGAAATACACCGCCAACATGTCATAGGCCTCGTTATTCGTAAAAGGCATTGTTAGATATTATAATAATTATTAATAATCAATAAATGCAATGTTGAAAATGTAATGCATTTCAAAACTGCCAAGTTAATTTGATTATTTTTGTTTGTTTCCATGGTTCCCTTCTTACACTCTTTGTGTAATGTACCTAAGGATTGCATGCGTTTATTTGGAAACCCGAAAACGCATAATTTCATTAATCCATTCATTTAGTTTAAAAGAAAGAGTAGGTATATTTATTAATGACTGATTTCAGTATTCTGTCAAGTAGTATTTAGGCACCACAAAAGAGAAAATGCAACAATTGGGGAAAGGCATTTTTTCCGCTTATGCAATTAAATTAGAAAATATTATCAAGGTCAGGATTAGAACGTTTATGATGATTGATACTGAATAGATAATTTTATTTTTTAAATAAAATTGTTGCGGTTGCGATTGCGACCTAAATGTAAGACCAATTTTTAACTTAATATTACGGTAAAAATTAAAACTAACTGATTTTTTTCAGAAAAATCGAAATATCTCTTGACATGTCAGAGATATCGATTTCGGGTTTTCACTGGACGATTCCTCTTTAAATTACCTTTCTTGCCATGTAGTAAAAGCTGTACCATTCCATTTGAAAAAACTGAACAAAACTTCAAAAAAACTATTGTTGAATGTAACACCACCTCGCGGTTTCATTTATAAACTAAATAATTTATCTCCCAGATTATCTGATTGTCCCAGCAATTGCCTTTTAAATGAATCCAAATTGAGGCAAACGGACATTAGACGACTTTTTATCTAAATAGGTAAAACCCCCCCCCCCACTTCTTTATTCGCGAAGTTACAACAAAATGTCATAAAACAGAGACAGTTTGCTAATTATAACTGAGAATTTTTCTTACTCGGTTAACACTTGAAAATACACAAAAAAAAAGATTTTTAAAAATGTTTAGCTCGTCACGCCCTCTTGCGGTCGTTTTAGAAGCTTAAAAATATTTTTGGTGAATTTCTCATGATCATTTTTAGTACAATTTTTTTTCCCCAAAGCTGGGGGATAAATAGTTTTCAAGATACGGCCGCGATCCATCCTTAATGGGACACCTGGTATATGTCAGATGGCGCCTAGCAACACCATTGTTGACAATTCCGGATACATAAACCATTAACCATCATATTAGGCATATACGCATCTTTACGCAAATTACGTTCATCATGTTATTATCCATAAAGAAAACGGTGGAAAATAGTATTGTACTTAGACTTAAAGTATTTTAAATATTTTGAAAGTGTATCGGCTGTATGTCGTATATATATTACGTATATGTATTATATTAGTAGGTTGTATAAGTATTACGTAGGCAGTAATTAATTTACAATTCGAAGTCTAACGCTCAAACAGAGAATACAACAGAAAACAATCTGTTTGGGAATGTACTTTCACTTCTACGAAAATCAAAAATAAACTACGTGACCCAGTAACACTGATAAACACAGTATTTGTGACAACAATTTTTTAATATTTACGGTGTAATTTGATATGCTGAAAACAAATCTCTAAACACAAGCGCTCATCCCATAGGTTATCAATGATGTAAAGTATTTTCATCAACTCACAACATGTATCTGCAGTGAGCCATGAGAAACAAAACCGATTAAGATCTGTTTATTTCTATTTATTAAATTAACAGTATTCTTCCAATACAGATTACGTCGTGAGTAGGAAGTTTTTTTTTTGAGTTCTACGTAATTTATATTTTTTTATTTAGCTACTGACGCGGTTTTTTTGTCACACAACTACCGACGTGGGGCTTAAGAGGCTGCAAATACAACACTGAGTTTCTATAAAAAAATGTCATAGGCCAACGTCTTGATCGGCGGCTGATGGTGTATATCGAACATTTCTTGTCTATTTCGTCTACTCTGCCTTTTTTGGAATTATAGAATTGAATTATTTCCGGTTTCCATGACTCAATATTAGTACCTTCCTTATGATGCATCGAAGAACCTAATATGACAGCTTTTCCTAGGTACATGGAAATTAGCGTTATGTCTTTTGTAAAGCCGTACGATGTTGAACCTTCTTGTCTAGTTTTAAGCGGTAAAAATTCTATTGTTGTTTGTTTTACAGTGCCGACACATGTCAGTCCTCTCTGCTTCAAAGCGTCAACTAGTTGGATTGAGGTAAACCAATTGTCGCAAGTGATATTTTTGTTGCTGCCATGTAAAAGTTTCGTCAAACGTAGCACGGCTTGAGTGGACACCAATAACTTTTTTTCTTGGTCTGTTACGTTTTCTCCGTCTGTACCATTACCACAATATAAATAACAACTATAAAAGCAAGAAACATGGCACACAAATACATTATTTTTAGACCATATTTCGCCGGTTTACTGGGCATGTAAATCATCAAAAATGAACGGCCTCTGAAAGGTACCAACATTTCATCTACAGTGGCATATTGACTCTTTGGTAATTTGACACAAATCGACCTAAAACATAAGATATCGCAGCTAATTTATCCGTCTCCTTTCTTCGTGCCCTGTCAGCCGCATTATCGAAACGTAGACAATGTAACAAACATAAAAACCTATTTTATACCATAACACACCGAAAAACCTTCCTTCCAGTGCCATCTATAGCAAAAATAAAATCTGCGTCTTCATGATTAGATTTGAAAACAGCTGTATAGATCAAAAGTCCAATGAACGCTTGCAGTTCAATCATATCTATATTTTGTGATTCTGGCCGATCTTGGTTTGTATATTTCGATCTATATTCTAATAATTTAGAGTTAGTTCTAGTCATAATCCCTAATAATATGTCATCATCTATAGAGGGTGTTAGGTAAACGGACGACAAAAATGAAAGTGGTTATTCCTTGACTTATTCTAAGAATATTTTGTTGTATGAGGATTTTTGAAAAACCCCTTTGTTTCGAAGATACAGGGTGACATTTTGTTATCAAAAAGTACATGTAAAGTTGCTCAATCTACAATAAATGTTCGAAATTACTTCCTCCAGCCTTGATACAAGCATTCAATCTTCTCGTCAATGACTGCCTAACTCTTTCAAACACACCAGGGTCGTTTCTAATTGAGTTACACCCAGCAATTATCCGATTTCGGAAATCATTCAAATTCTTCAATGGAGTAGCGTAAACTAATGACTTCAGATATTCCCAGAAGAAATAATCCAGGGGGTTTAAGTCCGGGGATCGAGCAGGCTATGCATGTGGCCCACTTCGACCAATCCAGCGATATCCGTATGTTGCTGTTAAAAAATCACGAGCAACCAAACTGAAATGTGGTGGTGCACCATCGTGCATAAACCACATTTCATGCCTTGTTGCCAATGGTACATCTTCCAGAAACTCAGACAGCGTTGCTTCCAAAAAGTTGGGATACACCTCGCCAGTAAGTCTTTGTGATAGAAATACCGGTTCAATTAGATAGTCACCTACAATTCAAACCCAAACATTCAACGAGAACTGATGTTGAAACTATCTTCGCATACCTCATGCGGATTTTCATCTGCCCACACATGATTATTATGAAAATTCCTTATTGCGTTTCTTGCGAAAGTGGCTTCATTGGTGAAAAGAATTTGTGTCAGGAATAGAGGGATGCGAAGTAAAGTTTGCAATATCCATTGACATAATGCAATACGTGGAGGAAAATCAACAGATAGTAGTGCCTGAACGCGTTGAATGTGCTATGTCAACCCGCCATGGCCTCACAGGCCCCACATGAGTATTTAAAGGTTAATACTAAATACAATGCCTAGGTAGCGCGTAATAAGTTTTAAAAAGTAAATAGGTTTACGATTTCGGAATTAAAGTTGTAGATCAAGGCGCGCATGGGTTCCTCATATTTAAAAAACTTATTTAATATTGCTAATAGGATGGTTAAAAAGTGCAAATAGTTCTTTCCGGTTTGCAGTGTCAATGATTTAGAGATAACCGAAAGATCATGTCGTAGATTGCAATTTTTGTCTCTCTGATAGTAGGTGTTTTAAGGTAATCAAATGCTGCACATAGGTCATTTTCTGTTTTTAGGTCATACTTTACATAAGATACACTGTGTTTTGTTCAAACTGTAAGAAAAAATTAACTCATTTTTGTTTACTAGTGTAATTGAAAAGTTACAGAAAATTATTTTAGAATGGCTGGAAGACAATAATCAAAAACGAATTGAAGTAGATTTTATAACTATTCGAAAAAAAGCGGTACTTATATATGACCACCAGGAAAGACCACCATGTACCACAAGGAAAAAAATATAATGCAAATAAGGAGTAGTTTGAGTTGTATAAGCAAAGACATAAAATGAGCAATAAAAAAATTCGTAGGATGAGCAGGAAAAAAAGGTGATTTTTTAGTGTGTCCGAACTTCCGAAAGGGGTCGTTGTCAAACGAACTGTCAGTTTGCGCGCCTTTAGTGCCAAAATTATTCACTATAGCCTGGCAAATCATCATGGAACGTTCAACATTAGAGCAACGTTTGCAAATTCTTGAAATTTATTATCAAAATCAGTGTTTTGTGCGCCAAACTTATAGAGCACTTTGTGAATTTAATGATGCACATAATCGCCCAACCATCAATGTATTCGCCTAATTATTAACGCATTTTACGCTCGATATTAAAACAAAAACAAGACACAAAACTGTGTGTTCCGAAGAAAATATTGCCGCTATTGTTGGCTATGTTGCTTCGTGTTGATGAAGATCCAAATTTATTAATTCGTCGCCATTTGCAGGAAGGTGGGCTTTGTTATTAGACTACACGGACATTTTTGCGTAAAGATTTTAGTATGGTGCCTTATAAGATCCAGCTTGTCCAAGAACTCAAGCCGCAAGATCATCGTTTGCGTCGTATGTTCAGTGAATGGGTTCAAAATCAATTGCAACTTGACCCATAATTTAACGGCAAAATTTTGTTCAGTGACGAAGGTCATTTTTGGCTAAATCGTTAAGTTAATAAGCAAAATTGCCGCATTTGGAAGGAAAATAACCCGGAGTATTACAAAGTTTGGGAAACAACTGTGATATAATAAAAATTTATTGTTTTTCTTTAATTACCTTGCCAAGGGATGATATCTTTCATCTCCTATATATTTTAAAATGTGGATGCTAGAATGTAGTAAATATTTTTTAAATTTAGCTGTTATACTTGTTTCATCCATTGCGTTCTATGTATTTAATGGAAATATCAAACCTCTACCTAAATAATATATAATGTTTGGTATATATTGGAGTAATGGTTTAAATCATTTGGGGATAATATCTTGATTTATATCTAAAAAGGTTTATTTATAAGGAAAATTACCGGTCTATTAACGTTGTAATATTTTTCTATTTTATGAAAATAATATATTGATCAGTACAACATGAAACAAAATCATGCTGGTCTGTTATTAATAATGGAATTGATAACTCAAATAGCAAATAAGTAAAAAGTTTGAAATTTTGATTTAAGGAATTCTTTTAAACATATATTGAAATTGTAATTAATTTGTAATTATAATTAATTAATAAATTATTCCTTTTACTCTTTAGTTGATCCCAATATAATTGTATAATTTAATATATACTTATATATATATATATATATATATATATATATATATATATATATATATATATATATATATATATATATATATATATATATATATATATATATATATATATATATAAACCCAGGTCGCGTCTACAGTGGCAACCATCGGCAACCTGGTCGGCGTTTGTTCACCCAGAGGGTGCGGCTAGACGCCATGCTCCAGGAACTAACAATCCCTAGTTCTAAACTTCCAGTGGCAAAACCGGACCTATAAGCTTATAAGCAACCATGACTCATGCAAGTAATAACAATGATACCTCAAATGGTAACCAATCCATCCGTCGACAGACGGCAACCGGGTACTCGAATTCTGCGGAACCTGGAGTTTCACGATTTAAAAAAAAATCGGAGCTTTCCGGAAAATTTCCACACAAAACACCTACTTATATTGGCATCTTCAACATCAACACACTGATCCAATCAGGAAAACTTCACAACCTAACTTCAGAACTTGTCAGGCAAAAGATACTTGTGCTTGCTCTACAAGAAACACGTATGATGGACGAAGACATGGTGGACTACGGGAACTATCACATATTCAAAAGCAGGACAGACAAACAAGTCGCCAGGAGTGCTCCGCTTCTGGGCATGGCCTTTGTGGTACACAAAGGGATAGTTAACTCTATTAAGGAAATCACCCCCATAAATAATAGACTAATGACAATACGCATACAGTGCGCCAATAAAAAATACACCTTGATCAACGTACATGCCCCCACAAACGGGGACAACAAGAAAAATCCCAAGTCTACAGAGAAATTCTGGGCAAGACCAGAGAAGGTAATGGTAAAGGTCCCAAAGAATGACGACAACATTCGGTAACGCACAATTCGGGAGAGAATAAATCCGTCAGAAAACCGTAGGCAAATCTCCCGGTCACAAATTTACCAACAAGAACGGCACAAGACTTAAAGATCATGTCAGCATCCCTTAGAAAATCTCCACGAAAACGGAAGTACGGAGATTGGAGAATTCCAGATAGACCACGTTACGATCTCATACCCACAACAAAGAGAGATTCAAGATGTCCAAGTCCGCTGGGACGTAAACATTGACTCAGACCTCTACCTGACACGAATCACAGTCAAGTTCATCCCAACGAGAATTCATCACAAGAAAGAACATCTACAGAAACTCGACACGAAAAAGATCAAGGAATCCAATATAACAGAGGAATGGGAAACGGAACAGGCAGATACATGGGAAAAATTCCACAAAATTACACAAAAAGCACAGGAATTGATCCCATTGGAAAAGAACACACCCTTGGTGGAACTCGGAACGCGAAAGTGCATTGGAGCGACGCAAACGAACATTTCAGGATTACTACACTAAAAAATCCCCAGAAAGTCAACATCTTTTTGACGCGTCTAGAAAACAGACTGCAAAGGTTATCAGGCAAACTAAGAGGAAGTACATGAAGGAACAACTAGACGCTATAGAAGAGAATTTCCGCAATTATAACATGAAAGGCTTAAATAGGACTTTTGCAAGAGAAATCCGTGGATACACACCACAAAATCTTGGCTTTAGAAAGTGGAATGGGATATTAGCGCTAACCAATCAGGAACATTGTCAGGAGCTGGCAGACTATTTCTCAGATCTCCTCAATTGCCCCGAACGCGACTCAAGATTCCCCGATGAAAATTGTATCCATACCCACTCAGAATCAGCACCACCAACACAAGAAGAAATCCACTGGCATATACGCAAACTAAAGAATAACAAGACATCCGGTGAAGATGGTATCACCGCGGAACTATTGAAAAACCTCGGACCAAATTCACTGCAGGAACTTACGCAAATTATCACGGACATCTGACAAACAGAAAAATTACCGGATGAATGGAAATGTGCCCTTATCCACCTGCTGCACAAGAAGGGAGACAGAATAGATGTGAACAACTACAGAGGAATCTCTTTACTACAGTTACTAACAAAATCCTCTCAGCATGCCTTCTCCAGAGAACACAAGAACAATTAGAACACATAATTGGTGAGTACCAGGCAGGCTTTCGCCCTGGTCGCTCATGCTCTGAACAAATATTTAACTTAAAAACAATACTGAAAATCAGAGCTGTCAGGAGCGTCCCAATCATCTGCACGTTCGTGGACTTCAAGAAAGCATACGACTGCATCAACCGAAAATCTCTGTTTAACATCCTAGAAGAACAAGGACCCGACCCCAAAACATTACAATTGATCAAGCAGACACTGACCGATACAATTTTCCTGATTAAAATTGGAGTACGCCAAGGAGATGGTTTATCCCCGCTCCTCTTCAACCTGGTCCTGGACAAAGTCATAAGGGAATGGAAAAAAGAACTGAAAAATCAAGGCTACTGGAAATCAATACGACTCGGATGATCCAAAAACAACATAAAAATATCATGCATCATTCGCAGGCGACCTAGCCATACTCGCAGACAATGAAAAAAAGGCAACCAAACAGATCGAAGCCCTCAAGGAATATGCAGAGAAAGTCCGCCTATAAATTTCCGTTCAAAAAACCGAATTCTTCTGCTCAAAATTAGATGTTCAAAATTTGAACCCCAAATACGGCAAAATAAATAGATTTACTCACTTCAAATACCTGGGCGAGATTCTTGAACCCACAGGAGGAGAGAAGATAGCACAAGATTCGATTACAGAAGATGAAAAGGGCATATGGCAAAACACACAATATCTACAATAAGAAATGCCTATCCACACACGCAAAAATAAGACACTACAACATAGTAATCAAACCAGAGGTACTATACGCATGCGAGACTCTTACACTCCATACAAAAAGCGGCATAGAAAACGCAAAATTATGAGGAAAATTCTCGGCCCAAAACTAACAGAGGAAGGATACAGACTACATTCTAAAAATACCACGGAAAGAATGTCCAACGTAGCGGCGGACATGAGAAAAAGAAGGTTGAAATTCTATGGACATATTTGTAGACTCCCACCGACAAGACTCACCGACAGAATTCTTACTTACATACAAAGAGTCCAGTCAACAGTACCATGGATCGCAGATCAGCAGTACCATGGAAGTCAGAGCTGATTTGGGAAAGGCGCAAATGGGTTCGAGAGAGATTGAGGATAGAAGAACGTATAGAAATAAAATACATATGTGGAACGTTGCATCAGAGAGCGAAGTTTCGAGGACATCGAAAACAAAGTAGACGGAGGAGAGAAAGATAATCCACGGAGAAAGGATGAGAGAGGTGTGGTCGATCAGAAAGAACACTCGGAAATGAGTCAGAATGCTTTGCGTGATCCAACCGGGTCTATACGCACCTATTAATATATATATATATATATATATATATATATATATATATATATATATATATATATATATATATATATATATATATATATAAATATATATATTATACATCGAAGACAAACCATTATTTGGTTTGTCCGTTACTTTGTGATAGTTCATTTTTTATAAAAGGAATAAAATTTTTTACTGTGTTATCTATCACTTTTATTTTTAAACAAAATTTGTGTGACTATAGTTTCGTAAAACGACTTTACATTCTCAAACACTACTTTAAAACTAAGACTTAGTTTTAAAGTAAGAGTTAGTTTAAAGTAAAGTAGTGTTTAGCGTGAAAATACTCGATGTAAATAGTGATGAAAACATTCAATATGAAAACTGAAAATATATCCACTGTATCCACTAATTGCAAGCAAATCAATAAGCAGCCGCTCAGTCAGGTGGAAGTACCTAAATCATTAAGAAAAACAAAAGTATATAAAAGTAAGGATAAGTAGAATCCAACATCGAGCTAACTGAAGAGGATGCAAGTCATGTAGGCTAGAAGACGCTAAAAAACTCACCAGGTAAGTGTTTCATTTTACGACGCTCGCCATTAAAGCTGGTGTTCAACTACCATTATCCCAGACATTTCTGAGCAACAGGCGTTGGTATCAGAATTTTCAATCTTGGGAAAAAGAAAAAATCTGATATTTTGCATGATAAAAACTCGTTAATTGAAATCGCTGTGCGGCGAGGCGCATAATCGTGATGCATCACCTTGAAGTTCGTGATGTTCGGTCTCACACGAATGACCCTTTTTCAAAGTTGTTCAAGAACGTCTCGCTAAAACTGTTGGTTCATCGTTTGGCATTGAGGCACAACTTCCTTATGGATGGTATCCCGGCAATCAAAAAAGCAAATTAGTATACTTTTGATCTTTGATTTGCTCTATTTTAGTTTTTTCTTGGCTGTGGTGAGGTTGGTGTGTGTGATTTCTGGCTTGTTTCCAGGTCGTATTAAAAAATCCAATACTCGTCACCAGTAATGACAAGTAGAAAATAAGAGACATTCTCAATTTACCCCAAAAAGTCGAGACACGTTTCCGGGTCTCGGAAAGAAAAACTTACACATTATCTTCGTTTAATGTCAAAGTTGAAATTACTTGAAATTTTTCACATCATAAGTCACTTTAAATGATTCACGTCACACATGATTAATTATTTTATTAAGTTAGTTCTTCAAAATGTCCACCACCATATTCCTCGTGAAGAAGGTTCTTTGGTTGGTAAAATATATAATAAATATTTTAATTCCTTTGGTTTTCGCCAATAAACCATTTACAGTATTTCTGCTTGTGTGAAAAATCATCGGGTAAAGGGGTAAAGGCGGTAAAAAAGCGCATTAGGAGTGGCGGAGATTAGTCTGTCTCGAAGCCATAACTTCGTCACTCAAATATACGAGCAGTTTATTCTATAATGTAAATACCACTGGAATCATCCGGCTTCATCCGGCCTGGTTACCGGCGTGTCAATGGATCAAATACTGTTCGAGAAAAATTAAAAACGCAATCACAGTCACTAATATAACCTTCTCAAAACAGGAAATCTGAAGACGGGTTATCAAAATACTACTTCGATGGCTTGCTCAACTTTGATCGGCAATGACACCCGCCTCGCTTCTCACGAGTTCACATCATGAAAACCATGAAAAGCGATGCGGAAGTGAACATTGAACTTAAATGCGCACACTAAGACACTAAAATATTTTTTGTTCCAATTTAGAAATAACATCTTTATTGTGGCGACGTTGCCCCATCCGTTGCGACGTTGTCACATGCTTCAGGGCTGATTCTTAATTAAAAAATGTTTATTAATTTATTTGTAGTTTATTCATTAACTGAAAATAAATTAATATTTGTAAAATGGACATTTTTACATTTCTGCTTAAAATGCTAATTATTTTCATAATTTTTTGACTGGGGATTTAGTAACTTTGCATTTTTTGTTGGTTATATATATATATATATATATATATATATATATATATATATATATATATATATATATATAACTATAGTACTTTCCATTTACCCTGTATATTACCCAAAACTATCAGTGTCTCTTTTTGTCGGAGAGTGTATCGATAACTCTAGGAATTTTTTTGACAAAATGGTGAAGGCTATTTTGTTGTCAGGCTGGGGCAAATTTGACTCTTGGATATTAAGCTTTTCTAAATCAAATCCTTTCTTTTTATGATTTTTTTTCAAAAAAATATCATGAATTAGAGCAGGTGAAATTATTTTAATAAGATTTGCAACCTGAAGAGCCGTACCGATCATTATTTTCTTTCTTTTTTAATTTATGCAAAAAATGTTGAAATTGTTGTTGGGAGTAAAACTCAAAGAGGCAGTTGTAGTTTGCCGGGTATACTCCTCAATCGGAACCGTAAATACTTCATAAAACTTTAATGTCAAGGGGTCATGTCTTTTTTGATAATTAGTCTATTAGAATGCTTCTTCAATTATTAGGGGAGTTATTATTAACACAATGAGAGTGCTCAACCCCTTTGAGGTAGTCGAAGTCATGTACACAGCATATATATATATATATATATATATATATATATATATATATATATATATATATATATATATATATATATATATATGTCTATGTTAGCTCCTTTCTTCACTTGAACATTCAAAATCTCTTTATAATTGGGGTACGAAATGGCAACATGGTCAATTTGAAATTCACCCATGTACGTGTTTGGGCATCTGCAGGACTTTTGTTTTGTTATTTTCTTCTTAAAATGGGTTGACATTATTTTTAGATTAAACTGCGAACATAGTTCAACCAATCTCCTACCATTATGGTTAGTCCATTTATATGCGGGAAAACTGCCGACTGTTTTCCTGTACTTTTTTTCTTTCCCTTGTTAGGCGTTGAAATCACACAATAGGATATTTACATGGTTAGAGGGAATTTTAGAAATAGTCTTTTCCAGAATTTCCCAGGATTTATTTACTTTTTCAGGATTATATTTATTTTCTTCGTTAACTGGGAGATGTGCATTGATTAATGTGTAGTTTTTGTTAACACACTTGAGGGATAGTGTCATAAGTCGATTATTTACTGACTGGACATTAGTTATAGAACCAAGAATGTTTCTTGAGATAGCGAAAGCAGCACACAAGTGAGCAACACCGCGCTTGGGTTGGCGCTTGGCGGTTTTTTATCCTACATCAAAGGAATTAGCGCACATTGGTGCATATCCCGACATATGCCCGTCCACATATTGGCCACATCGTGTGCCATGTTTTCAACGCATCCTGAGAGTTTCTGATTTGTTTTATCAGTGTTTATATTCTGTTTTACTCAAATTTTTAAGACTTCGTTTCAAAAATCGAAATATGTAGTTCGTAATCATGAATTGGAGCAATGATCAAGTATTAGAGTTTTTTGAACTTTATCAAGCAGAAGTTGCAATATGAGAGCCCACCCATTGTCTGCGTAAAAACTGAAACTCAGCAGCTACTGAAACTGCAGCTTCTGATCATGCATCAGCATGTATGGCAGCGTATTCAAAGTTCATTTAGTTTGAAATTGGTAGTATTCCATCTCAAAAAGAAGAAATCATTTTTGACGAGTACCTATCGAACCCATGAGGTGATGAAGTTTACAACACAAGTTGGTTTGCATTTGAATTAATTTGAATAACAATTTTTTACTTTGTTATCGATCACTTTTATTTTTAAACAAATTTTTGACTATAGTTTCGTAAAACGTTACATTCTTACAAAATGAAGCCTTTTTAAAAAATGAACTATCGCAAAGTAATGGACAAATCAATCAATAATAAGAATGTTTTAAATACAATTTACACACAGACAACACAGAAGGCACCAACAGCTAGTTCGACATCATTGATTGATACAGACGTGCTGACGTTGGCTATATATTGTAAACTGATGATAAGGCAAGTGTATAGTCAATGTGTGGATGCCCACTTGTGTGTAATGTGTGAAAGAACAGCCAATGTTTGATCAAACGTTGGCCTGGCCATGTGGGCCAATGTGTGGGACCGGCTTTAGCCTTGCATGAAGACCCAGCTGCAGGCGGCACATGTGTGTTCTAGTGTGTGTACTCTAGAACAATCTGAATAATATAGCAAAATGACTGGTCAAGTTGGTATACAATTGTAGGCGACCGCGTCTAATTTATAGCTTGAAATCTTGGAAATATTCCAATCGAAAACGCTAAGGATGATTATCAACACTCCATGGTTTGTTCCAAATCACATCGTCTCTCGAGTACTGGAAATGAAGACTGTGAAACTAGGAATTAAACACCCCTCGGTTAAATACAGTGAAAGACTGAGTACGCTTGTTTGGATGTATTGTTGATGAATGAACTGAAATTAAAATTGTATTATAAATAACATAGGAAACAACCACTGGGGTGTTTCTTATATGCCAAATTGTTCATTAATTCAATTACTTTGTAATGTTCTTATTGCAGATTGTAAATAAATTGGGATACAAACAAGAAAAAATTGGTATTTAGAAATTAGCTTTAATAAAGCTAATTTCTTTAAATAAAGCTGCTTTCGTTTTTTATAAAGCTTTAATCATCTTCTGATGATACAGCGATAGTTAGCAAAACGCGCTACTAGGGACTTCATTTATGCATTCCATACTACTATGATATGTCTACATACTTCTCTTATTAGATTGGTCCAAACAACAGAGATAAGTAAATTTATGAAAAACATATACGGTTCATTCGCCATTTTGTCAATCATAATTTTTAATATATACGACTTAACTAGCTTAATATTCAATTGTGTTTTAACCCCAAAAATTTTCACTTATTCGGTCAAGTATATACGGCGTAGATAGTTTTTCGCCATATTGATTAATTTCCTTCCCTCTCCATCTGTTCTCTGTCTATTTTGAAAGGGAGCCTAAGTGGCATACTGTTTTCTTTTTTTTTATCTTTTTCATATCGTTCGTCGACGCGGAAAGCGATGAGTAGGTGAAAACGTACAAGAAAAATGAAATATCCCCGCCGGTGATAAATTACGGCGTATCCTCGGTAATGTCCGACCATTACTCACACGTGCCACCTCCGGATTTTTCCAATAAACGAGCGACTATTTCTTCCGAAAAACGACCGACTCATATCGGCCGAAATAGACGAAAAATATAAGTGGAAATGCGCGGTTTCCGGGCCCTATCTTGTCCACGCACCGGCTGTCTCTAAACGGTCGTCGTAAATTTGCCGCCGTCTGTTGCGAAATAAAATATATCGGGTCGAAATTTTTATTTTCGTGCCATTAGGACGGCTAATTTCGGTTAGGATTGTCTTTTTCGCTCGTTTTCTCGTCTCACCAAACCAATAGGTTGGCCGAACGACTCGGCTGGGGCCAATGGACACCATTCAAAATATCCCCTTTTTGCCTCGGAAAGAAACTTATTTTGTTGGGCATATAATAAATATTTTCTTTTTATTATTGTACTAGCAGAACCCGGCAGACGTTGTCCTGTCAGTGTATATGTATTTACCTCCATATATCTAAAATGGATGGTCTGTATGTAATGTAGAATCTATAAAGCGTTCTAGAAAATTGTGAACTAATGAAATATTACTCATATTAATTAGATTCTATTATTTTTATCAGTATAAATTAATGCTAATTAATATAATGATATAAATTAATGATTGTCCTGCCAGTGTATATGTATTTACCTCCATATATCTAAAATGGATGGTCTGTATGTAATGTAGAATCTATAAAGCGTTCTAGAAAATTGTGAACTAATGAAAGATTACTCATATTAATTAGATTCTATTATTTTTATTAGTATAAATTAATAATAAATTATATATATTTTTTATTAATAATTTACGTGAACGAGCAATATTTTTAACTATTCCATTCGCTATATAATCAAACCAATTTAAATTAAATCAGACTAATACTAACATCTAGCGTAACGCAATTGGATAAACAATATTTTTGATTTTCTGATTCGGTGTATAGATGTACAGAGTTTTTGGAGTTCCTACTATGGAGCAAGCAACATATAGTTGACTTTTCTATGGTCAACGAATCCAGATCGTTCGATTACATATCGAGGGCTTTGTCCAGTTAAGCTACCCACCCTATCCAAATTTTCTTTCACTTTTATCCATATCCATTGAGCCATATTGTCTATCGTGTGGAAGCATTTTTAAGTTTAAATACTGTAAGCAGGGAAATATGTAGTTAAGGTGTATAAATTGATGCGCTATAACCTCATCTAGTGGCAAGGTACAATAAAGTGGATATCGCAAAAATATTGACCATGTTCAAATATCTATGTATACCAATTTTCATAGCGACCGGTTATACAGTGTAGAAGTTGATATCCTGGCGAGTTTCAACAAAATGAATAACATAAAAACGTTTTCCATGAAAAAATACTTAGATATACCAACTTTCATGGTGATTATATGTATATATATATATATATATATATATATATATATATATATATATATATATATATATATATATATATATATATATCATCATCATCATCAGCCCGTATCGATCCACTGCAGGATGAAGGCCTCTTCAGCATGCTTCCAACCTTCACGGTCCTGGGCTTTCCTCTGCCACTCGGGTCCAATATACTTAACGATGTCATCAGTCCATCGTGCTTTCGGTCTTCTTCGCGGACGTTTGCGATCAAGCGGTATCCACTCCAGGATTGCCTTGGTCCATCTGTCGTCCCATCGCCTCGCTATATGGCCTGCCCATCTCCATTTCAACTGTTTTACTCTTCCAATGATGTTCCAATGATATATATATATATATATATATATATATATATATATATATATATATATATATATATATATATATATGTACGTCCAGTGTGTACCACGAGTGTACCTCGCCTAAGGTACTGGACAGGTCACGGGTGGTGGATAGTGAAAGTTCCATTAGATATTAATGGACAGCTGCGAATAACTCAAAATAAGCAGCCCCGAACCAAGGCAAAAAAAAATTAAATCCACTTAGCGTCTGACTTGTATCAAGCGGTTGAGTGGTCAGCGTCTGTTCACCAGTGGTGCGGCTGATATTTAAATTCTGGAACTAACCCCTCCAGTCTTAACCTCTGAACCGTCATGGTTCAAACCTTTAATTCAAAGTACAAGATGAAGCGTTCTAGTAATTACAAAATTACCCCAGGAGGTAGACAATCCTCTGCCAGCTTTGCTGGTATAACCGGACTGGGGCGTCTGGGCTTAAACGCAATAGCTTTCAGAGGGAGTAGGATAACTCTGGACAACGTCTGAAACCTAAAACAAAGATTTTCTTTGGAACGGTAAATATCAATTCTCTCCTGCGTCCAGGAAAACTACACGAATTGGGGCGAACATTAAATCAGCAAAAAATCCAAATTTTAGCTTTGCAAGAAACCAGATTGATAGATGATAACACCTTGGAATTCGGCAACTACAGACTTTTTAAAAGTAAAACGGACAAAAGAATACTCAAAAATACACCACATCTCGGTGTTGCTTTCGCTGTCTCAAGAAACATTCTTGGTTCTATAACAAATGTCCAGCCAGTAAATAATCGACTTATGACACTATCCCTCAAGTGTGCTAACAAAACCTATACATTAATCAATGCACACCTCCCAGTTAACGAAGAAAATAAATCTAATCTTGAAAAAGTAAATAAGTCCTGGGAAATTCTGGAAAAGACTCTAAAATTCCCTCTAACCATGTAAAAATCCTATTGGGTGATTTCAACGCCCAACTAGGGAAAGAAAAAAAGTACAGGAAAACAGTCGGAAGTTTTCCCGCTCATAAATGGACTAACTATAATGGTAGAAGATTGGTTGAACTATGTTCGCCGTTTAATCTAAAAATAATGTCAACCCATTTTAAGAAGAAAATAACAACAGCAATAAACTATAACATCTTTTTGGAAGTAAAAAAGAAACATCGAAGCTAATTAGACAAACTAAAAGAAAATATGAAAACAATCAACTTAATGAAATAGAAAAAGATTTCCAAAAAAATAACACCCGAAACTTTTACAAAACATTTAAAACTAAATTAACAGGCTATCAACCGCAAAGTCTTTGCTTTCAAAAGGAAAACGGACAATTAGCTCTAAATAACCAAGACAATTGCAAAGAACTTGCGAAATATTTTGAACAAATACTAAACTGTCCTGAGCCCTTAAACAAATTAGCAACACTAAACCCTAAATCCCGAATGAAGATGAAATAATTAGGCAAATTAAGCGGCTTAAAAATGACAAAGCTTCTGGTGAAGATGGAATCACTGCTGAACTTTTGAAATCCGTTGGTCCAGGTACAATCAAGGAAATAACCAAAATTCTACAAGAAGTTTGGCGAACCGAACGGATTCCGGAAGATTGGAAAGATGCTCTAATCCATCCACTACATAAGAAAGGAGATAGAACGGATGTAAACAACTATAGAGGGATATCTCTTCTCCCAGTTTGTTAGAATATTCTATCTCAATGTCTACTAGACAGAGCACAGGGACAGTTAGAACCTAACATTGGTGAATATCAAGCAGGATTTCGACCGGGCAGATCCTGCCCTGAACAGATCCTGAATCTAAAGTTGATTCTAAGACATCAAAAACTGTACAATAAAAATGTCGTCTGTACATTTGTGGATTTCAAAAAAACATATGATTCTATTGACCGCGAATCTTTATTCCGAATCTTGAAAGAACAAGGACTAGATCTGAAAACGAAAGATTATTAAAGCAACGTAACTAACACAAGGTCAAAAGTTAAATTCAAGGGTGATATCTCAGAGCCCTTCGAAATTAAAAATGGAGTGAGACAAGGGGATGGACTCTCGCCACTCTTATTTAACTGTGTTCTAGAAAAAGTAATACAGGAGTGGCGTGAAAAAAAGTCGGCCCTGAATATTGACCAGCCCATTAAACTGGGAGAACCAATATCAAAATTGATTGTCTGGCATTTGCTGATGATCTAGCAAGTTTAGCTCAAGATGCATTAACGGTACAGAAACAGATTGAAATCCTAAAAGAAACAGCAGAAAAGGTAGGACTGCAAATTTCCTTTAAAAAGACACAATACATGACCTGCAACAGACTAAGAACACCATTTCTAGAAACAAAATATGGTAACATCAGACGAGTCTCTCAATTTAAATATTTGGGTGAAATAATCAGGGAAAATGGGTTGGATAAAGCGGCCAATAAGGGTAGATGTCAAAAAATGGAAACGGCATTGAGAGTTACACAAAATATTTACAAGAAAAAATGCCTATCTAAAAATACAAAACTGAGACATTACAACACAGTTATTAAGCCAGAATGTGTCTATGCTGCAGAAACGCTCATTTTGAATAGAAAGTGGGACATCGAGGACATTGAAAAGAAGGAAAGAAAAATCATAAGAAACATCCTAGGCCTCAAACAAATAAATAGCACAACATACCGACTTCGAGAAAACCAGGAAATCAAACAATACACAGATATACATAGCGATATGAGAAAAAGAAGACTTAAGTTTTACGGACACATAAAACGGATGAATCCGAGTAGGCTAACTAGACAAATAGTCGAATTTTATGAAAATAGGAGTAGAGCTAAAGTAGAAATAATTAAATGGATTGCTGCAATTAAAGAAGACCTAAGATTAGCAAATATTACACAAAGTGAAATTCAGGATAGAGGCTGTTTCAGACACAACGTTAACGTTTGGAAGGTTGGCCAGAGAGAAAAATGTAGGAAGACTGGAACAACTTGGTCTGACGAAAGGAAAAAATCTCATAGCGAAAGAATGAAATTAGTATGGGCGCAAAGGAAGGCTAACAACAATAAGCGCCTCTAATTGTACTTCGCGTGGTTCACCAGGGCCCAAACGTGAATAATAATAATAATAATAATAATAATATATATATATATATATATATATATATATATATATATATATATATATATATATATATATATATATATACACCAAATTCTCGCTAACAACCACAATGGCGACTTCATTCCACGTCGGTTCATTGAGGCGTCTTTCATACTGACCTGCTGTTCTTTTGTCTCCTTTGAACACTATTTTGTGTTCGTGCATGTATTTCGATGTCTTATTGTTGGTATTTTTCCAAAGACACCAAAATAATATTTTCAAGACACCACCGATAACTTATATTTCGATAATTCTTTTTCGTTAAACCAAGAAAATACAATGAAATCCCTTCGCAAATTGTCGCACTTCTTTTTTTAATGGCTTGGTTTCAAGACCTTTAAGCCATGCACTTCTCTTTTTTTTTGTTATGTAAACATGTGACAGTAAAACTCTCAAACTGTGCCTCATTTCACATAAAGCGTCAAAACGTCAAAATTTAACATACAAATTTTTTTCATATAAAAATACCATCCAAATGTCTGACTTTTCCCGTGGATTTCCCAAAAATTTTCTTTCGTACAAACCTTGTCCTGACAATTACGAACACAACAATAAAGAAATCGGTCGAGCCGCTCACAAGTGATTGCCACGTATGATGGAGCAATTGAGTTTTATTTATAGAGATTGTGCATGTATTAATTTTCTAATAAACACGGTAAAGCAGAGGATAATACTATATATCGAAGAAGAAATGGACGAATATCAGGCAGAGTTTAAAAAGATTTATTATTTTTCTTAGATCAGATCATCGTAGATTTCAAAAAGGCGTACGCCCGGGTACAAAGAGCGTATACGAGGCCATGGAGGAAATGGAAACAACAAATAAGCTCATTAGATGAACCCGGATGGCAATGCTTAATTCCAAGGCGGTAGTAAAAATCCAACAACAATCCAAAGACAATTTCGAAAACGGTTCGCGGTTCGCTCCCTCCATCCACCAGATCATATTCTCTAAACCAAACCTCGAAGCTCTGGAAGATGGGATTAAGCTTTCGTGATTGGGTCGTTTTAAAACCGTTATCTTCCCTGCCTTGGTATTTCCGCAGGTTAATGGCCGGTGGGGTAGCCAAGATAAGCCAATTAACGGCCAAGCGCTTTACAACACTTCTCCTCTGCTGGACAAGTACCTGAGGAGAGTGTTGTCTTAATATATTATTTGATTTCTGAGGATGCTTCATATTTTCAACAATATAAATACTTACGTTACTAACTGTACTTTGGTACTTATGGTTATAAACACACTGCTATTACTGCACTTTTCTTCTTTCTTCGCCTAGATGTCCAATATCTGGAGCTTAGGTCTGCGATGTCTTCTCTCATCCTGTTCTACGATTTCGTCCAGACGATAGTCCATCAATCACCATAGTTCTTGATTGGGGTGGTCGGCTACCTTTAGGAAGGCTTTTTCTGCCTTCTCTTGGGTACACTGTCTGAGAGAAGTCCATCCCATCTCTTGGGATAGTTTGTTTTTGATGATCCAAGGGGCGTTGTTTAAAGCATGTCTCACTAGCTTATTTTCATATCTCTTAATAGATAGATTCAAGTAGTGATTTAATATATAATCCCACGCGATCGATCCTTACATTATGATGCTTCTTACTCTGATCTAATTTGTAGAATTTTTAATTTCACCGCCAGCTTACCATTCTTGCAGATAAGCGGATATATTATCCTCGTGACTGCAGCGGCTTTCCTCCGCGCTGCTTTTGTGTCTCCCTGTCATTTCTTTGTATCATGTCGGGTCGTCAATCTCTCGAGGTCGATATGGTCTTCTTTTCCTTTGAGAGACATAAATAGCCTGTATCTTCGTGATATTCACCTTGATCAACCAGGCTATCAACCACTCCATCAGATCATCCAGGTGATCTTGTAAGTATCTGACAGCGTAGCCCAAGCGTGGTGATTTGGTCATAATAACTGTGTCGTTGGCATACAGGGCTATATGAGTGTTATCCCTCCTCGGGATATTACTCATGTATATATAACACCGCGCCTTGCGATACTTCCCCTGCATATATCTTCTTTGCGATTAGACTTCACCCATAATAACTTATACCTGAGGGAAACTTCTTCACCTTAGGAATAAGTTAATCAATTCAGTGATCCACTCAGGAATACCTATATCGATCATTTTATATGTTAACCCTTGATGCCATTCTCTTTCGAAAGCTCTTTCAACATAGAGTAGGACGATTACCGTTTCAAGTCTTCGTGTGATTTATGTTATTGATTGTTGTTATTCTTCAGGCAAAGTGGTTTTATCTAAATTCGAATTGTTCGGATGGAAATATGTCTTCGTGTACTTTCTCCAGTCTTCTCTGGGCCATTCTTTTTACGATTTTGATTATTGACAGCAATGAGCTTATCGACCTATAATTTTGCGGGGATTTCCATCTTCGGTATCATTCGCAACTCTGCGTATTTCCATCTATCCGGGATATACCGCAGTAGAATGACTGCGTTTGCATTGGGGGTTATGGCCGCAATCGCTTTTCTAGGATTCTTCTTTCCATCACACACTGGAGCTTTCTTAATCTTAATTCGATATATGAGTCCCTGGACTTCTTTTGGTGTCGTGAAATCCGGTAGCAGTCTAGGTCCAATGCTCTTTCTGAGATTCCTCACGGTTTTCTTCACGAACATTTTTCGTGAATATCATTGTCATTCGTATTCGTTTAAGATGCATTCTCAAGTGTACACGCCATTGCTTCTGTATTCTCATCGTCAGTGTATAAAGGGTCTTTCAAACTGAGCGGTTTTCTTAATTATTGAATAAAACAAAGAATTTGCGTTGATTTCGGAAAACTTTTCATTGATAATTGAAGCATAATGTATGACATTTAAACACGAAAGACAATATCTGCCAAATTATCACCTTTTGTAGCTCCACAGACGTTCACTCCTTTATCAAAATTTTGGATGACTTTTGGCATAACCATTGCTCAAGTTTCACCAAAGACTCGAATAATTTCATCCTTTAGTTCAGGAATTGATTGTGGATTGTTCTTATATACCTGGCTTTTAAAGTAACGCAAAAAAAATATCTAACGGTGTCAAATCACGTGATCTTGGTGGCTAATTAACATTACCGTTTCTTACAATAACTCGTTCAGGATTTTTTTTTAATAAATCAATGGTTTCATTAGCGGAGTGAGGTGTAGTGTCATTTTGTTGGAACCACATATTCTTCAGATCAATATTATTCTATTGAGTTCAGTAAATGAGTAGTAAATTCCAGTTATCATCTCAGGATATCAATCACCATTCACAGTTACAACTTCATCAACAGCATTCTAAAAGAAATACGGTCTAATTACACCTCCTGACCATAATACACACCAAACGGTGACTCATTTATGATGTAAAGGTTTGTCGTGAATCAATCGTGGATTTACCCCACCCCAAATGCGGCAATTTTATTTATTAACATAACCACCAATTTCAAAATGTGTTTCATCTGAAAAGATGATGTTTTGAAAAAATCATTTATTTGTTCTTTGATCCGACTGACAAATGCACAACATTTTGAATGATCCAGTGGCTCTAGTTCCTGTGATATTTGAACCTTATATGCCTTCAGAGCTAAATCCTTTTGTAAAATACGTCATGTTGTGGACTCACTGTGAGTGGAGTCCAAATTATTGTGAACGTCGAACTAATGGAAATTTCTGGGTCTTTAACAACACTTTCACGTACCAAATCAATATGATCGTGTGATCATATTGATTTGGTATGTGAAAGTAATCTTGTGAACGACCATTACGTCTATATATTGCTCTTCTTTTATCTTTCATCGAACTAGTTTCTTGAAAATTTTAAACAATTAGGCTGGGAGTGCTTTCAGATGGACGATTGTTAAACTCTAAATATCACGTAA
Organism: Cosmopolites sordidus; assembly: GCA_031761425.1. Taxonomy (NCBI): domain Eukaryota; kingdom Metazoa; phylum Arthropoda; class Insecta; order Coleoptera; family Curculionidae; genus Cosmopolites; species Cosmopolites sordidus. The sequence continues at coordinate 118,239 of JARFXV010001609.1, forward strand.
TTTTTTAAAAACATTTTCACTGAACCCCCATTTTCATAAAATAATTCAACAATTTTACACGCTGTTGTTTTGCTATCATACATTACAATTCTGAAATGGGACTAGATCTAGGCAAATTCATAACGCCATCTGTGCTTTATTCAACAATTAAAAAATCTCTTCAATTTGAAAGACTCGTTACAAGGCCGTTTGTACCAACTGTTACTCTTGGTACAAACGGTATTATTTCGAAAAGTATTTGAGACAGTTGAGGACCGTAGCTTCACTGGTTTAAGTATTATTATATATTGTAACTTATTTTCTACGGACAATTTGAACCGGTGACCGATTAGTCACTAAATCTTCGAGAATTTGAGACCCAGCTGCTTTTTTTGGTAAATAGGTGGAATTTCTATTTCAATTGTTCAGCGATTCGATCTAAATCAGAGATTCCCAACCTTTTCTGGACGACCGCTCTCTTTACAAGAAGACAACAATTTCAACTCTTCCTATTCCATAATATTTTAATATTTGGTATAACTAATTTATAATAAATATTAAAATATTGTTGCATATTATTAGGGGCGTAACTATAGGGTGGCAGGGCTGGCAATATGCCACGGGCCCCCGATTCGATGTCCGAGAGGCCGCGAGCTCAGAAATATCCTAACATTTTTAACAAAATTTAGTTAAAATTATACATTTTATATAAGTACTTAAAATCAATTAAAGTTAGACACAACTAAAAGCCATATACAAATTCAAATAAATTATTAAAATTTAAACGCATTCATAAGAAAAGGGTGTCGATCAGTTTTAGAACGCATCGATTGGTTGTTTCATTTTTTGTTGCGGTAATTTGGTGGCGCGGGGAGCTAGTGACGCTCGGAGAATTCCCGCATTTTGTTAACCAAGAGAGTACTTTTTTGTGGTGGTGGCGGGCTAGCCACGCATGATATTAGGGGAAACCCGGATTTCTATTTTTTTAGTACGGAGGGCTCTACTACGCATTCTTCGTTTGATTGGTATGACAATTGGTCATTAAATCTGCAAAAAGAGACAACGTAAAGTTAATTGTGAAAGTTAGATATCAACCTGTCTAGTTCTAGAAAATATATAAGTGAGAGCGAAGAACGAAAGAGAAAGAGGGAGTCTGAAGAAAACAATAAAAAGTTACCTAAAATGAGTTAGTACTTTAAGAATGATGACTTTATTGATGAAAAAGCGAGTGAACAATGCTCCGAAAGTGAGGAATTGGACGTAACTAAAAGTAACAGTATAGCAGATGAAGCACCCGACACCAGTGTATATCCTGATCCAGAACAACCACAACAAGCTACAAGCAAAAATCAAAGGGAATCATATTTTAATATGAACAATATTCATCTTCACCATATTACGGATAAGGGTAATTTTAAAGAACTAACTGATCAAGTGAAACGGTTCGTGATCGAATACGGACATTGTAAATCTAAGGGTCCTTTCTTAAAACCCAGTGACAATAGATCTTTCCTAGAAAAACATTACTATATTGTTTCCAAGTCTGGCGTGAAACGAGAACGTATATGGAGATTCTATTCCTTAATACTTCAGAAGGTGTATTGTGAACCATGTTGGTTATTCGCAAATCGGGCATCTAAAAAAATACAAAATGTTTGAATGGAAGGCTATGACGACTGGAAATATATTGTAGACGCCATAGAAAGACACGAGACATCGAAAATTCATCTGCATTCTTGTCTTACGTAAGAGTAAGAGTCCATGATCAAGAAAGAAAAATCTTTTCTAGACTCGTTGATGCTTCTGACACTTTCAACGTGTTATTTAGCCTTTTGTGGCAAAATCAAAGGCAGGTAGCAATGATCCAAGTTCCCGAGGAAACTTTTTGAGTATTGTTGGGTTATTACCAAAATACGAGCCGATTTTACAAACATTGTTAAGTAAACCAAAGGGCCAGATAAAATAGTTAAGTTCAAAAATACAAAATGAGCTTATTTCTGTTCTGATTCTAAAAATAGAAAACGCACTCAAATTAAATAAATGTCGCATCATTTTAGTCTATCATATTCGATACGACTTAAGATATTTCAAAAACAGATCAAATGTATGAACTTTACCGTTATTGCATGATCGAGAAAGACGAAAATGGAATCCCAAAGGCGCTCGTCATTAAAGAGTAATTTTTAGGATTTCATGAAGTTGAGGACCAAACTGCCTTAGCAATGTCCACCCAAATTATTAAATCCATAAATGACAAAAATATACCCCTAAATAGGTGTCGAGGACAATTATATTATGGTGCTAACACAATGAAAGGCACTTATGGTGGAGTTCAAAAACTCATAAAAGATATCGAGCCTAATGCGGTATATGTTCACTGTGCTGCTCATAACTGAAATCTGGTACTTAATGATACAGTAAGAGAGGTTATAGATATGCAACTTTTTTTTGAAACAGTTCAACAAATTTATATTTTTTTGGGCATAGTATCAAAAGTTGAAACATCTTATCAAGTTATATATCTGATAAAGAAAGGGAGTCTTCAACTTCGACAACATTAAAAACATTGAACCCTACTAGATGAGCAGGACGTTATGATGCTATTTTTTCTTTAAAAGTCCGGTTTGTTGAAATCCCAAAAGCGCTAACGAAAACAATTCTGTTAATTTGCAAATAAGATGAAATAAATGAAGCTATTTCACTCAAGAAGAAGATCGATAATTACAATTTTATTATGTTATTGATTTTCCATTGCATAATTCTACAAATTATCGATGCAGCCTCTAAAGCACTTCAGTCTAAAGCCACCGATCTTTCAAATGCCTTAAACAGTTTGGAAATTTGCCTGGAAGAATTGGAAAGGTATAGATATGAATTTCAAAATTTAAAAAAGGAAGCAAATAGTGTAGCAGGAAAATGGTCCATCAATTCTGAATTTTCGAAAACTCGTTAGAAGAAGGTGAAACGCCATTTTGACGAACTTTTCGAAGATGAGCGCCTCCAAGATCCGGAAAGTTTGTTCAAAGTGAACATATTTTATCGAGTATTGGATATCATTATTAATTAACTGAAATCGCGTTTCCTTCCAATGAATGAAATTGTTTCCAATTTCAGTGTTTTGCAACTTGCCATTTTGCAAAATTTAAATGACACTGAACTATTAAAAAAAGCTCTAGAATTTGTTGATATATATAAAAAGACATATCTTTATCATTTGCCAGGGACATTTTCAGTTTTCGGTCCACCTTCAGAGACGAAATAGAAAAGTCTTCGTGCATTAGAAAACTTGCTGATTAATTAATAATAAAGAATCATTTTATGTCGTGCAGCTTTCCTGTACTATGTACTGCATTAATGTTGTTTGTTACAATTCCTATGGCTACAGCTAGTGCTGAAAGATGATTTTCGAAACTATTAATTAAAAATACCATCAAACGTAGTAAATAACTATTTATTGATTTTTTTAAATAAACACAAAATCAATAAGAAAAAAATACCGAGATGGTTGAGGCTGGGTTTTAACAATTTGTTAATACCTGGTTCCAATTTCGTTAACGTTAGTTGCAAATTGCCATGCTCAGTGATGTGAAGTCTGTTCTTTTTCTTAGACTATAAATTAGCTACTACTACTATATACTCTTTTCCACAATCCAGGGTAGATAGCTGGTATTGATTTTGGAAGCCAGAACTCTTGGTATCCATTTCTGAATTTTATTTTTAGTTCTTTGTTAGTTGTGGGTTCTACGAGTTCGTCTTCTAAATTTGATGATTCGGATCGGCATTTGCGCAAGGACTAAAAACACATCTCGGTACATTCATATTTAAAATATTCTGGAATCGTTCCGTAAAAGCAGCATGAAGAACGTCCAAGCATTGGCAATAAATCTTCCAGGTTTTGCAGAGACTGATGATAATGTCGGAAAATCGCCATATGTATCTCTACCTAGATTTAGTTTGAACAGAAGAAGTTTTCCCACAAAAGCAGCTATTATGTTTTTTGTTTTAATGTTGCTGTTGGGAACCTATGATCTAAATATATTCCCAAGTATATAATAGTGTTGGATTTTGGGAGTAGTTGATCATTAAGGGGTACGCTGGAGCATGTTTATTTTCTTAGAGTGAAGGTGATATGAACTGATTTCAACTCATTAGCTTTAGTTCACCATTTTTGTAGCCATAGCTCAATATATGTTAATGTTTTCTGAAGTTCCTCGAAGGCTAATTTGGGTATCTTGCCGGTCTCCAGGATGGCCGAATCTTGAGCTATCGCTCGATGGTAGAGATGAAGTAGCAGTCCAAACAGTGGGTTGAAGCAGATGAAAATGCGCCAAAAAGAACGAAAATGGTTCCAGCCGCAAGAAAATTTATGGACGGTGTTTTCAGAGATTTTCTTGGTCTGGTTCTCATAGACTACACACTAACAGATACTGGTCAGGACTGATAAAACACAGGACTATCACCGAGGAATATTACGCTTCACTACTGGATCAATTGAAGGATGTTATTCAGGAGAAACGTTTATATCTAGCCAAAAAGAAAGTGATTGTTCTCAAACCTGGAGAATTGGCTCGCCTAACGAATATTTACTTCAAATGATGAGGTCAAAGCTAAGGCAATCGCTTATTTTTGCAGAATTGGAGTACCTAAACTTTTAGAAAGACCCTCGTATATACACATTTAATACATGTTTGAATTTTATGAATATTTCCACTTCTAAAAGCCCGGTACAGTTCGTCCTTGTCCACGTTCTTAATGGTCCAATTTAGCGTGGACTTCGCGGTCGCGATCTTCTTCTTGGGTGGTCCGGCGGCTGCAAATTGGCACCGGGTAGACCAGCGCGTTCTTTGGCGTGATCGGTAACTGTTTTCCTACGGGCGCGCCGCCACCGCTGCAGCCGATATAAAAAAGACGACGTGAACCGACGTCGGCTCAACCAAAAACAAAGGACGATCGCGATAGTCGAATTCAAATGACGCAGAAAAACGATTAAAAGGAAATTTGTCGCTTCTCGTTAGCGGATCTTCGCTTCTTCTTTTTGCTTATCGTTTTTATATAAGTGGAAGTTCATATTCATCGATTCGTACCTGGATACAAGGTATAATGTTAGTGTCAGAATATTTTAATCAGGATTGGATTCTTTCCACTGTCATTAATACTTAAAAATATTCAAATTACGAGGGTACTTTGAAAATTTTCCAACCTCAACATGAAGATGGAGTTACTCATCAAAAATATTCTGGAAGTATAATTGCACATGCGTTAAAAAATAACTTTGAACATTTCAGCTCTTAGATGTTCATTTGTTGTTTAACAGTCATCTATGTCAGTCGATGTTAGTGTTTCTGCAGAGATGGAAAAAATCTAATATCGAGCCCTCTTTAATTTCTTGCATTTGAAAGGCAATACGCCTATGCAAATTAAAGCCGATATTGATTTTGTTCACAGGGACTCTGCACCATCATTTACCATAGTGAAATTTAAATCTAGTCGTATCAGCTTGGTTGACGATGAACGTTCGGGATAGCCCAAACGGCAACAGACTGAGAAAATTTATCAAATTGTGCTAGACGATCGTCGAATTAAGGTTAGAGAGGTTAAGGTTAGAAGATTTGGGCATGGAAAAGCTAACCGCGCGTAGGGTGCCGCGAATGCTCAATCAGCAATGTTCCGAAGGCCTGTTGAAGCAGTTTAAGCGGAATAAGTCGAAGTTTTGGCGTCGATTAATAATTGTAGATGGATCCAGACCAAATCTGGATAAGCCACTACACTTCTGAAACCATGGCACAACCGAAGCAGTGAACTGCGAAGGGTGAACTGTTCCATCGGCCGGGAACGTGATGGCCACTGTTTTTTTGGGATATACATGGAGTTGTGTTAATCGACTATCTTAAAAAGGGAAAAACAATAACACGGGCATATTACGCATCATTAATTGATTCGGATCGATTAACCATCCACCTTATTCACTAGATTTGCCTCCAGCGACTTTTTTCTCTTTCCAAGGCTCAAAGTTTTGCTCGGACGACAAATATTTCCATCGAATGAGGAAGCCGTCACTTGCGTAAAAAACTATTTTGAAGAACAAGATGTCAAGCAAGGAGACTATGCTGAAAAATAAATCTAAAATAAACTAAATAAAATAAATAAAACCACTAAACACTAAATCACTTTTTGACACTTTTCGACGCACGTTTCGCTAACCATGTTAGCATCATCAGGATATGATTTAATCTAATTCTAAAACTAAACTATGTTCTATTTATATGATAACCGTACCTAATGAAGCTTGTAAAAATCATGAACTGTGACTTTTACTGAGCCTTACATTAAAAAATGAAAAAGTTGACTGAACGGAATAGATACTTTATCCTGGTTCATGATTTTCTTACATTTTTCTATTTGAATGCTTTTATATGCATTAAAAGCCCTATTGTTATTTACACTTTTTACCAGTCTTGAATTCCTAATATCTATATACTGGTCATGTTCGATTGCATGTTGAGCAACACAAGATTTTTCATTTCTCCTATCCTCCATTTCAGTTAGTGTGAATCATTTAATTTACCCAATATACCTTCGATCACAATCTTGACAACTAATTTCGTAAATCCCCGACTTTTCATGTTGAGCTACTTTATCCTTTGGATTTCCCAGGACTTCTATCAATTTATTATATGGCTTGTACACAACCTTAATGTCCATTTAAAAAAAAATTGTCTAGCCCTCGTGTTAATTGGGCAACAAACAGTATTACCATTATTTTATTTTTGTTCTGATCCTTTTGAAAAATCCAAAATTATTTCAATAATTTTCTAAACTTATGTTTTCTAATTAATTTATCTACAATGTTCTTATTATAACCATTCACTTCAGATACCTCCCTAATTAATTTAAATTTTTTGTCATATTTATCTTTGTTTAAAGGAAAGTTGATTGATCTATTTATCATAAAATTTAAACTAGCTATCTTATTTTGGAAGCTACGATTCAAATCGTTAGGAATGTATCTCGAAGTGGTGGTGTTTTTTTTCTAAAAATATCAAAATTTAACTTATTTTTATTGTTTCTATTGACTAAAATATCCAGAAATTGTAAACTATCGTCGTTTTTGAGTTCAGGCGTGAATAGTCTTGAAATACTATTTAAGTTTTCTAACTTTAAGCATCTAAGTTTTTATTTTTTGAATCAAAAATTGCAAAAGCGTCACCCACATGTCTTAACCATACCTTCGGAAAGTAACTCAATTCATATTTCCCCTTGCTTTCAAATTTAATCTTGAATAAGTTGGCTAAGAACGGTGACAGAGGATTGCCCATTGCTGTTCCTTCTTGTTGTTCGTAAAACCTGTTATTAAGCTGAAAACAATTTTGTTTTGTTCATAATCTTGTTAAGGAGATATACTCAGAAACAATATTGTTATTAAAACCGTTTAACTCGAGTCACTCACTCAAGTATTTCAAGGTATGCGAAATCGAAACACTCTGAAACAACGATGATACTTAAAAGGAATTCAAGACCTCACCTTTCTGTAGATGTGTGTTTTTGTATTTTTCTATGAATTTTGTTGAGCTTATTACAGAACGGGAAGGTAGTTGGTTTGGTAGATTTCCAAATTATTTTGTTAATCATTTTGTTAAGTTGCATGTTGGAGAATCAATGGTTAATATGATTAGTCTCATTGATTTTCCTGGTTTATGAATTTTTGGTGGAACATACAGTATTGGCACTTTTGGATTAGAAATATGCAGTTTAATTTTCAGAGAAGGAGAAATAAGGCTGTTACAAGATTTCAATGTATCTCTGACTTTATCAGGTCTATCAATTACTAGAACCTTATTTCCCTTATCAGCTTTTAAATAAAAACAATCCTTCTGACGCAGAAGCTTGACAATTTTAGAAATATTTGGCATATTTTGACTTTTATTTGAATTATTATTTTTCCAATTTTGCCTTTACATGACTCTCTGACGAAAGCTTTGGAAGACTCCGGTAAGTGTTTAATACCAGTTCCCATATCGTTCAAAGTGTAAATAACAATAGGGCTTTGGATGCATATGAAAGCATTCAAATAGAAAAGTGTAAGAAAATCATGAACCGGGATAAAGAACCTATTTCGTTCAGTCAACTTTTACAATTATTAATGTAGCGCTCAGTAAACTTCACGGTTCATGATTTTTACACGCTTCATTAGGGAGGGTTATCATATAAATGGAATATTTAGTTTTAGAATTAGATTAAATCATCTCCTGATGATGTTAACGTGGTTAGCGAAACGTGCATTGAGTACTTAAAAAAGTGATTTGATGTTTAGTGGTTAATCTATTCGAGTTTAATGCTATATGTAATCTACAAAACGATATGGGCCCAGGTTTGGATGGAGTCACCTCAGAGGTAAATAAAGCAATGGGTGAAATATGAGTAGATATGTTTCACAAGAACTGACGGAACTGACAGGACACTGGATTGTGGACAGAAGATTGACCGATCTCAGCATTTATACCTCTTCACAAAAAAGGATCTAGAGAGAAATGCGAAAATTATCGCTTTATTTTTCTCATTCCACATGCCATTAAAATCCTCCTGAAGAATCCTCCTGAGAAAGCTTAAAATTCTATTTATCATGCCAGTTTCACCCAGAGCAGGTTGAATTGTCAGTTAAATAGGGCAATTTAAGGTAGTGAGCCAATTTATTTATCTTGCGAGTTTAAAATCGAATGAAGGCGGGAACACTCATGAGATCAGAAAAATATGCGAAATGGTAGGAAATACAATGCAACATTTGCAAGAATATCTAAAAAAGATAAGAAGATAACCCGTAACCCAAAAAAATCCCGTTGAAATATCGATCATTAAAAGTAAGACCTCAAGCGTGTTGATTCTTTCAAACATTGGTGTTGGAGACGGATCCTTCACATTCCGTGGACTGCCAGACAAACAAATGCATCCGTTATTCAAGAAATTAATGAACTTACAAGGGTATCCCAAATTATTCATGAATGAATACTAAGATTCTTCAGCTACATTGAACATAGATTGCAGTAACCTTGAAAGACTTATCCTGCAGGGACGAATGGAAGGTTTTAGATTATGTAGCAGACCTCCAACTAGATGGTAAGTAAATAAGTAAGAAAGTAAGATTTAATAGAAGGTCACATCGGTAGCTGTGTCCATTTAACGACCATATTATATTTTGATGAGGAAACCTGATAGCTTTTAAAGTGGAGATGTAAGTGATAGAGTTAGAGTTGAGGGATTTTGCTTATGACAGTGGGAATAGAATAGTTTGAGGGGAGCAATTAAGATTGAAAGTAAAGCAGGGGAGAAGGAGAATGATGATAATGTATGAAAAGTAATAGTGATAAAGTGATAAATATGAGAGAAACAAGTTAAGGGTATCTAATCGAAAGAGTCAGTGCAGATCGTTTGAGAGATTGAGACGAGTCCTAATGTTAAGGGAGGCATGGCATTCTGTAAGGAGCAGATTCTAAAAGGAGCAGACGGGAGGAGATTGAGATCTCAAAAGATATTGGTGAGAAAATGCACTGTGTCCAGATCTCATTCTGAATCAAATTGTGGAGATTCTTCTGGATGGTAATAACGGAAAGTTGTTGATATAAAAGACTGTTTTGATTTATCTTAATTTGTCACGTCCCTCCATAGCGTTCCAACTATTTTTTATCTCTTTTTTGACAAGAGAGATTTAGTAACTGAGTGAAGACCAGAGGATACTATAATCGAACAAGGAGATCCCGCAGTGGAGGCTAATTTTAAAATAGATGGATAGACCAAATTAAAAACCTAACTAGTTTATCTCTCCGATATGCAACCAAGGAAGCCAGAGATAGGGAACGCTGGCGAGAACTAGTCCGAAAAGGCTGCAAATGGAACGAGTTTTCATGTGTCGCGACTCTTCTGTAAAGAAGAATACGAAGAACAGGAAATATTATAAACATATTGAATAATGATAAAATTGGGGTCCGTTGTATCTTGTAATACAATATTACTATATAGGGTGTTAATCAAAACACTGCTTCGTGACGAGATACAAGATTTTAATTTATATTTTCCGCATAAATAAATGTATTGGAAGAAAATTTAATACACATCATCAGCTTTCCGGTTGCCATAATGTGAGAGAATATCAAGTCCTACAAGCAGCCAGTGGCGGACATTTTGTCATTAGTTTCTTCAACATACAGTTGAATCCTATTTTTATATTTTCGTACTATTTTCTGATAAGGCTCAATTCACAAGAGGGAGAATAATGCATTTTCATAACAATCATCTTTAAGCAGAAGAAGATTCTCATGAAACTATTCAAACTCTACACGAATACCGGTTTGTAGTCAGTATTTGGGCTGGAATAATTGGCAATCGATTAATCGGACCATTGTTTTTACCAGCATTACTAACTGGGCAGGTGTATTCGACATTTCTCCGCGATGATCTGTCCGAATTGCTCGAAGATGTCACATTAGATGTTAGGAATAGCTCGACAAGCTCAAGACATATTGGATGAAATATTTCTTAATAGGTGGATTGGAAGAGGGAGTACCCAGCCCGATAACCAGACTGTAATCCACTTGACTATTTTCTTTGGGGGTACATTAAATCATTAGTCTACAACACTGAAATAGAAGATATCGCAATGTTGAGGAGAAGAATTGAGCAAGCTTTTGATAAAATTCGCAACACGCCTGGAATTTTAGAACGAACGCGTGAATCAATGGTGGGAGAAGCCATTTCGAGCATCTAATTTAAATATTTTGGTTTTTAATTAATAACTAAGACCTCAGTTAGAAATATTTGCTTTACTACAGAGAAGTCTTTAATATTTTTTTTTTGTTGTAAGTTCCTAAAGGAGATCAGTCACCTCCATCAATGTTGGTCTGGGGAGTATGATATTATAATTTCATTTATTGTCCTTTATGTAAACTTCCGTGTACGAAATTTGATAAAAACAGTTCTTCAGAGAGTCTTCTCATTTTTCAAATCCTTATAGAAAAATCTTTTATGCTGATGGAAACCTGTATGTTAAGTGAAAAGTCAAGTTTGCTGTGAAACCGAGGCAGATGAAAAAACGTCAAGAACACTTTCTGTAGAAAATAATATTTTGTTTTGAAAAATGTATTTAAATTTAATTTTGAACAGGACCGTACTATTTATGTTTTGGTATTAATTTGGTATTTTGGTATTAATTGGTATTAAAGGTCTGGCAGAGTATTTTATTAACACCCTGTAGAGCAAAATTGTTCTGTAAAATATGTTTTCGTATTGCAAGGAAAATATTTCAGAAAGTAAATCTATTTCAGTTATAAAAATCGACACTAACGGATAACAGTTGCATAATGGCCCCTTCCTTCGATACATAAACCTCTCTGTTTGAGATACGACCCTTAACAGCTGCTCTTTCTCATGGACCAATCGAGACGTGTTCCGCATCGCCATATTTTGCGGTTACCGACGACTGGAGGCTCACAATTTCCATTTTTTCTGCGTGTGTATGCTCCATCGACGGGGCGGGGTTCCCTTACGTCGATGAGCGCCAGATGTCGCGGCAGAGTTCGCCCCCTGAGGCCGTCCTATTCGGTTAACAGCTCGTAAAACGTTTTATTGTTGGGGGTTCGTGGTGGTTTTTGCGTTATTGTTGTTGGGTCGGTATTTGGGGGACTGGCGTCGGTCTGGTTTCGTCGCAAGCTGGTGCTTTTTGGTGTAATTGGCCAGGATTGGCCAAATGGCGTTTTAGTTTTTGACATTAAAAGTACGTTTTTTACACTCTGTATAAATTATCTCAAAGGAACATCGTAAATTGTTTAATAAAATAAAATATATTTCAAAGTCGGCTTCAGGAGATGATAATTAGAGTTTGATGGGCAAAAAAGTCATACGGATTAAATCTGATGAACTAGGTGGTTAAAATCTTTAAACTCTCTTGGTCAAAATTTTATTCCAAGACTCGGTATAGGGCGGTGCAAAGGAAAAGAAAATAAATTTGTTGTAATTTAGGACCTGTAACTTTCAATGACGTTTACAACTATACTCAGCCCAAGAGCGGGTGATGGCCAGAGCGGACTGTTAAACGTGCGTGCAAACTATATCAGTAGTGGTGGGTTATGAGCACCACTGGTCTTGCTACCGAATAGGTCAGGAAATCCCCACGATGTTCTAGGAGTTCCCTCAAGTTCATACAGCTCGCAGCTATAACGGTGAAATATACCAGAAGTATACTAACTATAGTACTACTTGAGATATTAATACTACCTATATAAATAATATATCAATAATAATATTGGTGTTCAGCTACGTCGTCACCGCGGCCCCAAAAATAAAAAGTAAAAAAATAAAAGTTAAAGTTAAAGAAAAAGGTTCATACAAAATGTGATCTTTCACAGCAGAAAGATCGTTCTCTCCAGCCCCTAAGATGAGGGTAAAGACAAGGTAATATTAGGTAATAAAATAATAAGGAATAGAAAAAAAAAGGAAAATAAAAGAAAACAATTTTGTGGTTTGCCCCCGTAGCCTAGAGGACCACGCACGTGGTGTCGTAGCTTTAAATCTCAAGTAACCATCAAGAAAAAGAAAAACGTACACATTTCTAGCACTGGGTTATCAAAGAACACAACAAAAATAAAGAAAAGGAAACAAATTACCTGTAAAAGGGTTTCAAGGCAGCCCCGATGGGGTGGGAACTAGGATGGAGTCATAGTGTCCCTCTCGTGAGTTGAGTGTTAAAATCTTCCCAAAAGGATTTCGTATAAGACCGCTAATCAAACCAACACAAAACTAAAGGTACTCGATATGGCTGGGATCTCGAGGTACAAATCTGTAAAAATAGGATAAACTAAATTATTACATTATGGAGGCTCTTTACCAAAGCTCAACGGGAAAAGTGACCTTCCACTTCCACCAGGAGTACAACGAAAATTCGGTGATAACCGCCCACCAAAATAGCCTCGTCGGAAACTGCGACAAAAGTAGAACAGGGGACCCAAGAGAGATAGAAGAAAAAATGGAATTAATTACATGCATTCAATTAGTTGGGACAAAATAGATACCTGTCTCGTTCTAACGTACTCCAGGGCACAATCATACTCTGCTCAGTAACACTTTAATGAAGTAAGAGGAACGACACACGAAAACGGAAAAGGAAGGGTGGTCTAGACGTTTAAAGTAATAAAATGATATCTGACTTCTTTTCAACTTTAGATTTACTTTGTACCCGTTACAATTTTTTTTTCAAAATCTGTCCTATTCCGAAGCGAATAATATTGCTTTTTGATTGTTGTTTCTTTGGAAATAATTTTGAGTGGATAATTCCACGATATTTAAGAAAACATTCAACAAAACTTTGATTTTTGAACGATTTGGATATAGTTTTTTCGGCTTCATCTCGTTATTGAAGGGTCTTTTCCAATTTTGTTAGCTGGTTTGCATTTCAAATTTAGAAGCCAATGTCTCCTCATCCCTTATGATGTGTTTCATGAATGTTTGGTCCAAATTTACTTGTTCAGGTATATTTAAAACAACTTCTTTGGCATGCTGTTTCTGAAGAAAATTTAGTTGCTTTTGAACAAGCCGTGAGCTTGTTCTCATGCCCAAAAACATTAACTAAATTGATACGAACGGATTTAGGACGCATATCCACAGTCTGAGACATATCTTTTAAGCTTGAATGACGACCGTTTACTTTACCGTTTTCTTAATTTTGTCGATGTTTTTGTCAGTTCAAGACGTTGAAGGTCCATCGGAACGAAGCAAGCCTTCAACCATTTCACAGTCATTTTTAAATACGGTATAAAGTATTGTATTTTCCTAACTTTTATCCTGCCGGACCAGGGCCTCTTTTTCAAGGGTTGCCATATTTTTGCCGACGGGTTCCGATTATTAGGTTTAGGTTATTATGGTTCGCCATATCACTAATCTTTTTGAACCCCATATGACATTATAATAAAACAAAAATTACATCTTTTAAAACATTTTATTTTACATGATATAAAGAAGTGAACATTTATATACATATTTTTCCTGCTACATTTTTACAGTGTTCCAAAGTGGGAAAGTTGTTAGGCGTGGCACTGCAACCACCCCAAAAAACAGATTGACAATACTTTATCTTGTTGTTCCAGAAATACCGTGGAATCCTTGCGTCGCAAATATCAGGAGCAGCATGTGGTTGAATGCAGTCTATAAAAAAAGTGGATGAAAATATTTTTGTTTTTTCAGTTTTCAATTATTAGACGTGTTACTTTAAAAGTAGTAGCGTAAAGTGTAATGGTACTCTCATCATCTTCACAATCTTGAATGTAAAACAACTTCGGAGCTATGTACCAAGATAAAGTTCTTAATGAAACTAAAGAAAGCTTTTATCAAAATGTTAAAGTTACTAATATAAGTACAGAATCTTCCCATAAGGAGTTTTTTGACAATAAAATTAATACCTTATATATAGGCTTGTCCAATAAATGACTCAACTTTAAAATGAGGCACAATGATAATTACAAGTGATCATCCGATCATTTTTTCTTCTTGAAGAACAAATAATGGCATTACGTTTGGAGACTCAATTTTGGGGAAAATAATCTTTTCCAACGAAGCGACTTCTGGTTTAATAGGTTTGTAAACAAACATAAATGCAGAATCTGGACTGATGAAAATCCTCAAGTGATTCAGAAGTTACCTCTTCATCCTCAAGAAGCTACTGTTTGGTTCTGTTTTTGTACTGAAGTGATAGGACCATATATGTTTTAATACGACGATGGAAATCGTTTTACTGTTAATGATTAACGCTATAGGAATGTGCTATTTTTGTTCTGGCCTGATAAATGTGGATATAAACAATATTTTCTTTCATTTTTTCTTGCCTTTTCACACATCTTGAAAAATAATTGATTTATTGCAACAACAGTTTTCAGGACGCGTTATTTGGCCACTATCAACCGACCAAATATCGAGTGGGATTATTTTTTGTGGGATTATATTAAATCTCTGCTTTATAGAAAACACCCCGAATAATTTTTAACCTTAACCTTCAAGCGGGCGCGCGGTATACAAGTTTTCTTTGGATTAGGAAGTTTGATAATTTGATCAATGAAACATTAACACAAATTTTTATTATCTGCCTGAATTTAATTTCTTATCTTAAGTTTAGTTTTCTTCATCATCAGTCTTTTCATCACGGTGACATTCATTGCAAAGAAATTTAGTGTGCAGCTTCCTCTGCATGCAATGGAACTTGTTCCTGGTTCGTTACATGAGTTTTCGATACTTATATTTAAGTGGTCTCTAATTTTTCTTTTGCGTTTTCTCGGAAGTTTGACCATCGGAGCTCTTCTCTCTATATAGGGAAAAGTGTGGTATATTTGATCGGCAACTAAATTGGACCACTCTCAATCTCAAAAAGTATTTTTTCAATTTCAATATTGGCAACCAAGTGATATGCATCTAATTTCATTGCATATTGTCCATATTGTTTTCGTTGTGGCATTGAACGTCTGTGTTTTGTTTTGAAAAATCTATTTTTGATTTTTTTAATGTAAATTCCATCGATCCGTGCTAAGAGTGTAGGTGAGTTAAAGGTAAGCATACAGTGTTCGTAATTTGTAGTTTAGAAGCGTAATTTATCTACAATCAAAATGCGTGAAACGATTACCGGTATTTATAGGTTATATCTTATTAGATTTATTTTTATAACGTATCCATACTATTGGTTAAAATGGACCGCAAGCAGTTGCTTAAAATGCTTGGGGTAAATTCGGTTTACCGTACCCATTCTTTCTTATTAGAGATGATTGAAAAAAAGTATTTTAAATGATCACAAGAAGGTTTGCAAAATGCCATACATGATTACAGAAATAAAGGGATTAGTCTAAATAAATGCGCAAGATTGCATAAGATTCCAAAAGTCACTTAAAAAATTACCGCATTATTGTTATTGGACGATCCTTTGTATGGGAATGTCGATTCGGTTTATGCTTCTCGGTTATCATGGTTTATGCCAATGGTCTCGCAAACCGCTGCATTCAACGAGTTAAAAACCAAATGGAGGGGCACTAATAGGATAGTGGAGTTACCCTCCTTCCGTGATACCTATGTTAGATGAGTTTTCTCATCAACGTTGAATGGACAATCATCCACACCGTTATAGCGAACTGTACTTTACAACTTTCTGATGTCAATTCCTGTTAGCTAGGCTACTTAGGATATGGTGGTTCACACCAGTTTTATGAGGGGTGAGCGTCGTAACGCGGGTTGCCGACCAGTGTATAGCGTCTGTGGTGCAGTTTTGGGTGATATTTGTGGTCTAAAATTGGCGGTTTTGTTTATCGATACTCCATATAAATGGAAATGAGCTTAATCGCTGGGTAAGATTTGACCATCATCCTGATGATGGGCAAATTATCATTTACTTCAAACAAGTCAAGCATTAATTGGGCCAATATGAAGCCCTGACAAACAAAAAAACGAGAGAGAGTTGAGAGGTACTTGCCGCAGGCTCTCTCTCTTTCTCTCTCTCTCTCTCTCTCTACTTCTCTTTATAAGAGCCGAGTATTACCCATTCCAAAAATTGGTATTGGTATGAACATTATCAGTTTAGGGAAACTTTAAAAATGTTGTTTAATACTATAAAACAAGAATACACTTTTTAAAGAATGTTAGGCTTTTATTTAATAATAGATAATAAATACAAATAAATTAACAGCAGATACTTCCTGCTATAGTTTGACATTCTTCTAAGCTAACAAAATTATTGGGTGTAGCATTACAACCACCATAAAAAATCGGTTCACAACACCGTATCTTGGGGTTCCAGTAATACCGTTGAAACCTGGCTTTGCAGATGTCTGGAGAGGCATGTGGTTTAGTGCAATCTATTAAAATGAATAATAAACTAAGTTTTTATTTGTAATTTGTGTACCCATAAGTAATGTCGTTTTTTTTCAACTTAATATAACATAATCTATATTCTAGTTGAATATATTGGTATTTATTGTGCTTATTTTCAAATTTTGAAAAAAAAATTATATCTAATAGAAGTCACAAAATGATCCTATCAAAAAAAAAAACGTTTCAGACTATTCCCTGGAACGAGAGGTTCTCTCGATGAGGGGACTTGCCAGAAAATAACGTGTTCGATTTCATCAAAACGTTGTGAAAACACTAGTAATTATCAGTACTTATTTTCAAATTTAAAAAAAAAAATAGATGAACTCTATTAGAATGGCAGAGCAAAGTTTTCATAAGTTCCATATTAGATATTTGATATTAGGATTTTTAGTTTTGAGAGCATAACAATGCCACTAATATCACAAATAGCATTAATTCTGTTTATCCTGGTGTCTTAGATGGTAGAATATGCCAGTGTTGGTTTAAAAACTTCAGTTTTTTTGATGGTATAACATCTGGAAGACATCTTGAGTTTAATAAGGATCTGTTATTGACTGAAATTGAAGCTGATTCCAGATAAATCATCCAGGAATTAGCCACAAAGCTTAACAGTTCAGGGTCCAAAATACAACGGTGTTTAACATAACAGAATAAAATTCAAATATATGGAAGTTGAAGTGATATGACATTGTTTGTTGAGTTGAAGTTTGATATATCTTTCAGTTGAAAAGAAAATTCAACGTGTTGATCCAAAAACTTCCAATAACAAGACAAGAATCACCCAAGAGAAAATCATAGAGTTAGGATGGGAAATACTTCCTCACCCAGCGTATTCTCTCGATAATGCACCAACAGAATATCTTCTTTTCAAGTGTGTAGTACACTTTCTTTGTGGAAATTTCATTCTGCAACTTAAAGCTAACTATCAACTGCGCACTTAAAGAATATTTTACTTTAAAGTCGCCCTCATTAAAAAAAAGGGAATAGAAAGTTTGTTAGGAAAGATGGGCGAACATTGTCAATAACGATGGAGACTATATTACAGATTAAAACGGTATTAACCCTAAAATATAACAAAAATGATCCTATCAAAAAAAAAAACGTTTCAGACTGTTCCCTGGAACGAGAGGTTCTCTCGATGAGGGGACTTGCTAGAAAATTACGTGTTCGATTTCATCAAAACGTTGAGAAAACATAAGTAATTATCAGTACTAAAAAATAAATATTTAAGTGTAATTACCTTATTTCTTATATTTAATTTGAATAGCTTTATATTATTGTCAAATAAATAATGAATCAAACTATCTATTTAGCTAGTTTATTATTTTTTACCTGCTACAGTAAAAGTGCAATCCACTGTACCACAGAACCAATCTACTGCCAAAAGAACCATGATACATGTCATTGTAACTTTAGAAATCATTTTGAATGGACGTGTTTTTAAACTGAAACTGGCAAATGAATGTACTTACCCTTGATTTAAATATTTTTACTGAATAATTTTATCATTACCATTTTCGTTTCCTTGATAATACACGGGCCAATATTGCTAATCATTCACGAACATACAATTAAAAACATATTAACACCATTATTTTTATATTGCAATATAATTTTATTGTTGCTTTGTTATTATATGTTTGCATTCTTCAACTTTCTGTAATGAGTGATTCTAATTGACAAATCACTCTAAACATTTTTGTTTTGAGAATTGATTATCTACGAGGTCGTTCGAATAATTCTCGATCTGATACAGAGTTGGCGCATTGATATTAAGTTTTTCTTTTATCATTTTATTACAACTCTTACTAAAATTGTATAACATTGTAAAATTACAATGTACCAATTGCCTTCAAAAGTAATTTGAAAATTGAAAAAAAACTTTCAATAAAACTAATAAGGAGTAGTTCCTCCATGGGTCTGTATGCATGCTTATAGGCGATTTGGCATGGTGTCAATTAAATGATCAATTTGGGCTTGTGGAATTCTCTCCCATTCTTCACGAGCACATATTTTTAATATATGAATTTGTTTTACCCGAAAGTGGATTTAAAATGTTTAATACAAATTTTACTAGTTTATAACATGGGGAATCTATACTACTAACGATATATAGGGCGAAGTGATATATTAGTTTTGAGTATTTTTGGTAGACCATAGAAACGAGGTGGTTTACTATAATGTGGTGTAAGTTGTGATGTTTCTAGATCTGTAAATTCATGTTTGTGTTTATTTAATGTATTGTAAATCTGTAGGTATTTTAGTGTAATTTCCCTCATCAATTAAAGTTTTATATATTAGTTGTTATTATATTCCATAGTGTCCAGAATAACTGTGGTGTTACCTTTATATGATGGTAATATTTTAATAGAGTTGTCTTTTTTTAATTTATCTATAGCTAACCTTTCCTCATGATATAAATTTGATTTGATTTTAAATGGTCTTTCTAAGATAAGTTTTAATCTAATTCAGCATTCATTTGCACTTTCCAAAGGCAATCTTTCAGCAACAGACTCTACTGCCGAAATAATGTCTAATTTAGGAACATCTTTCGATGTAGTACTAAAATTTAGTCCTTTAGAGAGTACATACTTTTCAGAATCAGACAATATTTTACTGAAAGGTTAACTACGGTTTTATTAATGAAATTTTTGTCCGTGTGTATTAGTATGTCTTGTATTTATTCCATGTTTTTCAATAATTCAATTTTTAAATTTCTTAATGTGAATATTTTTTGGATATTGAAGTGATATATGTAACTGGTCAAAACAGGAGTAATTAAAACTTTATATGACAGAGCAAAACTTATTGGTACCGAAAGTGATTACACCAAAGACATTTTAATAAAAAACAATTACCCAAAAAATTTCATAGACAAATCTTTTGAAAGTTTTGATATCGGAAACAACAGACAACTTTCTTATAACAACAATAATAATAACTCTCAAACAATTAACCTCACAATTCCTTACATCCGTGGTATGTCTAACACAATTAAAAGAGTAGGAAATAAATACAACATAAGAACACTTTTTAAAACCAAAGATACTCTTAGATCTTCCTTAACAAAAATCAAACCAAACAACACACAACATAATTCCAAAAATGTGGTTTATAAAATTCCCTGCGAATGTGGCAAATTTTATATAGGTGAGACATCCAGACCATTAGATGTTAGAATAAAAGAACATAAAAACCTTCTTAGAAAGGGCGATTTTAATAAATCTAGAATTTGTCAACAGAATTTGTAAAAAAAAAATTAAATAAAAATAACAGTATTGTTATACCTTCGGTAGATTTAAATTCAATAGGGTTCCCAATTCTAAAAAGAAAACAATTAAAATCGTTTAAGTATTTTAATATACAATAATCACACAGTAAACCTCACCTATATATTTTTTTGGCAGTATTTCACTGTTATTAAAAACTATTATTGTCAATGTAACATTGATATGTACACAAATTATATTTATTTCCTATCTTTTCAGTCTATATCGAAATTAATATAATTTATTTTTTAGATTCGTTTTGAAAACGGGAGGAGAAGACCTCCCGAAATGTTAATGTTTAAAAAGTTGTATTTATTTTAGAAAATTTTGGTATTTTTTAAAATTTTGTTCGTTAGGCAAATTTATTACAGAAAAAGAATCACTGAGAAATTTGTCTCCGTTTTGTTTTTTTTACCCAGTGATTTTTTATTAAACTATTTTTATTTAAAAAAAATAATAAAAACAGATATTTTTAATTTTTGTTTTGAGTTTTACATCGTAGCGATAAAACCCCCAAAAAATATAGGAACACGCCACAATCATTCAGACAATACTGTTTTCAGAATGTCCCAAGCATGTTCCATGATATTCATGTCAGGGGAATTTGCTGACCACCCTAACTTGGTTATTCCCTCCTCTTCAAGAAAATGTTGTACTGCTGCTGTTCGATGAGGAGGTGCGCTGTCATCCATGAAAACAAATTCGTCTCCCACTGCGCCTCGAAACAGACGCATAAGAGGATTTAAAACTTCCTCGATGTACACAGCACCAGTGACTTTTCTCTCCAGGACTAGTAGAGGTGTCCGTGTACTTCTCATAATACCAACCCGAAACATCACACTCACATCACACCCACTTTCAAATGGGATACGTGGCTGAGCTGTTTCTAGTCGGGCTTGTCGACCTGGAGCTCTCCAAACTAATGTTCTTCGTTAATCAGCCTCATCGTCTCTTCGAAGAACGTCACGTTATTCCAGTTGGGACCATGATCCATCATTTCTCGAGCCCATTCCAATTTTAGTTTAGTTCCAATTAGTTTTTGTTGAAGGGTTAGTTTGGGAACACATAAAGGTCTTCTGCGATGCAAATTTACCTCTCTCAGTTGGCGAGTTATCGCTTGTCGTTAAACATTTACCCCCGCAAGCTTAACTAGCTCCCTTGATATACCACTTGTAGATTCCAGATGTTTTCTATCACTTCTGGGGCAATCCTTTACTTCATTTGTCTCTTGGAATTTTTTATGAATTTTCTATACAACTTTGGGAAACACAATTTCTGCAATACCACTTTAATTAAAGCCCTGTTATAACAAAGCAGTTACTCTTGATCTGTTAAAATGAGGTACCATATTTCAAGGTATTTTTAAACGGATTGACTGAAAATTGAAAAAGAATTGAAATAACGTGTAAATACCAGTATCAACGGAATGGGCAAACATCGAAAAACATGTGTTATCAACAAAACAATGCTTTTGTTATTTATATTTAAAAACGATCTAGAATAAATATCCATCACAATTTTTGGAGTATCATAAGCGTAGATATCCTATTTGTAAACATTCCAAACTTTTGGACATATGTGTATTTGTTAAACAAGATTCATTAGATGCTGTGCGAAGTTTCAAAACTTGTTTGTTTAGTATTTATTTGTGGCAAAGTACTTTTTAGTAAAGGGTTTAACGCATCTAGCGTGCAATGTTCTTGAAGTGAAATCTGTATACTGTTCTAATTAATTAGTGAGTCACAACCTCTTTCAACATTCGCCCAAAACTGGATTGATCTCCAGCAGCCCATAGTCACTTTTTGATGTACAGTAATTCGTGATGTAGATAATCTCTTTTTACATTGTCCTGCCATCGTGTCTTTCATCCCCCCCTATTCGTCTCTTCATGATTCTCTTTGGTATTTGGCTTTCTGGCATTTCCGTCACCTGTCCCGCCTATATGAGGGCGGAACCTTCACACAATCTATATTATCCAGATCCTTTTATAATTTCGAAGTTCGAAGTTATACCTGATCCTCTAATTTTTGTTATCCTTCATAACACCAAAAAATTTCCTGAATATTCTTCCGTCAAATACTACAAGCATCTATTCTGTTGAAGGTTTTAGAAAGTCCTTTGTGAAGGGTTCAGGTCTCGCATACATTAGCGACTGCTGGTGGAATGAGTTTTATAGATCATAACTTTGAGGTTCCTTTGTATAAGTTCATATCTTAGGACAGACAGTAAATTTGTTACTTTTAATAATACATTTTCGGATATGTCTGGGATGCTACTGTTTTCGTCTAGTTTGCTTCCCAGATGCGTACATTTTTTTTTAGAACTTTAATGTCAATAATTACCGATTATCCGGATATACAAGGTACGTTAAAACAGCTACTTCTGGTGGCACCATTTTTTGGTGCCACTAGAAGTTGGCGGGGTTTGTGCGGGAGAAGTTTCCACAGGGGTTGGAAAGATGCATTCTGCGCTGACGTTCTGACAAAATTTCATAGCATTCGGATCATTAGAAGCCAACTTATCGCGTTTAAAGTGTCAGTGTGTTTATACCATACCGATGGGTTCCATTTTAATGGGGCAGGGGTTCATCCTTGTCCTCCTCTGGTAGCTGCATTCCGCACATTTTAATGTATGTAGTACACAGCCCAGGGAACCAGGAACTTAGAGGTAGGGTTTGTTGGTAGGTCTCTGATATACTATGAACTTTGCTCAATTATAATAGATGTATCGGTTAATAATGTCGAATTTGCTAAGAGGCGTCGTAATTAATACGTTTGTTGGTATAGACTAATGACGTCTGTGGAGTTTTAGAGGGTAAACATACTCAAAACGTCCTCAAATGCCAGTTCGTTATTGATTGTCATTGTGCAAAAAACATGGTTTTTCATAGCTTTGAATATTAAACTCAAAGAGATTTATCACTAAACACCAAATCACTTTTTTAAAGTTCTCCACGCACGTTTCGCTAACCACGTCAGCATTATCAGGAGATTATTTAATTTAATGATGCTAACATGGTTAGCGAAACGTGCGTCGAGAACTTTAAAAAAAGTGATTTAGTGTTTGTAAATACCAATAAATAATAAAAGTGTTAAATCTCTTTGAGTTTAGTGTGCTCATAGTGTCACACCGAGGGTTCCAATAGAAGAATTGAGCTGAATATGCCGAATTATGAATGCCGAATATTTATGTTCTATCTTCTCCAGTTTTCAAGTCGTCAAACCTCAGGGCGCGGAACAAAAATTTGAATCGCTTATAACTAAAAAGAGCGCGTAATCTAAGTATTCCTGTCCCATCTCTTTGCCATAGTTTTAAGCAATTTGTGTGCTATGCCTTATTTATTCCTAGTAAATAGAGAGCACCTATAAGTGACTCGAAAAATTATTTTCAATTTTCTCATTTGTGTTACAGGAAATGTTTAACTTTTTTTTCCTTGGTATTCACACTAACATTTGGACAAGAGTAACATTTGGAGAGTAAAACATTTTGTTTACTATTACTAATATTTTAAGTAAATGTTATGCTTTTATTTAAGAATACATGACAAATTTAAAGACATTATCAGCAGATACTGCCTGCTATAGTTTGACATTCTTTCAGGGTTTCAAAATTGTTGGGTGTGGCATTACAACCACCATAAAAAATCGGTTCGCAACAACGTAATTTGTGGTTCCAGTAGTACCGTTGAATCTTGGCTTTGCAGACGTCTGGATCGGCATGTGGTTTAGTGCAATCTATAAAAATTAATAAAAACAATTTTTTGTTTATAATCGCTCCATCTATAAATAATACGGTTATTTTTTTTTAATTTCAGAAACATTACCACCTACTGACAATAATTTAACTTAATATAACATAACCTATATTCTAGCTAAATGCACTGTTGGACAAAAATATTACATATTTGTTATAAGGGCTGTTTTTAAATTTTGACTTAATATATATATCAGGGTGGTCGTTAAAAATTAAATTTTTCCGATGCCCCAAAAAAACCTTCCTTTTAATGAAAAAATACGGGGAAATTTTTTCATCAAAACAAACGGGAGAACAAAATTAACCTGCCTCAAGACGAAGTTAATTTTTTGATAAAATGGTTGTTTTTTGTAAGTATCTCATAAAGTTTACGGATTTGAGAAAAATATGTAGAAGCATTTTATAGGAAATTAAATTCTCCACAAAAAAGATTCTTTCCATTTTTTTCATAAAATTCATATTTATGGAGATATTCTCGATAACAAATTCATTAACTCCATATAGCCAACATTTTAAGACCTACAAACGTCATTTTTTCTGAAATATAAAAATGTTTGTAACTTAAGTAGAATTTACAGTTATGATCAGTAAAATATAGATAATACTGTAAATTAACCCTAGATAACTTACCGATATAGGTATCTCTTATGAAAATCATTGAAAAATAGTTGGTCTTTATTGATAACGTAAACAGATTATTATCAATAATACCGAAAATATCTAGCATTTATTATAGTTTTACGAAATTGTTTATATTTCAGAAAAAATGACGTTTGTAAGTCTTAAAATGTTAGCTATATGGAGTTAATGAATTATGTTCGTTGAATATGCGATATAAATATGAATTTTATGAAGAAAATGTAGAGGTCAGACGGGCCACGAACGGTCCCGCACAGTTTGTCTGTCGTTGTCGTTTACCACAGGATGGTAGAGTTGCATGTGATTGCAGCCGCCATTCGACATGGCCGATTTATATGGTCATGGCTTTAGTCGTTCCCTTCATCCGCTCTCCAGGCATTCAGCTTGAACCCAGCTGATGATAGCTTAAGGCCAGAAACCGGTCCTGGGAGACGCTTACTAGCGCTTTGGATGGCGGATGGGGGAACGCCAAAGCCCTCAACGTGGAGTGCGGGTGTATTTTCTTTGTTTTTAATATCTTTCTCCACGAGTCCCCTTCATCATTATTTTTGAACACACACACACACACACACACACACATATATATATATATATATATATATATATATATATATATATATATATATATATATATATATATATATATATATATATATATATATATATATATATTAGGAGATATTAGTCCAAAACCGTGTATGGGGTTAAAATCGGGACATGCCACTAAGGTTTTGTAATGTTTTTCAAATTTTCGCGGGCTTTGTTCACTGTAGTCAGCCATCTTGAATAGTTTATCAACAAAAGTTAGTTGACGTGCGTGCGCGCTCTTAGAAAATATGTAAGAAAAAATGTTTTACGAAGGTTTGATGTAATATTCGATATATTTCAAAGGTGTACTATAATTTTGTGCATCAAGGTAAGTGGATTTGCTTTTATTGCAAATATTAAGTATGTATTAAGGTTAAACGAACATTGATTGAATATTTAATGCGGCTTGTTTTTAGGTTATTTGATTACTTTGTTTCTCTTTGATGCGCTTGGGGTAAAACCGCACAGGGTGATACCGGGTGGTACCCGGTTTTGTACAATTGTCAGGTCATTCTTTTATTTTTATTTAACGTTATTTTGTATGATATATTGTTACAGTTCACAACAAAATGTCACGAAATTATAAATGAACGACGAACCGATAATCCTGGAGTGAAGAATGTATGAAAAATGCTATTTTGGAAGTAATACACGCAAAATGTGGATATCGTGTCGTTTCTCGAAAATTCTCGGTATCACAATCGACCCTGGAAGACAGACTAAAGAAGTATCAAATAAATAACAATTTCGAAGACGCTTCAAAAAAAGGCCTATGACGTTTTAAGGCAGTTATTACAGCTGTGCAATAAAATTTATTGTGTCAGCACATTAAAAATCTTGAAGCTCAATTAAAATGAACTAACGTATAGGGATTTTCGACATTTTTTCAAATGGCCAAAAAATGGTATAGATCACAATTTTAACAAAGACTACAAGGCTTTGCATCTTTTATATGCGTCTTTGCAGCTCGTCTGGGTCTTATGAAATGAGAACGATACCATCTGCAAATCTAAGATGGTTTACATTTGCACCATTTATTTTTACACCATTCTGTTCCCAATCCAGATTACGGAATACTCCTTCAAGGCAGGCCGAGAAAAGAATAGGCGATATTGCATCACCATACTGTACACCTCACTATACATTAATTCCAGCTTCAAGATAATCAAGGTGAATTGTCGCTGTAACCTCATGATATATCGATCCTAATAGGTTTACATAAGCTTTGTAAGCAAAGCAAAACTTAGCCCTCGGCTAAGCAATGTATTCGTTATGTTCATATTTAATTCGCTTCGAATAGCTATATTAGTTAGGTGTGCTAACCAAGGAATTAGTAACATGCGTCTATAATGTTATTTATATATTATGCAGGTGTAATAACTTTATATTATAACTTGGCATTATTAATGAATCAAACTATCTAGGTCATAATTTTTTACCTGCCACAGTAAAAGTACACTCCGCTGTAACACAGGCCAAAAGAACTATAGTGCATATCGTTGTAACTTTAGCAATCATTTTCAATGGATGTGTTTTTTAAACTGAAATGAAACTGAAAACCTTTAATTTAAATGTTTTGACTGAATAACTATCATAAACGTTTTCGTTTTCCTGATAATACGCGGACCAATATTGGTAATAATTCACAAACACATAATTAAAAAGATATGAACACCATTATTTTTACGTCGCAATATAATTTTATTGTTGCTTTGTTTGATGTTTGTTTGTATTTGTATGTTTGCGTTCTTCGGGCTCCTGTAATGTATAATTCTAATTTTCAAATTACTCTCAACATTTTTGTTCTGAGAACTTAACTACAAGGGTCACTCGAAAAGTTCTCGATCGGACACAGAGATTGCGGAAGTATAATCAAATGAGAAGTTTCAAACTCGTGCGTTCAGTGTTAGTGGCAAAATAGTTTGTTTTAAAGGGTTTAAATCCGACGGACAAATACAAAGAATTAAATATCACTGTAAATTATTCTTCTCTTTGATTTTTGAAGGTAAAAAGTGGGCTGTCGTACTTCCATGGAAGATGATGAGCCCAATGCTGTATTAAATGATTGACGACTGAAGGTACACGAGCTTTCTGACATAAACATCTCCATTGACTCTGTCCACTACATTGGACATGATGTTTTGCCGATTTCTGATGAATGTTTAGACTTATTTAAACGCGATTTTGATAACTTTCTTCGATGTTTTATAACAGTAGATAGAACATGGATTCATTATTACTTGGTTACGTTGAAATAGTGGGTGAAAGCAGGTGGAAGTGCGTCAAATAAATCGAAAACGGCTTCATCTGTAGGAAAAGTTTTGTCTGCTGCTTTAGACGACTATCTGACAAAAAGCAGGACCATCATCAGGAACTATTAAGCTTCAGCACTGAACTAATTGTTGAGTACTGTTCAGCTTAAACGTCTATATTTAGGCAAAAAGGGAAAGTTTTTACACTATAATAATGCGCTTGTACACACGTCTCGGATTGTTGCTGCAAATCTTGATGACCTATGCTTTGAAGTGTTTCTGCATACACATTATTCGTCGCATTTGCCTTCCAGGGTTTACTTCCAAACTTGAAGAAATGGCTCGCTGGGCGAAGATTTACTTCAAAGGATGAGGTCGAATCACGTTATTCTGAGGGTACTAAAAAGCAGGAACATTATTGCTCGAAATTGATCGAACTGCAAGATAACTATGCTTATTTTTTTTAAATCTCAAATATCTTGTATTTTCTTAGTGAGGCTGAGAACTTTTATCGAACAAACCTGGTTATTAAGGTTTCGTGGTATTTATGAATGTCATTATTAAAAAGTGTTGAAGTTCAAAATTATTAATCCAACTAGTGGATAGATGAGGTGGATTTACGAGGTGTGGCTATGCAGGGAGACTGACGCCGCTACAGAAGAAGTACGCATGCGCTAAACGCCAGCGACCAACAGCTATTTAGCGTGAAGCCTTCTCTTTCGAATGAAGTACCTCTCGTTTCTCCGTTTCTCTAAACAAATTCATAACGCGTAACATTCGTTCGCGTTAGAGTTGTTTTTTGGTTTCGCCGGAAAAATGTTAAATGTAACAATGGAGTAACGAATTGTTGTGAAATTTTACTTGAAACTTGGAAAAACCGCTACTGAAACTTATAATTTGTTGAAAGAAGTGTATGGTAATGAATGTTATGGAGGCGCCGCAACGCCCTCCATCACGACCGCCACTAGTTCACAAACCCATTAAGAAAGTGCGCTTTGTCGGAAAATATTATTTTTTCCCCAAAATGTGGGTCCATCCAGAACACATTTCAACAAACGAAGCCGAGGGCGACATAAGTTAATGCATAAATATCATTATTAATAAAACATTATAAGACAGAAAGAATATATAATTTCAATTTGTTAGCCGGTCGCGTTCGTGCGGCGGTAAGAGCGTCTGCTTTGCCGAATCCGCGCTGGAGCGGTAGCTGGTTCGATTCCAGCGCTCGGATGGTTATTTTTCTTTCTTCTCTCCGTTTATCTTTCCTAAATGTTTGTGATTGTTTCTAGGCAAGAGTGTAAAATCCGACTACGAATTACCCCTCAGTCACGCCAGTTAAAGGCTGGGTAAGGCCGGATGCCTTCTGAGAAGTGTTCTACGTTGGTCACTCGCCAATCGGTAGGTTTCCTGATAGACTTATGGGTAGGCACATAACCAAGTGTTTATAGTCCCAGGGGGGTGCTGGCCTGGGTTTGTCGGAAGCTGATGACCGTGGTTTGGAACCCACGTTAAGCTGTAGGTCCAGTCGCTAAATAGCCTAGTTGCTGATGCGCCTCTAACCCAAACACTTTACTTTACTTTTCAATTTGTTAATTTGTATGACTTATTATTATAAAACTTGAAATATATTTAGACAGTGTTTTAAATTTGTATTTGTTTATACATAATATAAAAAAAATGCAGAAATTGCCTCTTACATTTTGGCACTACTCCAGATTAGGAAAATTGTTGGGTGTTGCTTTATAACCACCTCAGTCAACCTGTTGTTCCAAGAGTACACCAAAACCAGGGCTTTGCAAACGTCTGGAGAGGCATGTGGTTGAGTGCAATTTACAGAAATATAAATAAAATAAGATCCAAATTTCAAAAATTATTAGGTGCTGTATTTAATTTCCACGAGATTTTACCTAGAATACTTTACTTCGGAAGAGTAGAATCTAATTTATTAGTAAAAAGACAGCTTTTTATATACATATATTTTTTTTCTTTTTGACGATATCAGATTTCACTATGAATGAAAGACAATTTTAACATTACTCATTCAAGGTGGTGGATAAGCTGGTACCCTTATAGCGTTAAGTTTGGAGAGATGCCAGAGGGAGTGCCAGATGGAGATTGCATAAGTTTGGCGGCCAGTAGACAGTGCCATTTCGCGAATTAACGCGTTTAGCAAAGAAGAGAATTATGACAAGTCGCGCCTTGCTGAAGGAAAATATTGTTTATATCCACATTTACCAGTTTACCATACCATATCATTCCTTCAGCCCGAATCACTCACCACTGACTGAATAAATCCAGCAGTTATGTTTGTTCATAAACCCATAAAAATAAAAAAAAATTCTCACAAAATGGGGGTTGGTCCACCCCAGTTAATAGGTTGGAAATTCTGTAAAGTATTGTTCCAAGAATACACCACAACCCTGGCTTTGCAAACGTCTGGAGAGGCATGTGGTTGAGTGCAATCTACAGAAATATAAATAAAACAACATATTTGTCCAAATTTCAAATACTATTAGGTGCTATACTTAATTTACACCAAATTTTGCCTAGACTACTTTATTTCGGACAAGTAGGATTTAAAGTATTATTAAAAACTGTCTTTTTATTAATACATTTAATCCTACTACTTTTTATACTTTTTTTCCTTCTTTCTGACGACGTCAGATTCCACTATGAATTAATGACAATTTTAACACTATCCAATCAAGGTGGGGAAAAGGTAACTCCTATAGCGAAAAGTTTGGGGAATGAGATGGAGATCGCATGATTTTCCTTATTCTTATAATAAATTTTATTTCGCGAAATAACGCGCCTAGGAAACTTTTTCTTGCAATAAATCGAGTGACTGGCGAAATACGACTGGCGAGTAACACGATTTTCATCATCGTATTAAAATGATTAAATATGATCCTATCACTCCTTCAGTCTAAAAACGGCATCCAACAATGACTTATGCGATGATGAAGAGGTAACTTTTGAATTAATTGAGGATTTTCATTGGTCCAAACCCTGTAGTTATATTTGTGTACGAATTCATTAAGCTAGAAGTGCGTTTCGTCTCAAACGATTCTTTTTTTCTTAAAATGGGAATCCGTCCAGAATGCAGTCCATCAAACGAAGCCGAGGGCGACATTATTTTCCAATGCAATTATTTGTAATTTGTAAAATAAAAATACCGGATTATCACACCATTGTAGTTTTTTTATAAGCCTGGTTTTTAAGTTAGCCTTTTCAGCTCCTACTTTTATTTCATTAAATGGGCCTATAGTTGACCCAAGGTGACTTGTAGTTATCACTGTGCCTTATTTTAAGGTTCTGACATTTTTTTGGACAGCCCTGTACTACAGTTTTTACCATCCATATTAATAGTTTTTATAACGGACCATTCAATAAGGTGGAACAAGCTAATTGATTAATATTATTATTAAAAAGCATTATAAAACAGAAAGGATATACAAATTTAATTTGTTAATTCATATGCCTTGTTAATATAAAACGAGAAATATATTTAAGCAAAGTCTTTTGAATTTGTGTTTACTTATACATGCTATCCAAAAAAAAAACCAGTTATACACAGACACTGCCGGCTACATTTTGGCATTGCTCCAGTGTAGGAAAATTGTTGGGTGTAGCATCACAACCACCCCAGTTAACAGATTCGCAACTCTGTAAAATACCGTTCCAAGAATAAACCAGATCGTTGGCTTTGTAATGGTCCGAAGAGGCATGTGGTTTAGTGCAATCTACAGAAATATAAACAAAACAATATATTTATCCAAATTTTAAATATTAATATATGCTATACTTAATTTTTGTCGTTTTTTACTTAAAAAAACTTTATTTTGGAAGAGTAGAATCTAAATTATTAGTAAAAAATTAGGTAACTCTTAAATTTATTGAGGATTTTCATTGGCCCAAACCCTGTAATTATATTTGTGCACGAATTCATTAAGCTAGAAGTGCGGTTCGTCGCAAACGATTCTTTTTTCCTTAAAATGAGAATCCGTCCAGAATGCATTCCATCAAACGAAGCCGAGGGCGACATTATTTTCCAAGCACAATGCAATTATTTGTTTCTCAACATAAAATAATAAAATAAAAATACTGGATTATCACATCATTGTAGTTTATTTTATTAGCCTGGTTTTTAAGTTAGCCTTTTCAGCACCTACGTTCAACACCTCGAGAACTTTTGTGGTCTCTAGTTGCCCCAGGATGACTTGTAGTTATTACTGTGACTCATTTTAAAGTTCTGACATAATATTTATACAACCCTGTACTACAGTTTTTTCTATCCATATTAAGAATTTTTATAAGGGTCTGTTCAATAAGGTGGAACAAGCTAATTGATTAATATTATTATTAAAAAGCATTATAAAACAGAAAGGATATACAAATTTAATTTGTTAATTCATATGGCTTATTATTATAAAACATGAAATATATTTAAGCAAAGTGTTTTGAATTTGTGTTTGCTTATATATGATATTCTAAAAAACAGACCCGTTATGCATAGAAACTACCTGCTACATTTTGGCACTGCTCCAGAGTAGGAAAATTGTTGGATGTGGCATCACAACCACCCCAAGGAGCCACGATAGCTGTGGTACACGGGCGTAGCCAAGGGGGGGGGGGGGGGGTTTGGGGGTTTAAACCCACCCCCGAAATAAGCCAAATATTACCTAATATTATACCGAAAAAATACGAGGAGTGAAGAGAGTTAAATTATTACATTTGATTTGAATATATTCCGAACTAGTGGAAAAAGCTGAAGATTTCTTCTTTAATGGTCTTAGATTTAGCGCAGAGGAACGAAATTAATTTAACCATTTCATTTAAAGTTAAGAACTTTATAAATATGTCGTAATTTTTCCGATGAATATATAGATATTAAATTTCATGTAAGTATAGTTTTGTTGTTTTATTTACTTCAAACTAATCCTCTCCCAAAACTAAATCCTGGCTACGCCCGTGCTGTGGTGTCTAAGGCGTCAGACTGACGTTACGGCAGTTAATGTGGACCGGGTTAACTCGTTACTCGATTAACGGTGTACTCGTTAAAAAAGTTTTTTTTTTAATTCTTGTGAATGTTTCTAGGTAAGAGTGTAAAATCTGACAAGCAATCACCCCTCAGTCACGCCAGTTCCCGGCTGGGTAAGGCCGGATGCCTTCTGAGAGGTTTTCTACGTTGGTCACTCGCCAGTCGGTAGACTTCTCGAAATATTTTCGGTTAAGCACAGAACCAAGGGTTGATAGCCCAAGGGGGGTGCTGACCGGGGTTTTCGGTAGCTGATGACCGTGGTTCAGAACCCACGTTAAGCTGTAGGTCTAGTCGCTAAATGGCCTTCTCAGTTGCTGATGCGCCTCTAACCCAAAAACTTTATTTTACTTTACAACCACCCCTGATAATAGATTCGCAATTCTGTAAAGTACCGTTCTAAGAATACTTCACAGCGTTGGCTTTGCGATCGTCCGGAGAGCCATGTGGTTTAGTTCAATCTACAGATATATAAACGAAACAATATATTTGTCCAAATTTCAAATATTATTATTTGCTATACTTAATTTGCGACGGCTTGTACTTAAAATACCTTATTTGAGAAGAGTAGAATCTAATTTATTAGTAAAAAGTACTTTTATAATTTTTATTTGGGGCGGATTGAAAATGACCTTCATTTTCTTAAACGTTTCATTACTGGTGACGAATATTAGATTTGTGAATATGAGCCGGAAACGAAGCAGCGGAAACAGGAACACTCCGATCTCACCACGGGTAGAAAAGGCCAGAATGAGCAAATCTAAGATCAAAAGCATACTGATTTGTTATTTTGGTAACCCATCAGGAATTTGTCCTCGAACGCGAAAGGGTAAACCAGCGTTTTTACAGAGAAGTTCTTGAAATACTTCGATAAAGAGTCATTCGTGTGAGATCGAACATCAATAACTCCTGGGTGCTGCATCACGACAATGCTCCTTGCCGCTCAGCGATTCGAACCAACGTGTTTTTGAAAGAAAAAGCATCACTGTGTATCCACAGTCCCTTATTCACCACTTCTTATTACTTCCTTTTACCAAGATTGAAAAATCACATTAAATGACACACAAATAAGATTTGTGACAAGTCGCTGTCTTGTTGAAAGAGAACATTGTTCATATCCATATTAGCAGTTCATGCTGAAGGTATTCTGTTAGCATGTTTCTATAGCGTTCACCATTAACAGTAACACGATTTCCATCATAGTCTTCGAAGAAAATTCCGCAAAAACCGCATTCAACAGGAACTTTCTGACGATGAAAATATAACTCCTGAATCAATTGACGATTTTTATCTGCCCAAATTCTACAGTTACGTTTGTTCACAAAACCCATTAAGCTAGAAGTGCGTTTGGTTGGAAATGATTCTTTTTTCCCCCAAAATGGTCCGTTCAGAATATATTTCAACAAACGAAGCCGAGTGCGACATTTGAAAGGCATTATTATCAAAACATAGTGCCATTATATGTTCTTCAAGATAAAACAAGAATACCGAATAATCACTTGTAGTTTTCATTGAGCCTCATTTTAAATTATAAATTAAATGCATATTCCACATCCATATCCGGTATAAAGACTCTTGTCTTTATACCGGTTTATCCAATAAGACGGAACAAGCTAATGGATAAATATTATTATTAAAACACATTACAAACTAGAAAAAATATGTAATTACAATTTGTTAATTTGTATGGCTTATTATTACAAAACAAGAAATATATTTAAGCAAAGCGTTTTGAATTTGGGTGTATTTATACATGAAAAAAAATAGTTATACGCAAAAACTGCCTGCTACATTTTGGCACTGCTCCAGAGTACGAAAATTGTTGGGTGTGGCATTACAACCACCCCAAATAACACGTTGACAACTCTTTAAAGTACTATTCCAAGAATACACCTCAACTCTGGCTCTGCAAACGTCTGGAGAGGCATGTGGTTGAGTGCAATCTACATAAATATAAATAAAACAAGATATTTGTTGAAATTTCAGACATTATTAGGTGCTGTACTTAATTTCCATCGTATTTTGCCTAGACTACTTTATTTCAGAAGAGTAGGATCTAATTTATTAGTAAAATACAGTTTTTTGTAATTTTTTTCCTTCTTTCTGACGATGTCAGATTCCACTATGAACAAACGATAATTTTAAGACTATCCATCCATTCAACGTGGTGGAAAAGGTGGTACTGTTGTAGTGGCAAGTTTGTGTAGATGTCAGATCGAGTGCCAGACGGAGATTGCATGATTTTGGTGGCCGGTAGACATTACCACTTCGCGAATTAATGCGCCTAGGAAACTTTTCTTGGAATAAATCGAGAGACTGGCGAGATTTGCGATAAGTCGGTTCGTCTTGTTGAAACAAAACATTGTTTATATCCATATCTATCAGTTCAGGCCAAATATATTCTGTTAGCATATTCCTATAACGTTCACCATTAATAGTAACACGATTTTCATCATTGCCTTAAAAAATATATGGCCATATCACTCCTTCAGCCTAAAACTGCATCCAACAGTGACTTTCTGACGATGATGAGATAACTCTTGAGTCAATTGAGGATTTTCAACGGCCTATACCATACAGTTATATTTGTTCACAAATCCATTAAATGGGAATCCGTCCACAATGCATTCGATCAAACAATGCTGAGGGCGACATTATTTTCAAAACATAGGGAAGTTATTTGTTTCTCAAGATAAAATAACAAAATAAAATACTGGATTATCACATCATTGTGGTTTTGGTTTGGTTTGGTTTAGTTCAGCCTGGTTTTTAAGTTAACATTTTCAGGTGTTACTTTTATCTTATTAGATGATCCCCGGGAGGGGTTGTTTGAGAATTTTTGTCTAGTTGACTCAGCACTATATATATATATATATATATATATATATATATATATATATATATATATATATATATATATATATATATGTATATATACCAGGTGTCCCATTAAGGATGGATCGTGGCTGTATCTTGAAAACTATTTATCCCACAGCTTTGGGGAAAAAAAAAATTGTACTAAAAATGATCATGAGAAATTCACCAAAAATATTTGTAAGCTTCTAAAACGACCGCAAGAGGGCGTGACGAGCTAAACATTCTTAAAAATAATTTTGTTTGTGTATTTTCAAGTGTTAACCGATTAAGAAAAATTCTCAGTTATAATTAGCAAACTGTCTCCTACAACTCTGTTTTATGACATTTTGTCGTAACTTCGCGAATAAAGAAGTGGGGGGGAGTTTTACCTATTTAGATAAAAAGTCGTCTAATGTCCGTTTGCCTAAACCGATTTTCCTCAATTTGGATTCATTTAAAAGACAATTGCTGGGACAATCAGATAATCTGGGACATAAATTATTTAGTTTATAAATGACACCGCTAGGTGGCGGTACATTCAACAATAGTTTTTTTGAAATTTTGTTCAGTTTTTTCAAATGGAATGGTACAGCTTTTACTACATGGCAAGAAAGGCAATTTAAAGAGGAATCGTCCAGTGAAAACCCGAAATCGATATCTCTGACATGTCAAGAGATATTTCGATTTTTCTGAAAAAAATCAGTTAGTTTTAATTTTTACCGTAATATTAAGTTAAAAATTGGTCTTAATATTTAGGTCGCAATCGCAACCGCAACAATTTTATTTAAAAAATAAAATTATCTATTCAGTATCAATCATCAAAAATGTTCTAATCCTGACCCTAGTTAATATTTTCTAGTTTAATTACATAAGCGGAAAAAATGCCTTTCCCCAATTGTTGCATTTTCTCTTTTGTGATGCTTAAATACTACTTGACAGAATGAACTTAAACTAAATGAATGGATGAATGAAATTATGCGTTTTCGGGTTTCCAAATAAACGCATGCAATCCTTAGGTACATTACACAAAGAGTGTAAGAAGGGAACCATGGAAACAAACAAAAAAAGTTAAATTAACTTGTCAGTTTTGAAATGCATTACATTTTCAACATTGCATTTATTGATTATTAATAATTATTATAATAATATCTAACAATGCCTTTTACGAATAACGAGGCCTATGACATGTTGGCGGTGTATTTCCAATGTTTTGAAAATGCATGTATTGCAGAGCGGCAATATGCAAGTCAATATCCCGAAAGAAGGCATTATTCGAAGAAGGTGTTTACACGTCTAGCAAGACGCTTACGAGAACAGGAATTGTGCATCCAGATCCAGTCCGCACCAGGTTACGTTCGATTCGTAATGAAGATAATGTCGTAAATGTTCTGGTTTATGTTGAAACCAACCCCCATTTAAGTATCAGACAAATATCTGAAGAATTAGGTGTTAGCAAGACATCCGTTCATCGAATCTTAAGAGATAACAAGCTGCACCCCTATCATGTTATCTTACACCAAGCCCTTTTGGATAACGATTTCGACAGACGGTTAGACTATTGTCACTGGTTAAAAAATATGTGTAGTGGAAATAAACAATTCTTAAAACGCATACTATGGACTGATGAAGCTACTTTTAGCAGTGATGGATACGTTAACGTACATAATATGCATTACTGGGCAGTTGCTAATCCACACTGGATGTTAGAAATCAACCACCAAAATAGATGGAGTGTGAACGTATGGTGTGGTGTTTTGGGAGACAAAATTATTGGTCCCTTTATTTTTAATGGACCCCTATCATGTTATCTTACACCAAGCCCTTTTGGATAACGATTTCGACAGACGATTAGACTATTGTCACTGGTTAAAAAATATGTGTAGTGGAAATAAACAATTCTTAAAACGCATACTATGGACTGATGAAGCTACTTTTAGCAGTGATGGAGACGTTAACGTACATAATATGCATTACTGGGCAGTTGCTAATCCACACTGGATGTTAGAAATCAACCACCAAAATAGATGGAGTGTGAACGTATGGTGTGGTGTTTTGGGAGACAAAATTATTGGTCCCTTTATTTTTAATGGACATTTGAATAGTGAAACATATTTAAATTTTTTACAAAATGGACTGCCAGAACTAATGGAATATGTTTCGTTGGAAACAAGAAGACAAATGTGGTACCAGCATGATGGATGCCCTGCCCACTTCTCGCAGGTGGTTCGAAACTTCTTGGATCCTTCGTTTCCAAATCGTTGGATAAGACGGGGTAGTTTATTTTCGTGGCCGGCGCGCTCACCGGATTTGACAGTCCTCGATTTTTACTTGTGGGGAAGACTAAAAGACCTTGCTTTTCAAACTCGTCCTACCACACGAAAAAACATGATTGAAAGAATTCAAAATTCAATAACCAGCATTTCAAGAGCGGAAATTGAAGCTGCCGTTTTTAGTACTCGTCGAAAAATAAATCTTTGCATTTCTAAGGATGGAAGGCATTTTAAATATTTAGAAAGGCGTTAAAGTTCAGATTCTGTTAATTATTAGACTATTATGCTGTTAATTTTATTTGACTGTTGTTATTATTATTATCTTCGTTGTTGGCCCGTTGACCTTTAAACACGCTCCAAATTAATATGGCACGAAGAATTTGGACCAGTCCTAAGCCTGGGTAAAGTGTGAAGGAAGGCAAACATTAGGTTAATATTTTTTTTAACTTAATGCAGGTAGTAGTGACATAATAACTGATTTTTTCAGAAAAATCGAAATATGTCTTGACATGTCAGAGATATCGATTTCGAGTTTTCACTGGATGATTCCTCTTTAAATTACCTTTCTAGCCATGTAATAAAAGCTGTACCATTCCATTTGAGAAAACTGAACAAAATTTCAAAAAACTATAGTTGAATGTAACTCCACTTCGCGGTTTCATTTATAAACTAAATAATTTATCTCCCAGATTATCTGATTGTCCTAGCAATTGCCTTTTAAATGAATCCAAAGTGAGGAAAATCGGTTTAGGCAAACGGACATTAGACGACTTTTTATCTAAATAGGTAAAACTCCCCCCCACTTCTTTATTCGCGAAGTTTCGACAAAATGTCATAAAACAAAGTTGTAGGAGACACTTTGCTAATTATAACTGAGAATTTTTCTTACTCGGTTAACACTTGAAAATACACAAAAAAAGAAGATTTTTAAAAATGTTTAGCTCATCACGCCCTCTTGCGGTCATTTTAGAAGCTTAAAAATATTTTTGGTGAATTTCTCATGATCATTCTAAGTACATTTTTTTTTTCTCCAGAGCTGTATATATATATATATATATATATATATATATATATATATATATATATATATATATATATATATATATATATATATATACATATATATTATCATAATCATCATTTATCCATTGTCGATCGCCTGCAGGATGAAGGCCCCCCCAGCATGCTTCCAACTCGCGCGGCCCTGAGCTTTCCTCTGCCATTCGGGTCCAATATACTTGATGATGTGATTGATCCATCGGGTTTTAAGTCTTCTTCGTGGACGCTTATGATCAAGAGGTATTCATCTCAGAATTGCTTTGGTCAATCTATCGTCACATCGCGTCGCTATATGGCCTGCCCACCTCCATTTCAGTTCCTTCACCTTTGCAATGATGTCACACACTTTCGTCTGTTCTCTGATCCATGTGCAGGTCTTTTTGTTGCGCTTTGCAATGCCAAGCATACACATTTCCATCCCCCTCTGGGCTAGCCGAAGTCTTTGAATTGATTGCGATGTGAGTGTCCAGGTTTCACTTCCGTATGTCAGAACAGGCAGCACGCCCTGATCAAAATCTTTTTTCTTCAGACAAAGAGTTTCAGACAAGAGTTTGTTCTTAAACACCATGTTGAGCCTGCCAAATACCTGTCCGCCACACTTAACGTGCCGTTCAACTTCCCGGGCGGTATCACCCTCCATTGAAGTCCCTTACCCAAGATATATGTAGTGATCCACCACCTCTAAGCCGCTTTCTAAAATAAATGTTCTTCTGTTTTCAGTCAATTTGTTCAACATAGCTTACTCTTTTTCAGGTTTATTTTCAAGCCAAATGGTTCTCCCACCTTTTGCAGCTTTTTTTGTAGTTCATCTGGGTTTTGTGACCAGAGAACGATATCATCTGCAAATCTAAGGTGACTTAAGTATGCACCATTTGTTTTTATTCAATCCTGTTTCTAATCCAGATTACCGACTACCTCTTCAAAGAGAAAAGAACAGGATATATTGAGTCACCCTGCCTTATACCCCGCTCTATATTGATTTTAACTTCAAGATCATCCATGTGAACTGTCGCTGTAGTTTCATCATACATTGATCTCAGTAGGTTAAGGATCTGCCTATCCCTTTGTTAAGCAATGCATCTATTATGGCTTGCTTTGATATTGAGTCAAATGCCTTTTTATAGTCAATAAAGACCAAGCATAGTGGCATGGTGTATTCATTGTGCCTTTCTGGCCTGTTGACCAACCTGAATATGATCCATTGTACTGAATCCGTTTCTGAATCCTACCTGCTGTCTTGGTTGTGCGTCATTCAGTGTTCTCAATATTCTTTTAGATATTATATACATGGCTCTACATTCCATTAGGAATTGCAGCCGTTCGATTCTTTTGAGCTCTAAAAACAGAACAAAAAAATTTCTTGTGGTGAGTTAGTCCACATTCTTCTATTCTTGCCTTATTCTATCCTATTGTTTGTCCTTGCTTCTTTCGTTATTTTCTTCTACACATCTCTGTCCAGTATCTTTTCCCACCATGCTTGTATTTTCAATTTCCTTATGTCTTCCCGCATCTGATCTTCCCACCTACTTTTCGGTCTCCATCTTCTTCTGTTAGTATCTGGTCTCTACATTGTAATTTTCTTTACTACTTTGTTGTCTTTCATTCTTCTTATATGACCAAACCAGCGGAGTCTTTGCACTATAATGGTCTTCACTATAGCTTCACCTTTCAAAATGTTTTTTATTTCAAAATTCATACTCACCTTCATATTCACCTAACCTAACCTGTGTTCATCTTCTGCAACTTTCTTTAATCCATGTAT
Source organism: Cosmopolites sordidus (assembly GCA_031761425.1). NCBI lineage: Eukaryota > Metazoa > Arthropoda > Insecta > Coleoptera > Curculionidae > Cosmopolites > Cosmopolites sordidus. The sequence goes on from JARFXV010001609.1 coordinate 158,588, forward strand.
TCTTCTTAGTATCTTTTTTTCCAATATTCGTAACTTTTTCTGTTCCAAGCTTGTTAAATTCATTATCTCCGTCCCATAGGTCACCACCGGTCTAATAGCTGCTTTGTATACCTTCATTTTTGTATTTATACTTATGTTTTTGTTATTCATAATGCTTTTGAATTTATAATAGGCTCTGTGTCCCGCCTGTACTCTGTGATCAGTCTCTATGTTTCTGTCGCTTTTGCTATTTATTATTATTCCCTTTTTAGATATTATCTTGGTGAAAACCTTGTACAACGGCTCCTTTCCTGGAAAATGTCCTTTCCTGGAACCTTTCAGTTTTTCGTCGCTTCTATAGCATTTGTCACTTTATCCAACAGGAAATCTGGCATTTACTCTTCCGTGGGTCTTGCTCTCTTTAACTGGTTCTGATCTTCATATAACTTGGGATAAAATCTTCTGATAACCTGTCACATTTCCGTGCGTTCCTTGCACACTGTGCCATCCTCACGCATTAATGCATACATTTGTGTCCTTTTATTACTCAGCTTGGGTTTTGCTTTGTTTATTCCCTTGTTTTCTTCCAGTGTCTTTTTACACTAGCTGCATGTTGGACCGATACGTTTCTTCTCGAATACGTTTTCTTATGGTTTTACAAAGTTCAACGTACTCGACTCTGCCAAAAAACTCCCTGCATTCTCGATTGTACGCCGTTTTTTAATTAAACTACTTGTCTCATTGGATATTTTTGACTGTTTGAAACATTTTTCTGCAGGTTTTATTGCAGCCGCTGTTTCAAGCACATTGTCGATTATTTTTTCATACTGTTCTGTTATTTCCATCTCCTCTGGGTTTTGCAACACATCAAAGCGGTTTGACAAAGCAATTTCAAAATCCCTGTCCCTCTAAAACAGCTTCCCAGAGTTTACTTTGTCTTTCTTCGATTTTACCATTCTTGTACGGTCTCTTCAAAAGTTTATCATAACCTTTGCTCGTATCATACGAGCTAAGTTACTTCCGACATTAAGATACAACGATAAAACATTTACAAAATATTGTTTTATCGTTTGACATGATGTAGTCCATTTCACTTGTAAGACCAGTTGGACTTTTCCATGTCTATTTTCTGCTGATTTTCTTCTTATAAAACGAGTTCATAATATACAGTTTTAGTCCTTCTGCAAAATCAATCAATCATCTGCCACCTCTATTGTCCCGCTCACCACCTCCATATGGGCCAGTTGCATTTTCACCCGTTCTTGCTTTTCCAATTCTAGCATTAAAGTCACATCAGAATTTTGTACCTGCACTTCTCGTTGTCTAGAAGCTTGGCTACGTCATCATAAAATACCTCAATTTCCTCATCACCATAGGTTATAGATGGTGCATAAGCTTGGATGATTTGAAGCTTAAACTTTTTATTCAGTTGAAGGATGCTTTATTATATATATATATATATATATATATATATATATATATATATATATATATATATATATATATATATATATATATATATATATATATTACGACACTGTCCTTCAACGTTCGGTAAATGAGAAATCTAATTCCACCACATCGTCCATTCTCCGTACACTGAGTGTAAAGCACGTGATCAGTTGTTTCCAGTTTGATTAGCTCTTCACGCTTCATCGTGTTTCGCATAGCCCTATGATATTCCATGATGTTGTCAAGCTCGACCAACAGTTCTTGCAGTTGTTCATCCGTTTTCATTTGCCGAATATTAAGTGTTGTAATGGTCTTCCCGCTGTCGTATATTCCCGCTATATATATATATATATATATATATATATATATATATATATATATATATATATATATATATATATATATATATATATATATATATATATATATATATGATCTAGTTGATTTACTCCGAGAAAAAAAACTTTTTTTCTAGTCGTGAACTCTGGTGCACCTTGAGGCAGCTGTAGGCAGATTGAGGCCTCGGAGTAAATCAACTAAATTATCTTGAAAATGGTTTCAAAGTGAAAGCCGAAACGTCGAGCTTTTACAAATCTAAAACGCGGTTCTACCCGAACCTAGTAATTCTAATATTACCGACCGCGGAAGCCTTTCCGAACATGGCGCTTTTGAAGCACCGACGTGGAGCGCGGGTGAACTTTCTTCGCTTTTTAATATTTTTTTCCACGAGCCCCCTTCAAATAAAAACTATTTCATCATTATTTTGACTCATAAGTATTTCCTTAAGTTAGAAATAATAACGTCTTTTGTAATTGTTAAAAAAAATGTCGGCGATTTTTAAAAATGGATTTACATTAAATTAATAATAAAACAAATTTCTTGTGGTGATGTATGAAAAATGCTAGAAAGTTTTACGGCGATGAAGCTATGTCAAGAAAAAATTACAGTGACTTTAGTGATTGTCGAGAAGCAGTTAAATATAAACCTCGGTCATGAAGACCTTCCACGTCAACAAAGACTAAGGATCTGGTACGGAGTAAACGCCTATTAAGTAAAGGGTCTTTCAAATTGGGCGAGGTTTTAAATTTTTGAATAAAGCACAGATTTTGCGTTGATAAAAAAAACACTGTTGATTATTGAAGTATAGTGTATGATATTTAAACATGAAAGACAATATCTGCCAAATGATCACCTCTTGCAGCTCCCACAGACTCTTTTATTAACATTTTGAATTACATTTTGGCATAACCGTCACCAATAACTTGAATAATTTCATTCTTCAGTATAGGAATCGATTGTGGATTGTTCTCATAGACCTGGCTTTTCACGTTTGGCCCCAAGGTAAAATAGTTCAACGGTGTCAAATTATATGATCTTGGTGGTCAATAAACATCACCGTTTCTTAATAACTCATCCAGGAAATTTTTCTCTCAGTAAATCAATTGTTTCATTAGCAGAGGTGTAGCGTCATCCCGTTGAAATCATATATCCCAGCCCACAAAAATCCTGTTATCGTCTCACGATATCGAACTCCATTTACAGTTACAGCTTCGCCAGCAACGTTATAAAATAAATACGACTCAGTTACACCTCCTGAGCATAATACACACAAACAGAGATCCCTTTTGAGATGTATAGGTTTGTCATGAATCAATCGTTTTCCTTTCCTCATCCCAAATGTGGTAATTTTGTTTATTAACACAGAACCCAATTTCAAAATGTACTTCCTCCAAAAAGATGATTAAAAAAAAACCATATGTTTGAATTTTGAACCAATTGACAAATGTACTACGTTATGAATGATCTAGTGGCTTTAATTCCTGTAGGCCTTAAATGCCTTCAGAGGCCAAAGAATCCTTTTGTAAAATACGCCATGTTCTGTATTCACTGAGTTCGAAGTGTTGTGAAAGTCGACTAACGGAAATTTCAGGGTTTTCAGCAACACTTTCACGTACCAAATCAATATGCTCTTGTGAACGACCACTATGTCATATATTGGTCTTCTTTTATCTTTTATCGAATTAATTTCTGGGATTGTCCAGGAGATGAACGACCACACACCGTAAACATCACGTGTTTTTCTAAAAACAATTTTCATTGAACGTCCATTTACATAAAATAATTCAATAATTTTAACGCGTTGTTGTATTGTGTACGACTCTAGACGTAGGCAAATTCACAACGCCATCTGTGTTTTATTCAAGAATTAAAAAAACTACCCAATTTTAAAGATCCGTTATTAGAGACAAACTTTCAGATTTACGGCAAAATGTCTGCATCCCGATAATGTACCATCGCAATAATTATTTTTTGGTTTTTCGCTAAAAATCAAACAAATACTGATTCACAAGCACCATATCTATCAAATATAGCACCATGTGATATTTTCCTGTTCCCTCAATTGATGAAGAAACAAATTGTTTTGTAGAAGCTATTTTGAGTCCATAGAAGCAATTCAAGAGAGTTTGCTGGCCGCTTAGAAGGAAATATCAAAAGTTGAGTATAAAAACGGGTTTGAAGACTGTAAAGAAGATTGGAATAAGTGTATTGCAGTGAGAGGAGATTATTTTGAAGGGGTCAAAATAAATTTGGATGAATAAATAAATACAGTGTGCTTTATTTGAAAAGTCATCTTACTTTTTGATTATATTAATATAAATGAATACAAAATAGTGGAAATTAAGTTTAACACCTAATAATTAGCATAATATTGACACCTAATAGTAAAATAACTATACAGTATACAGTATATCCCAAAAATATTCGGACACCCTATTTAAAAAAATCATTCTAGCAGTCAAACATTTCACTTCATTATGGATATCAAGTTTTTTTTTTACTCGTTTGTGTAATTATCATTTTATTACAAGTTTTACTAGTACCAAATAAAACTCGACACCGAATGACTACTGTTTGTAAAATAAATTAATTTATTATTTTGGAGTAAAAAAATTTCAATGTACCAATTGCCTTAAAAAGTAATTTAAAAATAAAAAGAACAACTTTCAATAAAACTAATTAGCAGTAGTTCTTTCATAGGTCTATGTACATGCCTGTAGGCGATTTGGCATGCTGTCGATTAAATGATCAATTTGGGCTTGTGGAATTTTTTACCGTTCTTCACAGGCAGAATCGTTCAGTTCTCGCAGAGTAGGAGGAGGATTGTTTTGTTTCTTGATGCATGTTTTCAGAATGTCTCAATCATTGTCAATAACATTCATGACAGGGGAATTTGCTTGAATTCTCCCCTCTATAAGAAAATTTTGTACTGCTGCTGTTCGATGAGGTGCGTTGTTCTTCATGAAAACAAATCCGTCGCTCATTACGTCTCGGAACTGACACACAACAGGCATTGTTCTATGACCGATGTATATTTATATACACACACACACGCGGCCGTATCTTGAAAACTATTTATCCCACACCTTTGGGGAAAAAAAATTGTACTAAAAATGATCATGAGAAATTCACCAAAAATATTTTTAAGCTTCTAAAACGACCGCAAGAGGGCGTGATGAGCTAAACATTTTTAAAAATAATTTTTTTTGTGTATTTTCAATTTCATAAAAATTCTCAGTTATAATTAGCAAACTGTCTCCTACAATTGTTTTATGACATTTTGTCGTAACTTCGCCAATAAGGAAGTGGGGGGGGGGGGGGGGGGGGGGGAGTTTTACCTATTTAGATAAAAAGTCGTCTAATGTCCGTTTGCCTAAACCGATTTTCCTCAATTTGGATTCATTTAAAAGGCAATTGCTGGGACAATCAGATAATCTGGGAGATAAATTATTTAGTTTATAAATGAAACCGCGAGGTGGCGTTACATTCAACAATAGTTTTTTTGAAGTTTTGTTCCGTTCTTTCAAATGGAATGGTACAGCTTTTACTACATGGCAAGAAAGGTAATTTAAAGAGGAATCATCCAGTGAAAACCCGAAATCGATATCTCTGACATGTCAAGAGATATTTTGATTTTTCTGAAAAAATCAGTTATTATGTCACTACTACCTGCATTAAATTAAAAAAATATTAACCTAATGTTTGCCTCCCTTCACACTTTACCCAGGCTTAGCACTGGTCCAAATTCTTCGTGCCATATTAATTTGGAGCGTGTTTAAAGGCCAACGGGCCAACAACGATTGTTAGATATTATTATAATAATTATTAATAATCAATAAATTCAATGTTGAAAATGTAATGCATTTCAAAACTGACAAGTTAATTTGACTGTTTTTGTCTGTTTCCATGGTTCCCTTCTTACACTCTTTGTGTAATGTACCTAAGGATTGCATGCGTTTATTTGGAAAGCCGAAAACGCATAATTTCATTCATCCATTCATTTAGTTTAAAAGAAAGAGTAGGTATATTTGATAATGACTGATTTCAATATTCTGTCAAGTGGTATTTAAGCATCACAAAAGAGAAAATGCAACAATTGGGGACAGGCATTTTTTCGGCTTATGTAATTAAATTAGAAAATATTATCTAGGTCAGGATTAGAACATTTATGATGATCGATACTGAATAGATAATTTTATGTTTTAAGTAAAATTGTTGCGGTTGCGATTGCGACCTAAATATTAAGACCAATTTTTAACTTAATATTAATATAATAAAGCTTAAAAATATTTTTGGTGAATTTCTCATGATCATTTTTAGTACAATTTTTTTTTCCCCAAAGGTGTGGGATAAATAGTTTTCAAGATACGTCCGCGATCCATCCTTAATGGGACACCTGGTATATATACAGTGTGTCGCATTTAAGATGAAGACACCACCATATCTCCGCTATTTGAAGGAATACATATTTGAATTTTTGCACAGTCATACAGGTGAATGGGTCTCATTTTTTAAGATTCTCAACTGAAACCTGAACTTTAAACTCAGCCTACTACGAATTCACAAACAAGGTCAATCCTGAATATTTTGCTTCGCGTTAGAGATACCGAAAAAGGTCATTAGAAAAAGTTGTTCGAAATATTATTTTAATCCCATATAGTGAGTTTCATGATAAATTTCGCATTTTTAATTTTTTCATTATTTTGGTCTATACACAAAATTATTACAAGTTTATTTGTTTAATTTGATAATTAGTGTGCCATGGGAAGTAAAAACTTGATACAATAGTGTCAATAGTGTCATGTATTCAAATATTTCAGTAAAATAAATAGCACTTACAAACGAATAATTATTTTATTATTATTGGAAAACAATTTTTGGTAATTGATCAAATTTAGGAAAAAGTATATAGTATATAACAATAATTTTCATAATACAAATAATTAACTATCAAATGTGATCTCTCGCAACTAGTCCTCTGTCTATTCGAATACATTTTTCGATTCTTTTACAAAATAATGACAAAATTAAAAATGCGAATTTTGTCATGAAACTTGGTATATAGGGTTAGAATAACATCCTGAACAACTTTTTCTAATAAGTTTTTTTCGATATATCTAACGTGAAGCAAAATATCGAACATTGATCCTGTTTGTGAATTCGTAGTAGGCTTAGTTTAAAGGTCAGATTTCAGTTGAGTATCTTAAAAAACGTCACCCATCAATCTGCCTGACTGAGCAAAAATTCAAATTTGTATTCCTTCAAATACCGAAAATGTGGGGGTGTCTTCATCTTAAATGCGACACACTGTATATATATATATATATATATATATATATATATATATATATATATATATATATATATATATATATATATATATCAGGTTCAAAATCGGGTTGGTTAATTGTAGGCAACAAATCCGAATTTGGTACTAGCTTGAGCCTAGTTTCTAGAGGGCGGTTGCTACCTACTTTGTGAGCAATTAGCTCGATCATATTATTTTACCCTATAAAGCTGGGAATATTTTGACTTCAAAATAGAGAAGAGTTATAATTTCCGCGTATAAAAAGTACCTTTAGTCAATATCGATTGCGAGATATTCGGGTTCGAATATTCCATTGAACATTTTGTCGATGACTGAAAAATATGCAATTCACAAAGTGTGCTTTGAACGTTGTGGACAAATTATTACGTTTCGATGACAACTGTCATTATTTTCTATCTCTTCTATTAAACGTAGGTGGAAACAAGTTTCTCCAATCTTGAATTGGTATTAAATAATTTGTAAAAAATGTCCAAACTTAATCAGTTTTCTAACCGTGATTTAAAGGATATACTCTACGTTTTAGTATTTTCAATCAGTTAGGCAACAAGTTCATTTTATTACAACCATCCTGGTGGACGACCTAAACGTATAACGGTAGAACAACAAGAAGACATTTGAACTGTCTAAGCACTAGGCCTGAACTAAGCACTAGGCGTTTGGAGGCATCTACAATTAGCAAATCTATCGTTTTAAGGGCTCTCCATAAAGAAAAATTGTTTCCCTACCATTTTTCGCCTGTTCAAAATTTATTGCCAAAAGATTTGCCCTCTAGATCAGAATTTGGTTAATATCTACTACATAATAAAAAAAAGGAAGGCCCCAGGTCCCTGAAAAAGATATTGTTTATTGACGCACCAACTTTTACCTGACGCTAAATTTTTAACTGGCCAAATAATCGTTATTACACCCTAGATTGAAAATTTACACCTACGAAGAGAGCGACATTTCCAGCACGAATTTTCAATTAACATTTGGTGTGAATTTTTTCATCGACCCATTTGAGTTTCCACAATGACTGAATGGAGATCAATAAGTACAGAAAATGATTTATTGGATATTTTGGACATTATATCTCTAAACTTAAGACAATACATGTGGTTCATGCAAGATGGGGAAACACCAAATTTTACAGTCGCAGTGCGAAATCATTTAATCAGTGTTTTCCACATCGATAGATAGGGCACGGTGGTGAGTTTTCTTGGCCACCTCGGAGACCAGACATTAATCCTTTACACTTTTATTTGTGGGGTTATATGATGTCTTTAGTTTGTCATGATGAAATCAATACACGAGACGAACCTTTACAAAAAATTCAATAAGCGCCCAATGTTATTAGAAATGAAGAAAATATCTTCTCAAATGTGAGGCGCTACTTAACAAAGAGCCTGCGAAAGTGTAATGAAGTAAACGGTGGATACTTTCAAAACCTGTTGAAGTAAATTTCAAAAAATTGTTATTTTAAATGAAGTCCGTTGTATTTTTGACATCTACGTGAGATATCGATATTGACCAAGGGTACCTTCTTTTACGCGGCAATTATGACTGTTCTCTTTTTTGATGTCAAAATATTCCCAGCTTTATAGGGAAAAAAATATGAGCCAGTTAATTCCTCACAAAGTAGGTAGCAAGCGCCCTCTAGGAACTAGACTCAAACTAGTATCAAATTCGGATTTGTCACCTTTGAAAACCTAACTACCCCTACTTTGAACCTGATATTTTCAACCCTTTTTAAATTCGAAAACCTATTTTCACTCTGAACACCCTGTATTTTTTTATGATTAACATTTGCCAACACATTTATTGACTAAATCCTCTTATTTTGATCTCTACTATCACGCTATGGCGGATGTTATGGGAACCCCGTATATCTGCTTAAGAAGCTAATTAATAGTTGTGATAATAATTATTATTATTAACAGCACTTACGATAGGAAATAGAAGTTCGTAGAGATTTTTTTAAAAGAAAGAGAAACTCAAATAGTAGATGTAAATATGTATTTAGTTTATTATACAGGGTGATTCCTAAGTTGAGACTTGTTTTTTAACAGCGTATAAAACTTGATAAAATAAACATCTTTTTCAGTCGAATTTTAACTCTAAAATTAGACTTCTATAACCTTTAATGATTTTTAAAAAATGTAAGCCCGGCCCTTAAAATAACTTAAAGAAGTTTAATCGATTGCCCGCAAATTCAAAACGAACAGAAAACAACTAATGTTTATCTTTTTTGTGAATCATGCATTCCTTTTATTTTCTTATCTCGTATTTTATTGTCAGTTTTAACGCGGATTTCTACCGTCAATCGTACGTACGTACTCGCTCAGGTGTATGGTATGTGTATCGCTCATCTCAACTATAGGCTCAGCATTTTCCTTTTCGGGTTTACCTATTGCTGAAATCATTCATTTATTCCGGTTGTGCAAAGAGACAGATACACCGGTGATTTGAGGGAACATCGTGGAGAGCACGCGGGAAGACCGACAGTATCTGAAAACGTGTAACGTGAGGAACAAATTTTAAGTCTTGTCGAGGAAGACCCAACAAGTATCCGAGAAATAGCACGGCAAGCTGAACTGAGCCAAAAAAAATGTTTACAACATTGCGGGAAAAATAAATTGTACGCGTTGCATGCGAAACGAATTCTAGTCACAAGAGCCACAAGACCATCCTAACAGACTTCAGTTCTGCGAGTGGCGCTTACACCAACATGAGCCAAAACTTTACCAGAAGCATTTTGATTATGCACGAGGCTTTATTTACCTGAAATGGAATTCACAGTTCCCACAATACTCATTTTTGATCAGTTGATAATCCTCATACTTAAAGGCAAACACATTTTCAACATAGATTTTTGGCCAGTGTGCGGGGGCAATTGTCAACGGTATTCTCAATGAGCCGTTTATCTTTCCGGATCGGTTAATGGGCAAAAACTCGAATTTTTACACAATCATCTTCGCGGTGTTCTAGAAAATGTGCCTTGGAATGTCAGGCAGAACATGTGGTTTTTACAGGATGGGGCGCCAGCCCATTTTAAGCGTGAAGTACGGGAGTTCTTACACATAAATTTTTCTAATAAGCGGGTAGGTCGTGGAGGGATAATCGCGTCACTAAATCTAAACCATTGTGATTTCTTTTTATGGGGTTACATGAAAAGCATAGTTTTTAAAATGCCAGTTAATACAAGAGAAGAACTTATTGATCATATAAAACAGGCTGGTAACTATTAGGGGAAGAACTTTATCATCACTATTACATGCATGCACCGACTTTTGGGTACGTTGCACGAAACATTGCGGAGAACGGATCGGCGATTACTGCGAACTATTTCTTTGCCTACAAGTTGCAGAACTTAAATTACTATGGTAAGTTTTTATTTTTTAGCTTTTTTTACAAAATGGTATTAGAAAAGATGTTTATTTTATCGAGTTTTATACGCTGTTAAAAAAAGTCTGAACTTAGAAATCACCCTGCATAAGTATCATAATTGTTTACTGCTTTTTGCCAACGTAGTAGTAAAATTAGTAAACATTAGCATTTTTTACTGTCAAAAACATAACCAGATATCCATATCCATAACCATAACCAAACATAACCAGATACCCTCAAGCATGTTTTACAAAATATATTATCTATCAAACTAGCAGATTCACGAGTTGCTTCAAAAATAGATTGACACAAATTATAGCTATAAAATATATCTAAGAGTTTCTTTATACGACAGTTACGCTTATCAAAAAAATTTAAATTAAAATCCTCCCCAACAATGATACCATATTTAAAGTAATGTATATGCAGATACTCGAACACCCGTTCAATGACATCCAAAAAAACATCATAAGAACCATCTCCCCGACGATACATGCACACAATCACCACTTTATAAGCATTATCCAAAGCAACAGCTAACTCCACAATACCCTCCGCACTGAAACCAGAAACTACCATTTCATTTTTGAAACTTCCACCTTCATAGCAGAATATACACAGAATCCTGTATCCTTCAATTTTTATATATGGAGCTTCGTTCTTTTCCAGCCGGTAAAGAAGAGTACCTGTGGTCTGTGCCATTCCATCCTCTTCAATTGGCATTATATTTCCAACGTCTTATTTTTCAATGATTGTACGATTTAATGGATGATCAATAGTCCCGACATATCCGAGGTGCAAAGTCCCAGAAATCAATCCTTCCAGTTATAATATCACTATTTTACATTTTTAACTTCTGAATAAGCTCATCTCCGCTATATTGCTCCTCTATGTCTACACTCTTTATTCTAGGGAATTTTTTATTAGAGACAACCGTCAAGTACTGCTTTGCTATCTTTGGCTCAAGGTCAGATTTTATTTTCTTGGCTTCAAGCTCACTTCTACACTGAATTATTACTGCACCGTTTTTAGTCTCCTTAATTCCACGGATTCCAACACCAAGTCCCGCCGGATCAACTTGTCTAGCAATTCTCTTTGTCTCCTGACTGTCACACGCTGTGCTCGGCTTCACCACCACTACTCCACTCTGTAATGTCCCGGCATAACTAGGAGTCGGAGTCCATGTATCCTCTATACCATTATTACAACTTTTTTCTATTTTTAAATCCGGTAATCTTGTCATAACTGCATCCATTTTGAGTTGGATCTGCTCTATTTTTTGGCCATCTTTAAGTTATTATTCATAATCACCATGCAACCATTACAGAACCAACATTCATACAGAACATTCTTACAGTCAACAACTATTGAAATAGAATCTTTCATTTTAATACACATATTGTGAAATCGTCCCGCAATACGCGCATTTTACACTTTTATTGTTTGCAATAAAATTATCCTTACATATTTCACTGTCATCTGCAGCATTTAACATCTTGGCCACACTATCGCCGCCATAATATAAACAACACCGTATTTCAGGTTAAGGAATGTCTCCATTCTTCCTAAATCATCTGATTAAAAGAAATATACAGAAAAATAATTCATTAATAAACAAATCAACTACTGCCAGAATTAACATTCTCGTATTTAAACGATTAAAATATGCAGAAAATTCGATATTTAAATTGCTTTTAAATCGAGCTATGGAGCACAGCTGTACACGCGATGAATTTCGCAGCGAAACTGCTATATATATATATATATATATATATATATATATATATATATATATATATATATATATATATATATATATATAACTAAATCCACTTAGTTGCGGGTACAACCGGACTTTCGGATTCTGGGGCGTCCGGGCTTAAACGCAAAATCTTTCAGAGGGAGTCTGAGACCTCTGGCCAACGCCTGAAACCGAAAACAAAAACTTTCGTTGGAACGGTAAATATCAATTCTCCCCTGCGCTCAGGAAAACTACACGAATTGAATCAACAAAAAATCCAAATTTTAGCAAGTTTAGTTTGCAAGAAACCAGATTGACAGATGATAACACCTTGGGATTCGGCAACTACACACTTTTTAAAAGTAAAACGGACAAAAGAATACTCAAAAATACACCACATCTCGGTGTTACTTTCGCTATCTCAAGAAACATTCTTGGTTCTATAATTAATGTCCAGCCAGTAAATAATCGACTTATGACACTATCCCTCAAGTGTGCTAACAAAAACTATACATTAATCAATGCACACCTCCCAGTTAAACTTAGTTTAAAACCTCGAAAACTTATTCAAAAGAGACTGCTAATACCAAAGTTCGACCCTACGAAAATAAAACCGACCCTAACAGAATAGCTTGATAAACAGCCAGCACAGAACTGGTAAGAATTGAAACAAAAAAATATTAAAACAGCCTTAAAGTTGCTCCCTTTACAAAAACGTAGAAAACATCCGTAGTGGGATGAAGTTTGCGAACAAGCAGTATTAAGCCGAAGTAAAGCATTCAAAGATTGGAACAGTCAAAAAACAGCAATAAATTATAACATCTTTTTGGAAGTAAGAAAAGAAATATCGAAGCTAATTAGACAAATTAAAAGAAAATATGAAAACAATCAACTTAATGAAGTAGAAAAAGATTTCCAAAAAAATAACATTCGAAACTTTTACAAAACATTTAAAACTAAATTAACAGGCTATCAACCGCAAAGTCTTTGCTTCCAAAAGGAAAACGGACAATTAGCTCTAAATAACCAAGACAATTGCAAAGAACTTGCGAAATATTTTGAACAATTACTAAACTGTTCTGAGCCCTTAAACAAATTAGCAACACTAAAACCTAAACAAACAAACCCAGATTCATTACCATCGAATGAAGATGAAATAATTAGGCAAATCAAGCGGCTTAAAAATGACAAGGCTTCTGGTGAAGATGGAATCACTGCGGCACAGAACTGGTAAGAATTGAAACAAAAAAATATTAAAACAGCCTTAAAGTTGTTCCCTTTACAAAAACGTAGAAAACATCCGTAGTGGGATGAAGTTTGCGAACAAGCAGTATTAAGCCGAAGTAAAGCATTCAAAGATTGGAACAGTCAAAAAACAGCAATAAATTATAACATCTTTTTGGAAGTAAGAAAAGAAACATCGAAGCTAATTAGACAAATTAAAAGAAAATATGAAAACAATCAACTTAATGAAGTAGAAAAAGATTTCCAAAAAAATAACATTCGAAACTTTTACAAAACATTTAAAACTAAATTAACAGGCTATCAACCGCAAAGTCTTTGCTTCCAAAAGGAAAACGGACAATTAGCTCTAAATAACCAAGACAATTGCAAAGAACTTGCGAAATATTTTGAACAATTACTAAACTGTTCTGAGCCCTTAAACAAATTAGCAACACTAAAACCTAAACAAACAAACCCAGATTCATTACCATCGAATGAAGATGAAATAATTAGGCAAATCAAGCGGCTTAAAAATGACAAGGCTTCTGGTGAAGATGGAATCACTGCGGAACTTTTGAAATCCGCTGGTCCAGGTACAATCAGGGAAATAACCAAAATTCTACAAGAAGTTTGGCGAACCGAACGGATTCCGGAAGATTGGAAAGATGCTCTAATCCATCCACTACAAAAGAAAGGAGATAGAACGGATGTAAACAACTATAGAGGGATATCTCTTCTCCCAGTTTGTTACAAGATTCTATCTCAATGTCTACTAGACAGAGCACAGGGACAGTTAGAACCTAACATTGGTGAATATCAAGCAGGTTTTCGACCGGGCAGATCCTGCCCTGAACAGATCCTGAATCTGAAGTTGATTCTAAGACATCAAAAACTGTACAATAAAAATCTCGTCTGTACATTTGTGGATTTCAAAAAAGCATATGATTCTATTGACCGCGAATCTTTATTCCGAATCTTGAAAGAACAAGGACTAGATCTGAAAACGCTGGCAATTATTAAAGCAACGTTAAGTAACACAAGGTCAACAGTTAAATTCATGGGTGAGATCTCAGAGCCCTTCGAAATTAAAACTGGAGTGAGACAAGGGGATGGACTCTCGCCACTCTTATTTAACTGTGTTCTCGAAAAAGTAATACAGGAGTGGCGTGAAAAAAAAGTCCGCCCTGAATATTGACCAGCCCATTAAACTGGGGAGAACCAACATCTAAATTGATTGTCTGTGATTTGCTGATGATCTAGCAATTTTAGCTCAAGATGCATTAACGGCACAGAAACAGATTGAAATCCTAAAAGAAACAGCAGAAAATGAACTCCAAATTTCCTTTGAAAAGACACAATACATGACCTGCAACAGACTAAGAACGCCATTTCTAAAAACAAAATATGGTAACATCAGACGAGTCTCTCAATTCAAATATTTGGGTGAAATATTCAGGGAAAATGGATTGGAAAAAGCGGCCAATAAGGGTAGATGTCAAAAAATGGAAACGGCATTGAAACTTACCCAAAATATTTACAACAAAAAATGCCTATCTAAAAGCACAAAACTGAGACATTACAACACAGTTATTAAGCCAGAATGTCTATATGTTGCGGAAACGCTCATTTTGAATAGAAAGAGGGACATCGAGGACATTGAAAAGAAGGAAAGAAAAATCTTAAGAAAAATCCTAGGGCCCAAACAAATAAATAGCACAACATACCGACTTCGAGAAAACCAAGAAATCAAACAATACACAGATATACATAGCGATATGAGAAAAAGAAGACTTAAGTTTTACGGACACATAAAACGGATGAATCCGAGTAGGTTAACTAGACAAATAGTCGAATTTTATGAAAGTAGGAGTAAAGCTAAAGTAGAAATAATTAAATGGATTGCTGCAATTAAAGAGGACCTAAGATCAGCAAATATTACACAAAGTGAAATTCAGGATAGAGGTTGTTTCAGACACAAGGTTAACGTTTGGAAGGTTGGCCAGAGAGAAAAATGTAGGAAGACTGGAACAACTTGGTCTGACGAAAGGAAAAAAGCTCATAGCGAAAGAATGAAATTAGTATGGGCACAAAGGAAGGCTAACAACAACAAGCGCCTCTAATTGTACTTCGCGTGGTCCACCAGGGCCCCTACGTGAATAATAATAATAATATATATAAAACGAAAACGTTTGGCATTATTTGGAATCTAATTTAAGGAAACCTGAAATTGCTAATAAAGACATTTTTTACTTATTAGAGGAGGTAAATTATTTTAAAAAATTTCTGGTATCCATGCCAAAACGTTTAGGAAATGTGAATAGGGTCAAAAGTGGTCTTATCAAAATATTAATAAGCTAAGTTTCTTATACAGTTAATTTTTTTGTTGATACTGATTAATTTCACTAATGATTATTAATTTAATAACATTTTTGTGACTCTAAATTTATAAATTGATAATTTTTATTCGCAATTAATATGGATTTATAATTATTTAATACTTAAATTATTCTTGTACTAGAATTGTGTATTAATTTTCCTGATAAATTATTTTTTATTATATTTTATTTATTTTTTATTTTCATAAGCACACTGATAGTAATATACTTGTCCGAATATTTTTGGGATCTACTGTATTTGGCTTGATAACTTTTTTACCTGCTTCAGTAAAATTTCCCACCGCAGCACCTCGTGTCAAATGCACCATGACACATACCACTAGAATTTTAACAATCATTTTAAACGTACGTGTTATATTCAAATTAAAATTAGTAAATAAATGTGACTAAACGGTAAAATTGAAAAATTTAGCGGAAAAATTACCATACAAATATCAGTTCGTTGATAATACGCGAGCCAATGATGCTAATCACTCGCGAGCAAGCAAGTACAGACGAAATAATGTCGATATTTTGCCTTATCTTGCAGTCTTATAGTTGTGTTGTTATTAGATGCACACCTTTTCAAACCAGTTTCCTGCAACGCATAAATGCTATTTAAAAAAGTATTTTCAACATTTTCCCATATTTTTGCAATTATAATTGTTTAATTCTTATTGTTTCTCGGTATTAACAGATGATACTTGACTAGAATATAATAATATATATGATGTATTGTTCATTGTTTACATTATAATTACGAGGTGTTTATATAAAATAATGAGATTGATTTTTTATAATTTTTTTATTCAATTGAAATTTAATTTCTATATTGTCTCCTTCAAAGCGTTGTGTTTTTGAGAATGCTGTTTCTATAGATCTGTTAAAGTTACCCAACTTTCCATCGTAGTATTCTCAAATCTGCAACAAAATTTGATAGCGTACCATTGGTTCATAGTTGTCACTCATTTTTAGAACGCATTACAAAACTCGGGTTTATGAAAAAAATTGCTACCGACCACCAAGTGACTCCAAATTTCCCCTCCCTTTTAAAGGGGAAGCCAACAGTGTTGCCATATCCAACACCACGCCACAAAGCTCATTACTTAATTTATACACCTCGTGTTTACTCTAATGAAAACATACGTATTATTTAGCACAGTTTATTCATCTAGTTCCATGGATAACTGAGAGTTGTTTGTTTATCCACTTAATGACTCTTGGATATTTTGAGCCATTTTATCAATTTGTTGTCTTAACTGCAAATCTAACAGCGAATTGTTTTCCTATCTCTATATATAGAGTGATTTTTTTGTGTGTCCAAACTTCCAATTCAAATAAAACAACAGCCAAATTAGAGGCCTTGAAACTATTTATTTTAAATATCTATTAATTCAATTTCCGATCATTTCATCAAGCAATTGAGGTCTTATGTCCGCAATTGCCTGAGTTATGTTGGCCAAAGATTTTACATAACCCCAAAGAAAATAATCTAAAGGCGTTAAATCACACGATCTTGGTGGCCAATTAACAGGTCCGTTCATCGAAATAATTTTCTCACCGAATTGTTCCCTCAGCAAATCGATTGTTACGTTGGTTGTATGAAATGTGGAGCTGTTCTGTTGGAACCACTTCTCTTCCAGATCAATACCATTCAAATTTGGAACTAAATAATTATTGATCATTGTAATCATTTTTTAATCATCTCCATTCTTTGTAATCATCCCCATTAACAATAATGTGCTTTCCAGCTTGATTGATGAAATGAGCATCAAAATAGCTGAACAAAATTTTGCGGTTATTTTCTGGGTCAAGTTGTAATTGATTTTGAGCCCATTCACCAAACTTACGACACAAACGATGGTCTTGCGGTTTGAGTTCTTGGACAAGCTGGATCTTGTAAGGCATTAGCCTAAGATATTTATCCAACATTTTCCACGCAGTCAACTAACAAAGCCCAACTTCCTGACCTTCAACACTGCCAGCAAAAGCGGCGACATTTTCGTCGAAACACACAGTTTTTTGTCTTGTTTTAGTTTTAAACTCGAGCAGCGTGAAATGCGTCTGGAATTTGTCGATAATTCGGCAAATACATCACTCGGTTGGGCAATTATGTGTACCGCAAAATTCACGCTTGAGAATTGGCAAAAGAAAACCATATCATAATGTTTACCAACACCACATTCATAATACAGTCTATAACCTCTTGACGTTACTTTTTATTCCCCCTTTAAAATAGCTTACAACAAAAAGTGTGACATATGAAATCAAAAAATATTTGTGAAAAATTACACCATATAAGAATGCAGAACTGTTTAATAAAGCCTATATAACTGTAACGTGCCTAGAAAAAGGAGTTTCGGGCTTTAAAACAACGAGAATATTCCCTATGAACCCTGCCATTTTTAGTGATGATGATTTCATTGCTACTGATTAGGAAGACGGTTCTGTGGGTACGAATGTTACTGTTCAGTCCATATCTCATGGTACACAACAACAGCCTGTCATTCAGCAGCCAGCTAATGTTAACTCTGTTACGATTCAATCATAATGGCAACCCTGCTAAAAGTCCATACACAACATTAATTAATCATTCAACAGCAAGCTACACACAGCACTCTTTTAACAAGAAATCTTAACAAGCACACCAATAAAAAAAACGAAGAAACGTATTGAAAAAGAGAGTAAAACAAAAGTGAATCAAAAAAACAAATGAAACTGTAATAAAGAAAATTGTACCAAAGGATATGTACCAAAGGGAAATATACCAAAGATGAAGGTGTTAAAGGAAGACAGATTACAACTAAAAAACAAAGAGTTAAAAGAGCAAAGAAAATTTTATTCAAGAGTGACGATGAAGAATCGTCTACTGAAGAATTAAATGAGAAATTAATTTATGATGATGAGTCAGAATACTCAGAAGACGAAATTCTATCTACGATTTGTAGACACGGGCAAAAGTGGAGAGATGTGGTACCGTTGCAGAAGTTGCGGAAACTGGGAGCATAAAGAATGTTCTGGCAGTGATAATCCAGCTTCTTATATTTGTGCTTATTGTTTGGATCCTTAAAATATATATTTCTTTGTTTTGTTTAATAATTTGATTTTTTTATTTATGTTACAAATAGTTCTGTATATTAACAATTAAGGTTTGTTTGACTTGATTATATTAAGCTTCATATTTGAGACTAATTATAAATAATGGTTCCCATTTTACATATGAGCGTTAAATATACTCTCATTTCCCGAAGTATGGGGTAAATGTACAACTATAGTTGATTTAAACCGTGATTATCTGATACAGAAATAGGAACAAGGTTTATGTTCCTAATGAAATGTTATAATAATTGAAGCAAATATGACTTTTATTAACAATTTTCCTCAGTAGGCTCCAGTTCCACCGTGCTCCCCTACTAAACACTATGAGTAACATTTTCAGTTTAAACAGTGTTTTTACCCTTATTACGTTTCAAAATTCTGGTACTCTTATTGGAAAACTCTTTGTATACTACGTGACAAAGAAAAATCAACCAGTATTATAATAGAAAATGGTACACTCCCCATAAACAAAAATTTCATATCTTCATTTCCAATTAACTTGACTTGATTATTTTATGAAAATAATCCAATACACCGTTGGGCACGTTCAACCAGTGCTAGCGTAGATTTTTTAATGTCTTTTTCGGAATCGCTTCAATAAGCCTAGTCACGGCTTCTTGGACTTGTATAACAGTGCAATAAAACGTTCTTTTCATTGAAGATTTGAGTTTCGGGAATAGGAAATAGTCACACGGAGATAAATCAGGCGAATGCGGCGGATGTTAAAACACACAAACTTGTTTTTTCGCAAAAATTTACAAATAGCGAAGTGCTTGATAAGTTTGTCGTATAGAACATTGATTTTGCTGATAAATTTTGAGAATTTTCAATATATCACGCTACGATTTTGTTCTAGTGCATTTTCTTTTCGTGATATTTCTGACAGTTTAGGTTTGGCTGTTGTATAGTGCATAAATAAACATTAAAATAATGCAGAATGTAAGTTAGGCCAGGCTTACCCATTTGTCTTTCGACTTCAGGTGTGGTCTTCATACCGAATATCTAACTCGCTGTGAAGCAACTGCCCCGATGAGGCCTATGCCAAAGAAGAGGCACTAGTTATGCTAGTGCAGCTCCTCTTAGCCGCGCTACTAGATTAGCTTCCTAATCAACGTTTCATGAGTTACAGTTCAGTTCACTGTAGCAACCTATACTTTACTAGTTCCTGATGCTTTAGGGTGTTGCCTAGAAGTGTCTAGGATCGGTTAGATTAACACCAGTTCTATGGGTGTGTGTCGTAAACAAGTCACATACCCCAATTAAAATATTGCACTGAAATTGTTGTAATTTACACTGAACAAAACAATTCAATTATTGCAACTCAACGTGAATTTAGGTGAAAATATCTTGATCTGCCGGCGCCTAATGCACATTTATTGTTTATTTAAGTAAGTAATTTCTCCAGTTTAGGCTGAATTTTGAAATACAGTAAAAAATAAACGATTTGGATAATATAATGCCATTATAAACCACTTATATAAAATCGACAATTTTCTTACAAAGTTAATTTGATAGCTCTGGATTATTTTTTAATGGAATACTTTTGAAAGAAAATGTTTACATAAATAAGTTCCAAACTTCCAAACAAAGTTGATTAACATACTTTTCAAAATTAAATATTCTAAAATGTAAAAAGAAAATAAGCACATTAGAAAAAGAAAGTCTTTTTCTTTTAAAAGTCTATAAATGTCAAAAATACCTCTGGTATTGGGATTTTAAAAGCTTAAGAAAAAAAATATCTTCATTTAACATTTTGTGTGGAAACCGTTTATATTCACAAGCGAGAATCGTTCACAATTGATATAACTGTCATACGAGTTTATTATTAAAGAAAACACTATTGCTTAAAACGCTAAAATCATTTGCTCTAATTGTAAGTCAAATCAATTAAAATTATATAACTTTATGGGAATACTTAAACAGGAAAAACCACAAACGTAATGCCACTGTTTGTAATAATAGCATCAAGGTCTTAGGTTTTATTCAATTTATTTATATACATTTTCTCATCTTTTAAACATTAATTAAACAGATATTAAAAAAGAAAATTAGACGCAGAAACTTCCTGCTACATTTTCGCACTGTTCCATGGTGGGGAAGTTGTTGGGCGTTGCATTACAACCACCCCAAAATACAGGTTGGCAACACTGTAAGGTATTGTTCCAGAAATACCGTTGAATTCTAGCTCTACAAACGTCTGGAGAGGCATGTGGTTGAGTGCAATCTAAGAAAAAAAAAACATTTATATTTATAAGAGCTTTAAATATTCTAAAGATAACTGTTAAAATTGTAACTGTTAAATCTAACTGTTAAACCTATTTATAAGAATCATTTACCTCTCTACAATATGTACATCGACGAGCTTTCATAACCACCAATAAAAAATATTTCACCTCTTTACGCAGTCAGACTGTTAAGTTGATGTAAAATTTTGTTTGTATTTTTCGAGACAATCTGAAGAAAACATAATTTTACTAAAAATTATATTTAGTTACCATACGAGGTATGCAACAGTGTGCAACAGCAACAGTGTAGGCTTTCTTTTTTGAGGGAAGTCAGGCCATCATTTCCTAATTCCTGTAGATGCCTTCAAACGCCTAGTGTTTAGTTCAGGATTTTAATTAAAAATCAGGATTTAACCAAAATGTCCTCTTCTTGTTCTACCGTTATACATTTTGGTCATCCACCAGGATTATTGTAATAAAACTAACCTGTTTCGCTTAACTGAAAATTCTATGAAAAATTTGTCGATCTTGGATGATTCTGGTTGTGTAGAGCTCATCATACCTTCCAACTGCACAGCGACTATTGTAATTTACTTGTGCATAAACACAGAGCATATCCCTTAAATCACCGTTAGGAAACTGATTAAGTCTAGACATTTTTTATAAACTATTTAATACCGACTCCAGATTGGAGAAATTTATTTCCACCTACGTTTAATAGGAGAGATAGAGAACAAATAATTTGTACACAACATTCAAAACACACTTTGTGATTTGTACAAAGTTTTCAGCCATCGACAGGCTGTGTAATGGAATATTCGAACAAGAATATCTCGCAAACGGCGTGAGATATCGATATTAACCAAGGGTACCTTTTTTACGTGGAATAACTTCTCTATTTTGAAGTCAAGTTATTCCCAGCTTTATAGGGTAAAAAAATATGAGCGAGTTAATCGCTTACAAAGTAGGTTGCAAGCGTCGTCTAGGAACTAGGCTCAAGCTAGTACCAAATCCGGATTGGTCGTCTTTGAAAATCCAACTATCCCGATTTTGAACCTGATATCTTCAACCTTTTTTAACTTATCTCAATTTTTCGAAAATTTAGTTTCACTTTTAACAATCTGTATCTTTGACTAACATTTTCCAGCACATTTATTGACTTAATCCTTTTGTTTTGATCTCTATTCTCACCAGTTATTCTATGGCGGAAAAGTTATGACATACCCTGTGTATTACTTCATTATATGGCCAGGCCAGTTTTCTTTTAAATTTAAAAAGCAACAATATAAAAGTATTTATATTGCCACTTACTCTTTTTCTGGTGTCTTTTTTATTGCTTCTATGAAAGAGTTAGTAGACCAATAAATATTCATAAAATACGGCAAATTTGATACATTCACTTAGTTTACTATAAGGAAATTGTCGGGAGAGGGCTCAGAATAGTATTTTTCGGTCAATTTTGTACCAGTTATTAAATTACTGCAAATGTTTTTCAATGTCCCAAAATGTTGTTCTTTGAGGTGAATTAAACAAGACTGGTAAATAAGAGGGTTCCGGAGCCACAGTGGTGTTTTTAATTACTAAAAACTCGTTGATTAAAACTGCTCTCTCGCAAGGTGTATTGTCGTGATGCAGCATTAAGGAGTTCTTGATGTTCGGTCTTACGCGACTAAGCCGTTTTCGAAGCCTTTCAAGAACTTCAAAGTACAAATACTGTTTTACCGTTTGGCCTTGATGCAATTTCTTATAGACGATCTTCTGACTATGAGTTGATGTGTTCATTCTGTTTTTTAT
The DNA here is from genome assembly GCA_031761425.1 of Cosmopolites sordidus. Taxonomy (NCBI): domain Eukaryota; kingdom Metazoa; phylum Arthropoda; class Insecta; order Coleoptera; family Curculionidae; genus Cosmopolites; species Cosmopolites sordidus. The sequence goes on from JARFXV010001609.1 coordinate 181,511, forward strand.
TACTGTGCTGAGGTTGGACTGTGCCATTTCTTGCTCTGGCACTTCGTTTCTGGGTTATACTCAGAAATCTCAAACTCGTTACCAATAATGACACGTTCCAAAAAATGAGGGTTATTTTTCTCTTCTGTGCATTCTTGTGCAGATTTTCTTCATCCCCAAATCATTGGTCAAAATCTAATGAACAATTGTGTGAGTCAGATTCAAACTCTCCTTCGATCATTCTGATCATCTACCGGTGATCAGGACGCACAAGATTGCGGATTCTGTGGACGGACATTTTCGTCACTTTTTTCAGTTGAACGCCCTCCGCTGCGAGATTTATCTTCAGTCGAGTGTTGACCTTTTTACAATGTCCTAAACCACTTGAAAGTCTGAGCCCATGACAAAACACAGTCCCGTAGAAGTCTTATACTGTGTCCAAGTCTGAAACAAAACTTGAGAGCGTACCGTTGCTGGAAATTGTCGTCATTCATTTTCGCACTAGAAAAATCCAGTTGATACCAACCACCAAGGGAGTTCAAACTAATGTTGATCGGATTATCGGATCGAACACTACATCATCAATCTCATTACTGTATTTTCACTAGACTATCTTTACATTTATACGACCTTACAGTCTAGCAGAGCCTCATTAATATAACTGAAATAGCTTCAATTAGATGGAGAAAACCTTGAATACCTACTAATAATGATAAACATATGTTGACAATGGTACTAAAAAACGATACTGAAAACAGTGACCCCACAGATCAGGACTGAGCCTCATTTAGTCAGTCAACCTGAATTAAATGGCTTGGTTAGAGACCTAGATCTATCAGTAGTAAAGGGTTATCAATTTTGTGCTTCGTAAAGTAATAGGATACTTCATAAAGTAAAGTGACGTGTTGCGCCAGACTGGCGACGCGCAGCGGCGTGTGTACATGTATACGCATATATACACTAATGCATTTTATATACTCGATTGTATCAAGTGCGTGTTGGACTCTTTTTAGATGGGTAAAATCTTGTGAGTTCGCGTCACTGACATGCTGTAGTAGCTGTAAGTGAAGTTAGATTGACCACGTGAAATGTTTAATATGTGTATACTGTGCATTGTTTAAATTGTGTTTTAGATAATCATTATTTTAATTGTTTAATTGTAGAATCACTGTACAGTACAAGAGTGAGTACTTTAATATGCTAATATTTTTATGTAGAAAAATTAATATCAAAAACAAAACATTTATTTTCGAATATTTCCAATATTGGTATTGGAATTTAATCATATAATGAAATTTTAATTAATTTAAAAATTCAAAAAAATACCCAGTTATTCCATAGTTGCAAGTTTTAACTTCTGTCGGCAGTGCCCATGACTTGTTTGTATTTTATTGCTTGGACTTTGCCATTCAGTGTGGAATACAACATCTTTCGCGATGGACATTTACATCACGTGACTGCTTCCATGACTCAATCCTTTTGAGGTAATTTTTGATAACTTACCCACATATTTCGGCTAGTATCTCAGCCATGACTTGACGAATGTTGGTTTTTAACTGCTCAAGACTTTGAGAATTGTCTATATAAACACGACCTTTCGCGTAGCTCTCCAAAAAAAGTCCAACGGCGTCAAATCGTATGATCTCGGCGGTCAATTGACATCACCAAATCTTGAAATTACGTGGTCTGGGAACTTTTCGCTCAATAAAGCCAAAATTTGTCGTGTTGTGTGACGCCGTCTTATCTCAGATCGAAATTTTTAATTTCTGGGCAAAAATAATCAGTTATCATACGGCTATAGCGTTCAAAATTTACGTTAACAGTCCCTCCTTCGTTTTTAAAGAAGTACGTGTAGGAATATAGAATGGAATTACAAATTGTGTATATTGACTTCAAACATTCTGATATCGATTCGGTAGTTTGAAACGGGGACAAGTAATAAAAGCTATGACGGACATGAAAATATCAGATAAGAACAGCGAAAGGAGAAACAGAGGATTTTGAGATTAATTTCGAAGTGAGACAGGGAGATGGGCTATCAATAATATTGTTTTGTAATTTCACGGGAACAGTTAACAATAAAAAGATAGAAATAGTTGCATACGCAAACGATATTACTGTGCTAGCTAGAGACAGAATAAGCCTGGAAGAAGCAATCCAAAAAGTTACAGAAGATGAATACAGAAGGTTAATGAATTTTGAAATAAAAACCATTTTGAAAGGGGAAGATATAGTGAAGACCATAGAAGTGCAAAGACTTTGCTGGTTTGGCCATATAAGAAGAATGGAAGAGAACAAAGTAGTAAAGAAAATTACAATGTGGAGACCAGATATTAACAAAGGAAGAGGGAGACCGAAAAGTAAGTGTGCTGATTAGGTGTGGGAAGACATAAGGAAAATGGAAATACAAGCATGGTGGGAAAAGATACAGGACCGAGATAGTGGAAGAAAATAACGGAAAAAGCAAAGACAAATAATAGGATAGAATAAGTCAAGAATAGAGAAGCGTGGACTAACCACAAGAAATGAGTTTTTGGAGCTCAAAATACAATTCCTATTCAGATTAGATTTTCAGAGTCCCATATATGGCAATTTTCATCGTTGAAGAAGATTTTGTTTGAAAAATCAAGTGAATGTTCAAGCACCCAATCGGGATTTGTAAGGATGAAGATGCAAGTCCAAATACGCCATGATGTTCGGTAAGACAAGCCCACACACTGTGAACGCCGAGGAATCGATAAATTTGGCTTTTCAGTCACACTTTCACTAACAGCAGCGATATTCTCCATCGAGCGAGCGTTACGATGATGCACATGTCTTACTACATTCGTAACAGACCCAGCATTTTCAAATTTCTTGATTGTGTTGGAAATTGTACGCTTAGAACGACGATTATGACGATGACATTCTGCCCGTAAAGCGCGAAACGCGGCTATGATAGGGTCACAATTTTTGTAAAAACTTTGAACAATTCTAACGCGTTGTTCGATGGTTAAACGATCCTTATTATAAAATGGCAAACCTTAAATAAAACAAATCATACTTTGAATGACAATTACGTTTGACACTTGAAGCTTTCGGTATTAATTACCATCCACACGCTTGGGGATTATTCATAGATTCGTCTCAAATTAGTTTAAAAGCAGTGCTCTTATATAACAGTAATAAATATCCTTTCATTTCTGTGGATCATGTCGTTTCCATGAAAGAAACTTATGGAATTTGAAGCTTTTACTTGAAAAGATAAAATATGAGAAATTTTCTTGGAAGATCTGCGCAGATTTTATAGTTATTACTGTAATTTAGAGTATGCAACAGGGTTTTTACAAATACTGTTGTGTCTTGTGTCTGGAATAGCCATGATAGAGAAAATCGTTACGTCAGAAAACTCTGGCCACCTAAGAGAAGATTCACTCTAGGATTTGAAAACATACATCATCCACCATTAGTGCAATAACTAAATATTATTGTGCCCTGCCACCTTCTCACTTTGCGAAATCTCTTAACCTGGATGTTGAGGCTTTTCAATAACTTAAAGCAAAGTTTCCAGAAATTATAGATGCAAAGTTTAAAGAAGCGATTTTTACTCAATATATTACCTCAAATACCAGAGTTGATTAAGGACGATACCTTCAAGACTACATTAAATAAAACAGATAATTAAGTTTTACCAATTTTCTAGGAAATGGGAGAGCTGAAACCTATAAAAGATATGATTAAACCTTGCACGCTATTGGCTGTACAATATCCCTAAAAATTCACATTTTGGACTCACATTTAGATTTTTTACTTTAAAATATGGGAGACGTTAGCGATGAGCACGGTGAGTGCTTCCAACGGGATATATTGAGTATGGAACAACGCTATCAAGGAAGGTGGGGTCCTACTATGCTAATATATTTTTGTTGAACATTGAGAATAGAAAGTGTAGATATTAATTATAAAAGAAAAAGCACAACTGTACATTTTTAAAGTTATTAAAATTAACTGGTTTATAAATATTGTTATTGATATCCACAAAAAAAACTGAGCTAGCCAGAGCATGAATTAGTACCACTGTGAATGTTTTTTAATGCTTTTTTTCTACTTTATTTGGGTTTTTCGCCACTGTCTAAAACTCAAAAAATATCAAAAATACCTGTTCTTATTTAAATAAAGAATCACTGGGTAAAAACAAAAAACCAAACGGAGACAAATTTCTCAGTGATTCTTTTTTGTAATAAATTTACCCAATGAACAAAATTTTAAAGATATAAAAATGTTATAAAAATTTTTACAAACTTTCAACGTTAACGTTTCGGAGGGTACTCTCCCCCCGTTTTCAAAACTAAACTAAAAAATAAATTATATTAATTTGTAATATATAAAGTAACGTGTGAAAGTAAATATATTTTTTTGTATATGTCAACGATACTTACATTGACAACAATGGATTTTCATGACAGTGACATACTACCAAAAAATATATTTAGGTAATTTTTACTGTGTGATTGTTTATTGAAAAATTTTACTGAGAAATTTGTCTCCGTTTGGTTTTTTGTTTTTACCCAGCGATTCTTTCTTTAAATAAGAACAGGTATTTTTGATATTTTTTGAGTTTTAGACAGTGGCGAAAAACTCAAATAAAGGAGAAAAAAAATATGAACACGCCACAATCATTCAGACATTATTTTTAATGCTTCCTTAAAATTAGTTTAAATTATTTTATGGGTTTACGAAAGTTAGTAATTTGTTGATCAGTGTAATTAAACAGTCAATTGAAGCCTTTGGTGGAAGAGGATCTTAACTCATTTTTTCCAGATGTTAAGAAAATGATCTTTCGTGTTCTTTCATGCTATTTTTACAATAATTGCAATTATTCTGAAAATATGGAAAAAATTAGTTCAATCACTCCCATTAAAAGATTCAACTGATTTAGAATTTTGGCAATTTTTTTACCTGTTTCAGTAAAGTTCCCAACTGCTGCATAAGCCGAATATACCGTAACACATATCACTATAATTTTAATAATCATTGTGCACGTACGTATTGCTTTCAAATTGAAAGTGGCAAGTAAATGTCCCAATACAGTAAATCTGAACGGTTTTTCTGAAAATTAGCATAAATATTTCAGTTTCGCTGATAATAGACGAATATACATATAATTCATATTCACTTACGAGTTAGCAACTAAAAATAAATTATCAATAACGATATTTTGACCACTCGATATGGGGTTTTCAGTGCCTTTATAATTAGATCAGTATGTTTAAAAACTATTTTTCATATATGTTTAATGAAAGACTTGTCTAAATTTCCACTTTATTATTAATATTTGACCCGTTTCCTTAACACTGTAGCTTCTTCAAAACTGGCTATTATAAAAGTTTCTTCAATAAAATATACATTGTTTAGGAAAACCACACAAAGGGGATGATTTGTACAGGTCTATTTGGTCATTTAGAAGGGTTTTTGCGTCTTTGAGACGGTTTATTTCTAAACTCTCCAGATAGAGATAGTTTAGTTTTTTGCCTTTGTTAAGTACATGTAGTATTTTAAACTCACTATTAAAAAGATGGTTCTCATTTAGCAGGTGTGAGGCATAGTTTGAATTATGTCTATGATTGAGAAAACTTCTTTCGTATTTTTTAAGTCTTTTCTTGAAAGATCTGCATGGTTTACACTATATAAGTTCTTGGACACGACCCACAATGGAGTTGATATATATCTGATTTATCTTTTATATTTGTTTTTGCTTTGTAATTTTTGATATATTTTTCATGGCTGTTATTGGTTTTAAAGGCTACTTTTGCATTGTTTTTATATAAGAATTTTTCTATAGTTTCCCACGATTTACCAAAGTATGTTATTAATTTGATTAATGGTCCTTTTGATTCTTTTGTGGATATATTTCAGAGATAGCCTTTTCATACAGTTTTCTTTTTAGAATCTTATCTATTGTTCTCTCTGAATATCCGTTGTTTATGACAATTTGTTTGATGGTATTCAGCTTGTACAAGGCCATGGTAAGCTGCTAATTTATGTTGTAGTGGGGGTAATGATTTATTATGTACTGTTGTATCTGTTTGAGAGGGTTAGCGGAATATCTTGAAACTATGTTTGTTTGAGATTCGTGAAATGGTTAGATCCAGGAAGTTTAAACTGTTGTTTTCTTCTAATTCAACTGTAAATTTTATCTTTTTATGGATTGAGTTAATATATTCTAGGAATACCCTTAGTTGTCTTTTGGTATGGACAAAGCATGTCAAATTGTCGTCCACATATCTATACTAATATACAAATTGTTTACTTAGTCCAGTGTGGTGGATTATCGTTTCAATATTGTTTATAAATATTTCCACGAGTAAGGGGCTTAATGAACTGCCCATTATCAAAACCCTCCTATTGTTAAAGTTGTTAAATGAAAAGTAGTTTTGGGGCATGCAAACAATTAGCAAATTTATAATTTCCATACTTATAACTAGGTTGACAATATTTTTAATTAATCATTTTTCTACTAATGTTATTGTGTCTTGAGGCGGAATGCTAGGGAATACATTCTCAATATCAAACTATATTAATCTGGCCTTGATTGGGATTGTAATGTTTTTTAATTTGTCAACTAATTCGTATGAATTTTGACCACTGCAGTTAGGTCGAAATTTGCAGTACGATTTAGTGATATCTATTAGGTATATCGATACTGTATAAGCACGTGCAGGCTGACAAGATACAACTGGTTTTATTGGGTAATTTTGTTTATGAAGTTTAATTAAGGAAGAAAGTTGAGAGAATTGTGGATTCATGGGAGTCAATGTATATTAAATTTTATCGGGTTTTATACTGGGTGATGCCTCAATTTGACGTTTGATGTCTTATATGTTTTCTGTTTTTAAAAACTCCAATGGTTTTTCTATGCATATGTCCTTTTTCATGGCTATGACTCTATTTCCTTTATCAGATTCTAAGAAAACTATATCGTTTTCTGTTGCTGGTTTGTGTATTGCTTTAGCTATTGAGAGTTTCTTGTTAGGTCAGTTCTGTTTTGCGGTGTACTACTAAAAGCTGTCTCTGTTTCTACTCCTAATATTTAATATTGTTTAAATCTGAATTTTTCTGGTATGTTTGTTCCCCTTCGGAAAAATTGGTATTAGACGGTAAAAATTGGTAGATTGACAAATCTACTAGAAAATGTATGAATTGAAAAATTCTTACTTTTTGTGGTTGTTTGTGAATTTATATTTTAGGCAGTGAGATATTCGATATTCTTTTTTTGGGTTTTATATTTTTTATTGAATATGCCCTGAATTGTAAGTCTTGTGTCTAAGTTAATTATTGAAAACCCTATATTATGACTCTATTTGAGTACTGTATTTTTCTTTCTTCTATTATACATTTTTTCTATTCGTATTTTGTTGCTAATTGGGCTGCTCTGCTCTTGTTCTGCTCTTTTAGACTGATGTATCTTAGTATTATTTGTTGTTTGATATTTTTCAAACCTCGGTAATAAACTTGGTTTGCACAGCTTACACTTAGTTTATAGTACAAAGGTCGTTAAAAAAATTCTTTGGTTGATAAAGAAAACATACGATTTTTAAGATTTTTTGCACTTTACAATTGAATATATCAAGTTTTCTGGAAAATTCGCAAATATTTTGAATTTAGTTGTTTTCTTAACGCTTGTAAACAACGATCTGTATTGCATTACTAATGTTTATAAACATATTATAAATTCCAGTTGTGTTTACAATGTTTACGTTCAGATTCGTTTTGGTTTGCCTTCAGTCAAGTTGATGCAAATTGAAAATATCGGTCGATAACTTACATTATGTCATATATTTTTTATGCCAAAAAAACGTTGTCCAAACAACAAACAAAATACGTGTCGTTTACGGAAAGGGATTAGTTAGGGAAGACCTTGGTGCAAAATTAATTACTTCAGGACGTTATCAAACATTGATATAGAAGAAATAAAAGCTATAATTGACAAAAATCCCCGCACCATGGATCGTGGGATAGCAGAGAGCAGTTTGTGTGAGCCCCTCGCGAACTTAGTGAGCGTATTCTGGTGAATTGAATATTTGGGGTTGACCAAGATATGATGATGAAGACGTGCAATACAATAAATCATGGGGTTGTCAAGGTTATCGGTGTTCAATACGGCGAAAGACGGACTTCTTTCGAAGAAAATTAAGCCTGGCATTTCGTGGGATGGAAAGGGATACATACACTTGGAGCTTCCATGATCAGCGATCTCTTCTGTTCACAATTAAATCAGCTGAAGGCTGCAAGTGAAGAAAAACGACAGGAAGTAGCAAACAGGCAACAACACAGCAAACAAAAATTGTACGGCTTTATTTGAGATGCTTTGCCTCATCCACCTTAGTCACCGGATGTCGCACCCTCGGATTAGTATCCATAATCATCTTTCCAAAACTGTTTAAATGGGGAATATTTTAAAAAGGAAGAACAGGTGAAAAAGAACGTTTTTTTGGCAATAAAGATGCTAATTTTTGGCAAAAAGGCAATATATTCCTATAACTATGTTAGCAAAAAATTGGAAATAATAGTAGTAACTACATGATAGACTAAATCTAATATTGGCGTTTCGGTTAATAATTTTGCTAAGAGATGGCGCTACTAATACATTTGTTGATGTAGACTAAAGACGTCTATGGAGTTTTGAAAGGTAAACATACGCCATCAAAAGCCAGTTCGGTATTAACTGTTATTGTGTAAAAAACATAGTTTTTCATAACTTTGAATATGTCTAATTAGGTACCAGAAAAAGATGCAATGAATGTGAATGATGCCTTTGCTATCGAAGAAAACAATTAATATTGTCCTGATTTTTGAAGGAGTTTTTCCTATTTTTTACCTGTGGTGAGCTTTTCGACTTCCATTCTGCATTTTGGCGCTTAGTTTCTAGATCGCATTGAAAGCATCATGCTTCATGTCCCATACGATTAACCCCGGAATGATTAACAGGAAGTAATTTCTGTTCCTCCGTCAACGTGCGTGGAACAAATTTTGCATACACCTTTTGTTACCAAAATCCTTATGAAGAATGAGTGAAATCGTTTCTTTGACGATATTCAAAAGCCTCTTCCATCAGTTTTAGTGAAGCAATGCGATCATTTGCTACAAAATCGCGAACTTTTCATCTCAACCGATCTCAACCGATCGATTTCAATCTCAACCGATCGTTAGGTCGAGGAATGTTTACGTTTTGAAACGACTCAGCCGGTCTGTAGATGGCGTGACTGGTTGCTGAGATATATCTCAAGTACCGATACTTAATGGACACACTGTGTATAATGGTAAATACATTTTATTTACCATTTTATTAAATTATTACTGAATTATATTATTATGACATGTAGCGCCAACCTAGTGGCTTCTCTAAATGCAGAGATGTAGAGATCTTTAGATAAGCATAAACTACTGAAAATCGAATAAAACGGTAGTTTTATTTTAAAGTAATTTATAATGGATTCATCAAGTAAAAATTCATCAAGTAAAATTTGAAACTTTGAACAAACTTTCATTGAACATATCTTTGGTTCAATTCCGCTATTGGAACCTTCGATGTGAAACACTAAACTCAAATAGATTTACCACTAAACACCAAAAAACTTTTAAAAATTTCTCGACGGACGTTTCGCTAACCATGTTGGCATCATCAGGATATGATTTAATTTGTGTTGATTTAATCATATCCTGATGATGTAGCATGGTTAGCGAAACTTGCGTCGAAAAACTTAAAAAAAAGGGATTTGGTGTTTAGTGGTAAATCTCTTTGAGTTACTTTTGGTTAACAACTTAACAGTTATCAATTGTGTGTGTTGGGTAACAGATAGATAGATCATTGTTGCTTAAAAGAATCCTCGAATAGACACGGCGTTTCGAATCTATCCAATACGTTTTAGAAGCAATTTATTTTTTACAGAACGCATTAGTAGTGTACTGCAAATAATACGAATTAAGAAATAAACAAAAATATCCTTTAATGCAAAACTTTACTCTTTAGAACCGAAATTGGTGAAATTCGCGTACTTATTTGGCAAGCATGTACCAGGTGTAGCGGTTAGTAATTCTCAATTTTTTCTTAAAAACAAATATGTTTCATTTGAGTGAAAGGAAAAAAATGGTTTATTCAAAGTATTTTAATTTTTATTTATATTAGTTTATTTAGCCATTGCTAGCTATAATTTGTTTCCAACTCTCTGGCAATTTGTGGACGCCTTTCCAGAAAAACCATACATCTTTTGAGGTGGTCCAGTCATCAAGACATTTTTTTACATTTCCGTAATTGATGAAGTGTTTCACGGAAAGTGCGTGAGACATCGATGAGAACAAGTGGTTATCGGAAGGGGCCAAGTATGGTGAGTACTCACGGGTGGGGCAAGAGTTCCCAGCCAAGTGCCGAAATTGTATCTCTGGACCACTTTCACTGTGTGTGATGGGGCGTTGTCGTGTTGTACTTTTCCGTGTCTTTAGCCCATTCTCGTCTCCTTTCGATCAAAGCATGGTTCAAATTCATCATTTATTGATGGTAGCGAACCTTATTAACTGTTTAACTGTTGAACTGTTATTCTCTCTATTTTGGGTTCTCGAAATGTATTCATTTTTGTCTCCAGTCACGATCGGGTTCAAAAAAGTTTTTCTTTCATACCTAGAAAGTAAAACTTAGCACACCGTTTTTCACTTTCTATCTGCCTGTCGTCCAGTTGATGTGGTACTCATTTTTCTTCCTTCTGGATCTTTCCCATGGCATGCTTTTCCATGGTTCTGTGACCAACGTTTAATATCTCTGCCATTTGTTGTTGAGTTTACATATCGTCGTCTTCCAACAATGCTCGCAATTTGCCATTTTCAATTTTTTTCTGTTGACCTGTCGTCTAAACCAACGCCCACAAGGGTCATTGCATTGGGACATTGTCAGTTTCCCGTAAGTTTCCCCAAGTATACAACGGCTTTCACTCTCGTTTTTCTTTTGATTGTACAAGAAAAGCGGGATGTGTAACAAATGCTCTTTATTTGGCTCGAAACTGGACATGTTTACCACGCGAAAAAAATATGACGGCGTTTTGCAAAAGTTGGCGTTTTGAAAGGTACCAGCGCAATCTTTTAAAAAGAATAGGAATTATTAATAATAATTAACACCTGGAATAATGAAACGACTGGAGAATTATAGTTTGGACATCAACATACAAATTACACAATCTGTAATAAATAATAAAATAAAATAATTATTAACATGTACATAATTTATTTTTTAAACGTTACAATATTCTATTAAGCACTAGTAAACGACAACAAGTGTCAGCAATATTTATATTTTATACACAAATACTTCCAGCTACTGTCTGACATTCTTCTATGGTCCTGAAATTGTTGTTAGTGGCTCTACAACCGCCCCAGATGATTTCGTGACAGTGTTTGATGGTATCATTCCAATAATACCGTAAAAACAAGCCTCTGCAATGAGCTTCAGGTATGGTATGAGGTTCAGTACAATCTAAAATAAAATCTTCATTTAATGTCGTATTTTGGTAACTAACATTTTAAAATTTCACTGCCTGGAAAAAATCATGAATACAATAGTGGTTTTATCTGTAGCGCCTGACTGAATCTAAGTTTATAGCTGTAACCGATTTAATTTTGATCGAAATAGAATTGATTGATATATATTAACCTGAAATTTAAAGTTGAAAAAATTAAATTGAAAGTTGGGTATTTTAAACGTTACAATTAATATTGGTGAAAGCTATTTGAGGTTTTTATTAGTTTTATTTGTTAGTTATATGCAACAATACTAATTTATTATCGCTATATGAGGGTAGCTTGAAATCTTCCTTCTGATTTTCAGCTAGAATTGAGGCGGACCTAGAATGGCATTATATTTCTTTAGTCATGAGTCTACAGTATGTTTAGGCGGTTATGATGGGCTTAGAAGAATCAGATGTTTTTGCGATGAATTGTGAAATTTAACTTTTTCATCTGAAGGGCATACTACTATTATTACAGGAATTCTTGGGGAACAAGCGGCCCACAGTAACTATCGGTTGAATGTTTAGTTAGTGTATCCAAATTTATGAGTTTGCGCGCCTCTATTGCCAAAATTATTCAGTATAGTCTTGCAAATCATCATGGAATGTTTAACATCAGTCTCAATTTCGTGAATTTTATGGTGGAAATAATCCCCCAACCGAGCGATGTATTCGCTGAATTATCGACAAATTCCAAACGGATTTTACGCTACTCGTTATTAAGGGAACCCGATGGCTGACTTATACATATAGGAAAATTGCCAAATTTGAGGACCTTTTTCTCAAAAACGGTTGTAGCTAGCGACTTGATTTTTGTCCAGCTTTTTAATCTTTACTAGTAGTTAAATTTGACTCTTTTTTATTCAATTTCGATCGAGATTTTTTTTCTTTTCTCTAATATACTTTTGGACCTAAAATAGGTTAAAGCAAGTACTAAACACTGCTGAATACTTAGGTGAAAACCGCATTACAGTAGCTTTAGCAGTTCTTGAGAAAATAGGACCTAAACATGGAAAAACCTAACTTTTCTGGATGGCCGATTTTCTGTCACGATTTGAAATCATCGTTTTTTTTGCTGTGAAAACGCATCGATATTGTATCGGAATAATCCTCCAGTGTACCTCGTTTACCTGATATTATAGTCATAATACACATATGTCAGTGACGGCTCATGAGGGAGAGCGTTGGGGCGCCGCTCCTCCAGCATTTATCCCAGTAAACAATTTTTCAGAGTAAACCACCAAATTTTCTATTCAGTTTCTTTCCTTTAACTCATTTTCCTAGTTCACGTCCTGTATAGGGTTTCAATAGCACGAAAAGTAAAAAGGAGGAAGGGGAAAACAAAAAAAAATCTTTAGCAGCACTATTTTCTTCTACGCCATCCTACTTCAAAAACCCACGAGCCGCCACTGCTTTGTTCGTATTAAAGTTGGTTTTTTGTTTAACAGAATTTTTAAAACAATTTTTTTTTTATTTTCCGACCATCGGATTCTCTTAAAACAAAAACTAAATAAAAAAACTGTGCGATCTGAAGAAAATATCGCCACTATTGTAGCTAGTATTGAAGAAAATCCAAATTTATCAATTCGCCGTCTTTCACAGGAAGTGGGGCTTTGTCAGATCTTGGTCTGGTGTCTTACAAGATGCAGCCTGCTCTAGAACTCAAGCCGTAAGACCATCTTTTGCGTCTTACGTTCTTTGAATGGGATCAAACTAAATTGCAACTTGATCCAGAATTTAACGGCAAAATTTTGTTCAGCGACGAAGCTTTTTTTGGCTAAGCTGGAAAGCACGTTACCATTAATGGAGATCGTCATAGAACGATGATGAATGATTATTTAATTCCGAGTTTGAATGGGATTGATCTGGAGGAGATGTAGCTCCAACAGGGCGGCTCCACATGTACTACTACTAATGCAACAATGCATTTATTGAGGGATCAATTTGGTGAGAAATTTCGAGGAACGGATCTGGCTATTGACCACCAAGGTTATGTGATTTCACGCCATTAGAGTATTTTATTTTGGGTTAGGTTTTGGTCTATGCCAATAAACCAGCAACTATTGAATAAAAAATCCGTTTTTTCAAATTCGATACTTTACAATGCTGCTTTGGAAGTCAAGATAATTCAGGCAATTGCAAACATAAGACGCAAGCTTGTTTGAAAAAGTGGTCGGAAATCGGATTGACAAAAGGGGCTTTGTTAGAAGTAACCGCGGTGGCATTTTTCCGAAATTGTTTTCAAACATTAATGCCATTAAATGTTATTTCAGATAAAATAAATAGTTGCAAGGTATCTAATTTGGTTGTTGTTTTATTTGATTTTCTATTTTTGAACGTAGTAAAAAAATCATCCTTAGAGGAAGGGTTTGTGTAAGCAAAATATTGCAAACCGTCGTTTGGCGGTATTTACAAGCCCGGCCAAATCTGATCTTTTGCAAGATAATATCAGACTGTATATACCTCGTCAAGCTTTACAGTTTTTAGAATCAGCCGTCAGTAACTTTAAATTAATTTGAAGCATGTGTACACTACTCCTGGAACACCTTGCTACAAGAAAACATAAGTCAACTAATTCGGTCCATGCCTTTCAGAGTCACATAATACTATAATTACGTGGTGTACCTACTCATTATTAGTATTTTTTGTATCAAATACGAGGTATCGCTATTAAATAACGAGACTAATACTGCTACAGAAGAAGTACGCATGCGCCAAACGCCAGCGATCAACACCTGTTTAACGTAAAGCCTGCCTTTCGAACGCAGTACTTCTCGCTTCTGTAAACAAATCCATATAACCGTAGCTTTCTTTTCTGTGGCGGCTCGTGATGGAGGGCGTTGGGGCGATGCCCCACAGTAAACAACTTTACAGAGCAAAACACCGTATTTTATTTCCTTTCAGTTTCTTTCATTTAACTCATTTTTCTAGTTCACCTCCTGTACAGGGTTTCAATAGCACGAAAAGTAAAAAGGAGGAAGGCGAAAGCAAAAAAAAAATTCAGCAGCACTATTTTCTTTTATGACCTCCCACTTTAAAAAGCCACGAGCCGCCACTGCTTCGTTCGCATTAGAGTTGTTTCTTTGTTTCACCGAAAAAATGTTAAGTGTAACAATAGCAAGGAATTGTGAAATTTTATGGCAATGAATGTTTATAGCGTGCATGTGTTATTGAGCGGTTTAAGCGTTTTCAAAATGGCCGAGAAGACGTTGACGATGATCCACGCCCGAGTTGTCCTTCCACATCAAAAATGGATGACAATAACGAAAAAATTGGTAATCTGGTTCGATCTGACCGTTGATTAAGTATTCGTGCAATTGCTGAAACAACAATTTTAACATGCAAGAAGTCACGTAAAAGTCAAGTAAAATTCTGTTTGAACAATAAGAAGTTCGCAAATATGTTTGTACTGACACTTTGAATGTCATTGAAACTTATTGGAAATGATAATAACATGTGACGAATCGTAGTTTTTTACTTATGATCCTGAAACGAAGCGCCAATCTATGCACTGAAAGAGCCCAAATTCAACGAGAGCCAAAAAATCTCGAATGAGCAAATCAAAATTCATGGGATCGTGTACCTTTACTGGGTTCCTGCAGGTCAGACTATTAATCAACATTACTACCTTCACGTTCTTGTTGAACTCCGTAAAAGAATAAGGAAAAACGACCTATATCGTGGAAGGACAAATTATGGGATCCCCACCCAGACAATGCGTCGGCTCATTCTGCATTGTCTGTCAAAAGGTTTCTAGCCAAGTATAGCATCCTAGTGTTAGACCATCCGCCTTATTCGCCGGATCTTGTACCGTGCGACTTCTACCTGTTTCCTAAGGTGAAATCTGCATTAAAAGGAACAAGATTTGAGTCCGTTGAAGCTGATTATTGAAGTTGATTATTGGAATTTCTGTTGGAACCACCATATCACTTTTTTTTTAGGTTTTTGACGCACGTTTCGCTAACCATGTTAGCATCATCAGGATATGATTTAATCTTAACTCATCAAGTGATGATGCCTGGTTATGCATGGTTAACGAAACGTGCGTCGAGAGCTTTAAAAAAAGTGACTTGGTATTTAGTCGTAAATCTCTTTGAGTTTAGTCCTTCAAGGAAGTAACGTTTTTACCACCTAAGATGTTTTAAAGCGATCTAAATAAATGGTAGTGGGAGGGCGCAAGGATGGGAGAGCACGGCGGATGGAGTGAAATATTCAGGTCAAGTTGCAAAAGTTTGTGTTGTGTGGTCTGGCATTGTTTCGATGGAACGCAATGTCCTTTCTGTTGATTAATTCAGGCCGCTTTTGGTCGATTGTTCAACGATATTTCACTGAATTAATGGTTTGGTTTTCAGGTAATACCTCATAATAAACAACTCCGTTCCAGTTTCATCAAATGCACAGCATAATCTTTTTCGAATGCAAATTGGCTTTTGTGCTAGGTGGAGGGACATTTTCTCGCTTACACAATGATATCTTAGGCTTAGCATTATTATACATAATCTATTTTCCATCACCTGCAAACATCTACTTTCAAAAAATGGTCTATTTCGTTGCGTTTTAAAGGAAAATTGCAAGCAGAAATTTGGTCTATCAAATTTTTCTCTATTAGTTCATTTGACACACATATGTGAGCTGACTTAACTACTACTACTGCATATCCTGTGTGTCAAGTTGACCCTAAGGCCCTTACTTTTGTTCTCTTATTATCGATTACGACTGTTTCGCGTCAGTCGCAATCTGGGTTTTATGCGCCGTCCTTTTGGCGCGGTTAATACCATACGGTACTGGTCGAGATTAATCGACCGAAGTGATAGTGATTACTGCTCCGGAAACGACCCGCGAGGGTCGAGTCCAGTGGAAGTTTATTCGTAGATTGATTGGTTGGTTCGCTGGTCGTTGACGCTGGATTTTTTGAATGAACTGATGTACTGTTCGGTTCTTCTTCGTGTCTGTGGTGTTTTGGCCTATTCTTTTTTGTTGTCTTGATGTTATTCTGTTCTATTTTGTTTTATTATTCTCTTTTTTGTTTTCTTGATGTTCTCTTTTTGTTTTCTTGATGTTCTCTTTTTTGTTTTCTTGATGTTATTTTGTTATTTGTTTTATTATTCTCTTTTTGTTTTCTTGATGTTCTCTTTTTTGTTTTCTTGATGTTATACCGGTGTTAGTGGTTTTGTTTTGATGTTGTTGGTAGCACAGAATGGACGGACTGGATGTTGTTGTCGGTCCCAGTGCGTTTCATCTTCACCGTCTTCGGGGCTAAGGCTTATTCTCTTGGTTAGGTTTGAGGTCGCCGCGCGTCCTGCGTGACGAACCTCGGGGGTGCCCGCTCCCTAATCCAGTTCGGACTCCCGCTGCTGGAACGGTCAACAGCCATGGACGTCTGCCCCCACGATGGCCAGCGCGCTTTACATCGCGTCCGACCACCACAGAGTCCATCCTCTGCTTACAGTATTACACTGTTTATTCCTTGTTAGCGAGTCCGGGCAAGAAGGATTTGGTGTTGCTGCCGGTCCCGGTGCTTCGTTCTTCACCAACTTCGGGGCTAAGACTTATTCTCTGGGTTAGGTTTGAAGTGCCGACTGGCGGAGACGACACTTCGGGGTTGTCCGCTCCCTTGGCCAGATCTGTACGTCGGCGACCGAGACTACCAACGGACACTGCTATCTGTCCCCATGGTGACCAGACAAACACGTCCGATCACCTCAGAGTCTCGTTCCGAACTGAGCTGACTTAACAAAATGGGTCAAGTTGATATAATCGCCAAGGTAGTATTGATTGGTTGATTCCAATAATGTTTACGATCTGTCGTGTCGTTGGTCCATCCCTCTTAATTAGCACTAACATTTCGTTGCGCTCAGCCTTGGCCAGTGGGTAGTGCATCACTAAGTTTAACCCTAGAATACTAATACATCATAGATATTACGACGCTAGCACTACCTCGGTTATTTTTAGGCTATTTCGTAAGTCGTAATAGTATCTTTGTATTTAGTCGTAATCTAGGGCTTGGTGAATTCGCAAGCAAATATTTATTTTGTATGGTTAAGCTGGGTCCACACCAATAAAATTTTACGTGTGTGTTGAATTTACTGGAACAATTTGTTTAAATTATTTGGTGAACAATATTTGTGTGTGACTTTGTGTGTCAGAGCATCTACATTGCCGCGCAGGCACAACCACATACAACACATACAGCCCGCACAACGCAAATTTGTATTGATGTGGACCCAGCTTTATATATTCATAAATTTGCGTAATAAATCGTGTCGCGTTGCGTTTTACAACGTATTAAGCTGGGTCCATATCAATACAAATTTGCGTTGTGCCTGCTATATGTCTTGTAAGTGGTGTGCCTGCGTAGCAATCACATAAGTCATAACCAAAGATTGTCGCCGCACAACACGCCCATGAACCATCTGTTGTCCACCAGATAATTGGAACAAATTGTTACAGTAAATTTAACATACACACAGACACAAAATTTGCATGTGTGTTGAATTTACTAGAACAATTTGTTTAAATTATCTGGTGGACAACAGATGGTTCGTGTGCATGCCGTGCGGCGACAATATTTGTGTGTGACCTTGTGTGTCAGAGCGTCTATATTGCTATACATGCACACCACATACAACACATACAGCCCGTACAGCGCAAATGTGTATTGATGTGGACCCAGTTTAAGTGATACCGTGATATTTATTCCGAGGTTCCAGTTATTTTAGAATGTACATTTTAGTTCATTAGTTCATTATATTTCAAAGTAATAACAGGTAAATAAACTATTACTTATTTAACGTGACTACAAACTTAAAATAATGTTTGTTTTCAAGAAAATGTCTTCCAAGAATGATAAATACCGTTCATTGACAGAAAAAGATGTACAACGAGAAATCGAAAAAATAATGAACGGTGAAGATAGCGAACCTGAACCTTCTGACATGAGCCCTAACATGTATGTAGGAACTTTACGCAAGAATAATAATTATAGTTTCAAAAAACTAAAAAAACACGCTTTAATGGTAAACCGAACCGAAAATAAAAAATTATTTTTAGTATAAGAATAAAGAGATGAACGAGAAAATTAATGTGTTATTGTGAGAAAAGCGTGGGGTGCTCCCCGTGTCAGTTGTTATAAATATTCCATCAGTACCGTTTCTATAAGTAGAGTTAGTATGAAAGTATGGTACAAATCACCCCATGCTTTTTTACAACGACAGATTAATTTTCTCGTTCATCACTTTATTCTTAAACTAAAAATAATTTTTTACTTTTTAGTTCGATTAACATTAAAGCGTGTTTTTTAGTTTTTTTAAACTATAATTTTTTTTTTATTTTTTAGTTAGATCTGCTATAAAAGCGTGTTTTTTTTTTAGTTTTTTAAACTTTTTTTTATTTTTCGTCACTATCTACCCGTGGTGGGAGTGGGTAATTTCTGCGCCTACTGTCTCGGGCTCCTTCTTTGAAAACAAATCCTTGATCGTGACGATCCTGTTCAGGATAATGGGACGAGTTTATTAAATTATTGTATTGTCATCGGTCCTTGCTAAGTGTGCAAAGTTACAATTTAATCTGACGTTTTGAAGTGGGTGAAAAGGACATTCAAGATTCCGTTACATAGATTAAATCATCTTGTGATTTGGTATTTAGTGGTAAATCTCTTCGAGTCTAGATACAAGTGAAGCTATTAAAAGTGTGTTAAAAAAGAGATTCCCGCAGAATTATTAGAAACCAAGGAAAGGCGCCTTGCTGCTTCTATGTTTTGCTTCGACAAAAAGAAAACATCATCTTTTTCAAAAAAAGGAAAAGTTGTTTCGCCTCTCTCAATCCTTTACGAAGATGCAGAAGTCTGCACACACTGGCAAACCAGCCATACTTTTGAATTATAATTGGATTAAAACCGCCGATGACACATTTGACCAACTATGTAGCAGTATGAGTTGCTATAGAAAAACGCGCAAATGACCGTTATGCATATTTCACGGCATTCTTAAGGCAAATGCCAAACCAGTTTCCTCGATGTGACTACTTGATTGACTTAAAACATCTACTTGTCACACCATGGATGGAGGAAAGACTTTCAGTTCCAAACTTACAAAAAGATCTTCGTCAGGATATTCGCGCTATTTTGAAAATTAGTGAGGAACCTGAGCGTGTGCCTTTACTAGAAGAAATGTAAAACCTGCCATTATTGCACAAGTCGATTGAGGCGTATGACAATGGGCATATTGACCGCGGTAACTATAGCGCTGAGTGTACAACTATGATAAAAACATATCGTTACTTTAGTTTTTAGAAAATAAGAGAAGAATTTTCAGTTCTGGATGGAATGTTGTTTAAATAAATATTTGATATCATTGTTATTATTTTTTTAAACACGCCGTATAATTTACGACATATTAATATTTACGTGTGTCAAAGACATTTTAGTGTTCCAGGGTTAAAATTGTTTTCACAAAACATTTAAGCGAGGATCAACGGTACCCTCACCGTACACAGCACATATCTTCTTTTGGGGCTGCGAAGCATTCTTGCCTTTTTGAAAGTAACTATAAAACTATGAAATATCGATTTTGAAAATCACTACTAATTTTCAATAGTTTATCACTATCACAACGCATCATATTCAGTACGTTACAAATGTAATTTAAGGCTCTCTAAAAGGAAACTCACATTCGTTTTTATGTCATTGTGAGTAGAAGCAACTGAAGCAATCGGCAATTCTCGAAAATGTTTTTCAAATTTTGATGATGTAATGCCATCTAATACCACAAAGGGACGAACTTTTTCATCAATCTAATATATTTTTTAATGTTGCAAGCTGATATTTTATAAACTTTTCTAAACGATATATCATCCAGGAAAAAACTATGGATTAAAAACCCCATTTGTTATAACGAAAGACATCAAATGTAAATATAAATTATCCTTGTAAAGTGTGTTTTTAGAAAGTTGTAAAAGCCATGTTTGCGCTCCGTAGTAATTGCAGGATTATAAAGTGGTAATGTGAAGAACGTACACATTATCCCCAGTTATATTGCATTTTTGTTAGATGGTTATTAATATTAAGCGGAAAATTGTCTAACAGTTTATTTTATGTGCAATTTTAAAAGCAGCAGTAAAAATATAATTACCTGAGGCGGCGAATTCAGTTGGTATACGAACAGCTCTCACAAACGCCATTCCGCAGATGATCAAAAATATCAAGTTAATTTTCAACATTTCGTTGCACTTGTTCAATCCAACTCAAAACCGGTTCTATAAATAGTAAGTTGGTTCTCGATAACCACAAGATAATACGTTCCAAAATTTCCATAAACAATGTGAAATGTAAATGATTTCGTTTAATTACTTCCTTAATAACTATTGATAACTTTAATCGGAGCCTTTTGGCATATATGTTTTGTTTATTTTATAGCTAAATAGTTAGCAATAATTATGTTAAAAATTTACATAATACAGAGTTATTCAAGAACGAGCATTTTGACTAATTAATATTTATACAAACAACAATAAATATATATATATATATATATATATATATATATATATATATATATATATATATATATATATATATATATATATATATATATATATATATATATATATATATATATATATATATATATATATATATATATATATATTTTTATTTTTTTTTTCGACCGGGCAGATCCTACCCTGAACAGATCCTGAATCTAAAGTTGATCCAAAGATATCAAAAACTGTACAATAAAAATCTCGTCTGTACATTTGTGGATTTCAAAAAAGCATATGACTCTATTGACCGCGAATCTTTATACCAAATCTTGAAAGAACAAGGACTAGATCTGAAAACGCTGGCTATTATTAAAGCAACATTAACTAACACAAGGTCAAAAGTTAAATTTATGGATGACATCTCAAAGCCCTTCGAAATTATAAGTGGAATAAGACAAGGGGATGGACTCTCGCCACTCTTATTTAACTGTGTTCTAGAAAAAGTAATACAGAAGTGGCGTGAAAAAAAGTCTCTCAATTCAAATATTTGGGTGAAATAATCATGGAAAATGGGTTGGAACAAGCGGCCAATAAGGGTAGATGTCAAAAAATGAAAACGGCATTGAGACTTACATCAAATATTTACAATAAAAAATGCATATCTAAAAACACAAAACTGAGATATTACAATACAGTTGTTAAACCAGATTGTCTATATGGGACAGAAACGCTCATTTTGGATAGAAAGAGAGACATCCAGGACATTGAAAAGAAGGAAAGAAAAATCATAAGAAAAATTTTAGGCCCCAAACAAATAAATAGCACAACATACCGACTTCCAGAAAACTAAAAAATCAAACAATACATAGATATACATAGCGATATGAGAAAAAGAAGACTTAAGTTTTACGGACACATAAAACGGATGAATCCGAGTAGGCTAACTAAACAAATAGTCGAATTTTATAAAACTAGGAGTAGAGCTAAGGTAGAAATAATTAAATGGATTGCTGAAATTAAAGAGGACCTAAGATCAGCAAATATTACACAAAGTGAAATTCAGGATAGTGGCTGTTCCAGGTACAAGGTTGATGTTTGGAAGGTTGGCCATAGAGAAAAATGTAGGAAGACTGGAACACCTTGGTCTGACGAAAGGAAAAAAGCTTATAGCGAAAGAATGAAATTACTATGGGCGCAAAGGAAGGCTAACAATAACAAGCGCCTCTAATTGCACTTCGCGCGGTCTCCAGGAATGATAATAATATATATACCATGAATAATAATAATAATAACTCAGAAGTTGGTAATGAATTACACCAGAACGTTACATTTCAGCTACATGAAGAAGATAACATAGGCATCCTAACCTTAACCATTGAGGCCCAGCCTATAGAACAAACTCCTAATTTTCCACCGGGGGTCTCATCGTCTAGCAATGAGGAACTGACCTTACAACAGAACTTGCCTAATGTACGAGAGAAGTTTTACAGTAATTTGGCCCATTTTACTGGGTCAAATCCACTAAATAGACCAAAAATTCCAATACTGCGAAATATTACAAAAGCTCGTATTACTCTAATGCAGATCAATAAAGTTCTGGAATTACATCTAGCTGGGATACTAGATCTGTGTGATATACATCTTGCGTTGTACTGTGCAGCAGTGACTGCGATCGAAATTTCAGGCCAAAAAACATACACCCCCAGTGTGAACAGGCATAATTTTCAGAAAACTACGCCTGCCTGGAAAACAATATCGATGATTTCCGGAGAAAAGTCGAAGTTATCTCAGTCATTTCTCCTTTTTGGTAATCGATCAAGTAAATTAACGAAAAAAACAAAAACAATTGCCAATAAATCTGGCATCGGCTTCGATGATCCAAACTATTCCGAAAAATTATTGGATCTTAAAGATCGGTTTAGACAGAAAGCTAAATCTAAAGGGGCTAGGCTAGCAAGATATAACGAGCTACAAAAACGAAAGCACCAAAATTCTGTATTCATAAATAGCCATAAGAAATGTTATAGAGAGCTCGAACAAGGCAGTAGCAGGTCAGAACTTGAGAATGTGGACATGTCTTCCTTTGCAGAATATTAGCAATCGGTTTGGAAAAGATCAGATGACTATGAAAAATCGGCACCTTGGATTAAAACAATCGAACAGCACACAACTGCTCTCCCAGAAATGGAGTTTAACGATTTCACGGTGACTAACATTTACACCGCCGTCAAGAAAACTCATAACTGGAAAGCTCCTGGACCAGATGGAGTACATAACTTCTGGATTAAAAACTTTACGACTGTCCACCGCCCACTTTCTAGTGCATTTAAAGAGGTAATGATAAATCCTGATACTTTCCCGAATTTTTTAATGGAATTCAATACATATCTTCTGTACTAATAGGGTGAGGCTAAGCAAACCCAATAACTACAGACCCATCACATGTCTAATCAATGAAAAAAATTACAAACATTGTGATGAAAACAATATTTTTGAAGAAGAGCAGAAAGGATGTATAAGAGCAAGTCTGGGATGCAAGGAACAGCTAACAATCGATGCTGTAGTTCTCGAACAAGCGCGGAACAGAAAACGCAACCTAAACATCTGCTATATAGACTACAGGAAAGCCTTCGATAGTTTTCCAACCAATAGTTCCACGATTAGTTACTAAAAGTCCTGAAAATTTATAAAATAAGCCCTCCCATTATTAACTTCTTAAGGTGCCTGATGGGGAAATGGAAAACAAATCTCTTTATAGATCAACAATGCATTACAACTGCGAATATCGAGAGAGGAATTTTTCAGGAAGATTCCCTTTCTCCAGTTTGGTTTTGTCTAGTCCTAAACCCTATGTCTGCATTACTGAACAACAGTAATATAGGATATAAACTAAACATGAGCAATCCACGAAAGCTCTCGCACCTACTATATATGGATGACCTTAAACTCTATGGAGAAACTAGAGAAAAACTAAACTCATTAATAAAAATGGCCGAAGAATTTAGTAGGAATATCAAGATGTCATTCGGACTTCGGACGGATAAATGCTCTACCATTAGCATTCAGAAAGGAATAGTCAATAATCAACATTTAACACACTGTAACATACAACAACTGGCACCAGAATAATCCTATAAATATTTAGGTATACCTCAAAACGAGAAATTTAACCATAGCCAGTTAAAGAAAGACTTTTCTACTATGTACGGCATGAGGTTTACAAAACTTTTAAATTCCAAACTGAAAAGTGGAAACTTGATTAGAGCGATCAATGGATGGGCAGTGCCAACTCTGACCTATTCCTTTGGTATTGTTAAATGGTCAGAAACAGACCTTGATGGATTGGATAGATTAACACGTCGAACATTGACAAAATTCCGATGTCTGCATCCAAATTTATCTATAAAGCGACTGTACATTCCAAGAAAGTTGAGAAGCAGAGGCTTCGTGAACATTAAGAACCTTTGTCTGAACTAGGAGAGTAAGATGATAGAACGCTTCATTAATTCAAGCAGTACGCTAATGATGTTAGTTGCTAAGGAGGACCGGGGTTTCACCCCGCTGAATAAATTGAATCGTGTTGATGGTAGAACAACACTTACGGATTGTGTCCGTGAATGGAAACAATAGAAACTGCATGGACGGTATCCAAAGTCACTCGTAGGATGATACCATTGATGGACCATTGTCTCTAAAATGGGGGCTGTTGTACCCAGAAACAGAAGGTTTTGCGACATATATTCAAGATAAGGTAGTAAGAACACGGAATTATGAAAAGAATATACTACACATGAATGTTGTCGACCGATTGAACACCTTATCGGTGGGTGTGGAGTTCTAGCCCCAAATGCTTATTTAGGAAGACATAATCAGCTGATTCAATCCTATACTGGGACAGACCAATCACAACTGATCGAACGGTCGATTATAATAGACCAGACATTGTTCCAGTTAGTAAAAAGGAGAAAAGGGCTTTTATAATTGACATCGCAGTGCCACTATCTCATAATATTAGGAAAACCGAGTTGGAGAAAACCACTAAGTATGAAAACCTTGCGTACGATTTGAAAAACCAGTGGAAACTGCATAAGGTAGAGACAGTGCCTTTCGTTATATCCGCCGAAAGCCTAATAAGTAAGAACTTTTCAAAACATTTGAAGAACCTTGGCATCTCAAAATCGATTGCCATAGTAGGACAACGTGCAGTACTCTTGTAGATATGCCACATTGTTCGTAAAATTTTATGCTAAGTGAGAGGAGTTGAATTGCTTTCTAATTTTGGCATTGTAATATAGACCAGCTTAGTCTGATTATGTAATGATAGTTCCTCGGGTATCCCGTGTTAGCTGAATGTCCACTGGTGGGACGGTTTCGCTGACGTTTCGATGGAATCCCATCCATCATTTTCAAAGCTTTTAATCGACGACAAATGTTGCTGGTCGATCTGTCGCGTCGGGTTTTGTGTGCTGGCGGCGCGACGTCATTGATCGGTTGATACCGTCCAATGAGAGCCCGTGTTTGACTACGTGTTTGCGGACCCGTTGTCAGTAGCACGGCTTG
>JARFXV010001610.1:0-165000 GCA_031761425.1 Cosmopolites sordidus
GTAAAAACAAAAAAACCAAACGGAGACATATTTTTCAGTAATTCTTTTTTGTAATAAATTTGCCTAAACGAAAAAAATTGTTATACAAGATACAAAAATGTTATAAAACATTTTACAAACTTTTAACGTTAACGTTTCGGAGTGTCCTCTCCCCCCCCGTTTTCAAAACCAAACTAAAAAATAAATTATATTAATTTGTAATATATAAAGTAACGAGTAAAAGTAAATATATTTTTTGTGTATGTCAACGATACTTACATTGACAAGAATAGATTTTCATGACAGTGACATACTAGCAATATATATATATATATATATATATATATATATATATATATATATATATATATATATATTTATATATAATATATATATATATATATATATATTATATATATATATATACATTATATATATATATATATATATATATATATATATATATATATATATATATATATATATATATATATATATATATATATATTTATATATCTATATATATATATATATATATATATATATATATATATATATATATATATTATATATATATATATATATAAATATATATA
This sequence comes from Cosmopolites sordidus, assembly GCA_031761425.1. Lineage (NCBI taxonomy): Eukaryota > Metazoa > Arthropoda > Insecta > Coleoptera > Curculionidae > Cosmopolites > Cosmopolites sordidus. The sequence continues at coordinate 576 of JARFXV010001610.1, forward strand.
TATATATATATACATATATATATATATATATATATATATATATATATATTATATATATATATATATATATATATATATTGGTAGTATGTCACTGTCATGAAAATCTATTCTTGTCAATGTAAGTATCGTTGACATACACAAAAAATATATTTACTTTTACTCGTTACTTTATATATTACAAACTAATATAATAAACTAATATAATTTATTTTTTAGTTAGGTTTTGAAAACGGGGGGGAGAGGACACTCCGAAACGTTAACGTTAAAAGTTTGTAAAATGTTTTATAACATTTTGTATCTTGTATAACAATTTTTTTCGTTAGGCAAATTTATTACAAAAAAGAATTACTGAAAAATATGTCTCCGTTGGTTTTTTGTTTTTACCCAGTGATTCTTTCTTTACATAAGAACAGCTATTTTTGATATTTTTTGAGTTTTAGATATTGGCGAAAAACCCAAATAAAGGAAAAAATACTTGCAGTCAATGTCGATAAATCGCCTGGAGTTACCCATGATCTTTTACGCTTAACTTAACTAACTTTATTCTCAAAATATATGAAGAAATTACTTCCTTTTGTACCTTTTCAGCAGCATTTCTTAAGTGGTTTTTCGGTTTCCTGCTGCCTTTCATTCAGTTCATTTGGAATCCACTTTCCCATCTTCTGGATCTTTCCCAATGGCTTTCAAACAATATAGAGGCGGCTTCTCGTTGCATATTTAATTGATCCGTGAGTTGTTGTTGCGCTCGAGCGTCATACTCATCCACAATGCTTGCAATTCGCTGTCTTCAAACTTTTTCGGTGGTCTTCCACGTTCTTCGTTTCTCACGTAAAAATCGCCACTTTGAATTTTTTAAACCACTCAAAGTACTGTGAATTACCAAGAGCATGCTCACCGTAAGCTTCAACAAGCATTCGATGCGAATTGCAGCAGTTTGCTTCAAATGATAATAGAACATCAATAATGTTCGCAAATCATAATTTCCAGGTATAAAATTCGACATGTTCAATAGTATTACAAACTATGCTGTTGTATAATAATTGTATTATTGTATATAATATTTGTATTATTGTTAGTTGAAATTTTTGTCAAATGTCAACAAGGAAATGGCGCCAATGACGCGGTTTGACGATAACTTCATTGACAGCTAGGACCATCTATGGGCAAATTCCGGTTTATATTTACATATATGGTAGTAAGCCTCTTGGGGCTTTAATAAGGCGTAGACCTAACAGTCATGAGATCAGAAGCAAATGCGAAATGGCAAGAAATACTATGCAAAAATTTCAGAAATTCTAGAGGGATAGGGACACAAATATAGAGAACACAAAGAAACATAGCAAGAACCTTAACGTTTCCAATATGAATCACGGACCTTTAAAAGCAAGACCTCAAACAAATTGATTCTTTTGAACTTTATTCGAGAAATGAATGAACACACAAGGCTATCCCAAATTATTTATGAACAAATACCAATCCTTCGGCTACATGGTACGTAGAGATGGTAACAACCCAGCAAAATTCCTGGTACAGGGCGGGATAGTGGGCTCTGGATCACGTGCAGATCTTCACAAAAATGGATAGACCAAATTATAAACCTAACTGGTACATCTCTCGAATATACAACCAAGGTAGCTAACTACCAGAAATCGAGAAGCCTGGAGAGAAGTAGTCCGAAAAGGACGAAATCGGATTTAGTTTCCATGTGTCACGGCCCTGCTGAACAGAAGAATATAAGGAAGAAGATAGCGTTCAAAATTCGAAATTAGTTATCTCTTCTTACAACAACCGGAGGAAATTTTGGTTGAAATGATTTTGCCAAATTTGGAAGCCACTATTCTGAAGTAACTAAGCTTCAATGATTAGGAGGACATTAAAAGACATTTGCCTCAGTATTTCATTGACAACCCTCAAATGTTGTACACATTACGTTGATTAATAGATGGCCATCCATACAGAGTTGATTAGAATTAATTAGAAATTTATTTTGAATGTTAAACGCATTATTTCAAATTACACCATTTAAAAAATGAGCACTAAACAAGCACTAAACAAGTACTAAACTCGAAGAGATTCCCTTTAAACACCAAATCACTCTTTGTAACTTTTCGGCACGCGTTTGTCTAACCATGCTAACCAACATTATGAGGAGATGATTCAATCTTCATTCACTCTATGGAGATTGAATCATCTCCTGATGATGCTAGATCAAGGTTAGGAAAACGCGCGTCGAGAAGTTAAATAAAGTGAAATAAGTTTTGTGTCTACTGGTAAATCTCTTCGAGTTTCAATAGAATAATTCAAATATTAAAACACCCTGACTTTAAATTGGTGATATGACAATTTTGGTTTAATTGCTGAAAGTTCAAAATAATTTCTCTCTATTTACTTGATTTGATTTATTTGGGTGGCCAAAGATGAATTTTACCCTCAAATATTATTGTAGAAGTTGTGATAAAAGTAATTAAAATAAGTATCTAATGAATAAAATAATAACTAATAATGTTATATTTAAAATGAAAAAAAAATAGTTAAGAAACTTCAATTACATTTTGTTATAGACAATATTAATAAAGTAAAATAATATATATATTTGTACGTCCAAAAAAACTAACCTTGATAGTACGTTGTAGACTATAACACAACACGAAAACAAAAAGAGAAATATCCCGTTTTAGTCGATTTTTTAGCGTCCCTACGTTTCGAGTTTATAATATGCCGTCCCAACCAGAAGGCTGCGCTGATGAAAAAGCACTAACGGCCAGATTCAAGTTCAGTAGTTTGGCAGGAACCAAGGACGAGGCTCTAGTGCTCTTGTGCAGGTCATGCGTCCGTTTTTCATCTCGATCAAAGCAAAAAAGGCCGTACGAACAAAAATATATTGCTTAAAAGAAATACATACAATTCTAATAAAATTATTGAGTTTTATTTGTTCACTTACAGAAATGCAATACTTAAACACAGTATAAATTAAATTGTGGGAAAAGATTGCTAAAATTAAAAAGAAAACGTATTTTTAATAATCAACAATACTAGTAAAACCATTTCTTCTGTATGAAGGTGTAAATTTTAGTATCTTATGTTGGATATAACATTTTGTAGAATTTTTCCCATCTAAATGTTGTTACAATAAGAGCGCAAGATGTGAATTTTCAATAAAACATTGTTTTTTGTAGCAATGTATTGATTTATAATATAGACATTTGGAAATTATGTATGGAACAACACATCCAGTAAATGGTGGCCACGGCTTTAATGGCACACGCGTACTCTTCTGGTGAAATTTGCAATAACGGGTTTTGCATAAATGTGACGATATTTCGTTGAAACAACGTTCAATTTCGGCATTTAGTGCTTGGGTGGTCGTGGGCTTGTTGGCGTAAACCTGATAGTTTAGAAAATCCCACAAAAATATCCATAGGTATTAAATCGCAGAATCAAAATGGGAGATGACACGACCAGGAAAAGATTCGTGCAAGGCTGTCAATGTTTCACGGGCTGTATGAGAAGTGGCAACAGAGACACGGTGGAGATGTATTTGTTTTTCATGAATCTGAGCCACAAATGCGACAATTGTGCGTATTAACGAAGAAATCGAGGTGAAAATGGACCTCGTAGAATGAAAATGATTTTGTGGACAATGGACAACCAGAAGCATTCACTTCTGGTTGTCCATTGATCCAATTGGTGAACTCTCTTCGCTGTGCATGGTCTGTTGGCAGAAGTTGTTAAGTCAATTGGACTTTGTAAATATAAAGATGCAAATATTTAGTGAGAATATGGCGAACAGTGGTTGTTAAAATGTCCAATTTTTGTGCACGATGACGAATCAAGGACTCCGCACTCTCCGCCATACTCTCACGAATTGCCGTGATGTTTTGTTTTGAATGATCACCACGAGCTCGTGTCCAATGTTTTACATCAATAACTGAATCTGTACTTTTACGTTTTTCGATTATTCTGTTCACAGTTGATAATTTTGGAACATTATTCTTTTGTGTATGCAAATAATACTTGCCTTTTCAGAAAAACACGCATATGCCGAAAATTCTATTTATTTTCTGTCATTGCAACGATTAGCAAAATGTACAAAAGCCTAAATAACACAATTTTTCATATTTGAACATCAGATTGATAGAAATATATATGTTACAAAATTACACTCATTTTATTGTCATCATTATAATTTAAGAGTTCTCCTATAACATTGATTACAAAAAGCGGTTTTCTTTTTCATTCAGATATATAAATTGAGGAAATTCGGATGTCCTTTATTGACAGAAAAATAACAAGCAAAATATTCGTTTGAATCTCAACATAAAGCATCTTATTTTGTTTGGAAAATACAGCTATTTTAAACCTACTTTTATTATACATAATTTATCTCAATATTTTGTATCCAGAGAATATAATATAATACAATTTCAAATTCTAAAACAATTTAAATAAAAATTATTTCATATGAATTTGCTCATCATTTCAAATGGTCGGCTCTTTAATATGTTTTTGTATTTTAATTAGAGATAAAAGCAAAATTTAAGTAAAATAGAGTTTTTAAGCTGATGAGAGTTACGTTGAGAATCGGTCATCAATCAAACCTGATTTACAAAAACGATAAACCACGTTAGGGACGTCTAAAATGAGGTTCATGTTAGAAATCTCAGATACGATCGATAATATGATTTTTATACCTCCAGAAATAAATGTTTGCACTATATTTAATATATCTTCTCAATATTTATCATTTCGATTGCAAAACATTTTGAATCTGATAAAAATCGTTGACAATGGAAGGTACAGGTGTATGTCTGTGACAGTTCAACGAATGAGCAAGTTTTGCATATAACACGGATCAATTTTCTTTGTTTTGATTATTTTTAATATTTTCCATGGAACCACTATGTAACATTTCATGGATATCGTGTACCTAGCCAGGGTCTGGGCAGGTTACTTGAGGTCAGGAACTTATGATATGTGTGTAATATGCACGGAATAGCTTACTCCAAAAAGACATTATTTGTGGCTGTGTAAGTGAATGCTCGCCGTTTTGGTGGTGAAGCAGTGTTGTCGCGAGCGCGGAGCGATTGATGAACTTAAGGACAAATAGCAGTTGAAATCGAAATGGCGAATAATAAAAGTTATGGTTATTCTATATATGAAGGAAACAAAACTCGGATCACAGGATGAGATTGAAGACGACAAAGCATTCAACGGAAGTAGAAGAATGATCAGAACACTTGACAGAGGTCAGAAGGAAGATATAAAAGTTTTGAAGGAAATGATGAATATAATGATGCATGGAATACAGCATTTGAAATTGGGACAAGAAAAATATGAAGCTGAGATTAAATTATTAAAAAACGAAAATTCAGAACTAAAGATAAAGTTAGATGTAATGAATATAAGAATGAATTATCTAGAGAGAGATAAGATCAAAAATAATCTAGTAATCTCAGGGTTGAAACTGGATTCCAATAAGAACATATTAAGGGAAAAGATAATAATTTTATAAAGGTAAACAAGGTCGATGGGATAAAGGGTGTTTTGAGATGGAGAGTTTCGAAGAAAAGATCAAGGTGATGAAGAACAAGTCGAAATTAAGGACATTTATAAAAACATCTGTATCTAATCGAGAGTAATATGGTAAAAATGGATACACAAACCCGAACGGTAATTAGAAGAGAAGCGAAGGAAATACGACAGATGGGCAAGGATGTCAAGGTTGCTTATAGAAAATTAATTATAGAAGATGAAGTGTGGAACTAGAGCGATGAGGAACACAAACTGTTAATGAATAAGATAACATCAATATCACATAGTGGCCCAAAAAACGAACAAAGGATGTGACGCAGGACAGAGAAAATACATACGACGAAATTGCAAATGTACTTAGACGGGAATATGGATGTGGAAACAAATATACAAATATGGAAACAGAAAGGGAAGGTAAGAGACAAAGCACGGAATACTTATAGTTTGGTACTTGGAATATGAGGGGAATAAAAAATAAAGGAACAGAGTTAATGAATTAATTTGCAAGGGCATATTTACACGAATTATCTGTCACTGAAACAAAGGGAAAAGGAAAGGGAGTGCTGGTGTTGCAGAATTGTGGTACGGTGGGGTTGATTGCGAAATACATGGAGGTTCGGGGGTTGACTGACTTGTGAGGGAAGAACTTATAAAAAAAGTGGAAATTTTTATCTGATACAGTGATGTACATTGTACTTAGTATTGGAAAGGAAGAATATAATCTTATTACAGTATACGGTCCAGAATGATAGTAAAAAAAATAAGAATAGGTTTTGGGATGAAGTAGAGGAAACTGTGGATGAAAGTAGTCGCATTATTATTATTTTGTGCGACTTCAATGGTAGAGTGGAAACGAAAGATGAAGAGTCGGCGAATACACTATATAATATGGAGAAAATGTCAGGAATAATAATAACAAGAGAGTGTTCAATTTTGCCTCTTGAACAATTTGTTGGCAATTCAATTTTTCAGCACAAAGTTATTCACCAACTTACTCATTGGAAAAAGAATAAGAACGAAAAATCGATAATCGATTATGAACTGATTAAGCAAGGGAATTTAACAGTAAACGACATCAGGGTAAAGAGGGGAGTTGTGATAGGCGGCGACCTATCTTTGCTAATGGCCATTCTCAAAAGAGAATGGGCAAAAAAATAATAGTCAATAGTCAAGGATAAGAAACAGAAGTCGGCCATAAATATTCAAAAATTAAAATTAGATAATTATAAAAGGTAATTTGATGAAAGCATACGACTAAGAGTGGGGCGTCATAAGATTGGCAGTCGGAGGATACTGATGGATTAAAATGGCTCCAAAGAGTGCTAGGTGGTCCGAAGAAAGCTTAAATACGGCTATGGCAGCAGTAGAACCTGGACAGTTATCGCAACCTGTTGCAGCAGATCGTTATAATATTCCAAGACAAACGCACCGAAACAACTTAAAAAGTGGTAAGATCACAAAGAAATTATGCCGTTGTGGAATAATTAATTAGGAACAGGAAAATAATCTTGTCAGCAGGATAAAAAGATTTGCAAATATTGGAAAGTCTCTTATATCTAAAATAAATCGTAGACAAGCATTTATTTTTTGTGAAAAATTCAACATTAAACACATTTTCGATAAAGATGTTGGCCTTGCAGGTAAGGACTGGCTAAAGATGTTCTTAAAGCGGCATCCCGAAATTTCAAAGAGAAAAGCATAATTCATTAATCCAACAAGAGCCCAAAAATTAAATAGACCATTGTTAAACAATACTTTGACGAAACTGAAAAATTGTACCAAGAATTTGATATTATAAATAACCCAGAACGTCTTTATAATATGAACGAAAAGAGTTGCCGCTTGACTATACACAATCTGTTTTGATACAAAAAGGCTCGCGGCGTGTTCATTTAATTGCCCCAGAACATACAGAAAAATGACAATCACTATGTGCGTGAATGCCGCCAGAACAGCTATCCCGTCAATGATGATTTTTAACGAACAAAGGCAAGAGCCAGAGTTTAGTAACAACTTACCATGTGGAAGTCTAGTGAAAATTGCTTTTAAAATTTAAGAAACCATCTACAAATTTATTAACCATTTATGGAACGGCGTCTCATTTAGATTATGCCATTGTTGAACAGACATTAAATAGTTCCCTACTGCCTACCAAGCAATACCATTCATAAGCTCCAGCCTCTTGATAAATCGATTAACCGTTCATTTGGACATCACTGAGACTAAGAGGTTATGACATACATATACTAAAAGCCTGACAGACGTTTGACGAAAAGTAGTATTTATGGAATCTTCACCAAAGTTTGGTCAGAATGTTTAACTCAAGAAAATATAGTCTACGGATTTCGGGCTACAGGCTTATATCCATTAAATCCAGATGTTTTACCCGATGAGGCATTTGCTCCTTCTGTATTAACAGAAATGCCGCCCCCAGCATGGCTGCAAATGCTGCAGCTGCAAATGGCTGTGATACTGACTATCTAGATGATGAAACCCCTATTCAACCAGTAGGATTGCATTTCCATAATAACGGCAATTCGCCAACAGTTTTGGATAATGAGCATGTTTCAGCGTTTCTAAGAAATGACGGTGATTCTGTAAGTACTGCTAGTCCACACTGCCTAATTCTGGAAAATAACGACATGGTCACAACAGTTGAAAAGTTTGCAGATGAAGTAGACTGTGCTATTAACAAAGGCTATGAAATACCATCAAAGGAGTTACAAATAGTATATAGAAATTACATATCTTCAAAACCGTCAACTTCTTACGCAGTTGCCAGTAAATGTTCAATAATTTATAGCGCAGAATGTAAGACAGATATAGAAACAAATACTGATCAACAGATAAATCAGCTACTGTTGAGAAGATCTTCTGAAGAGGAAAAATATGTCGTGTCAGACCTAGATTATGACATATCACTGGCTAATCTTAAAATTAAGGAATATAAGTCCCCTTTTCAAAAGCTTTTACCAGCATCTAACTCGACTGTAATAAAAAACGCACCAAGAAGAAAGCCATTTAATTACAAAGGCCAGATTTACTAAGGACCTTTTTGAGGATCGAAGAAGTTGCTTGGTATTTTCATGCATGCAAGGTAAAACGCTCATCAGATATGCGACAGTGTGGTAAATATGGTAAATGGTACCACGAGGAGTGTATGGGTCTAACAAAAGAAGATATAGAAGTTGTTTTTGCCCTAATTGTGATTAGACTACTTGGACTTAGTCATTAGAGCACAAATTATCTCAACAAAACTAATGTTCCTAGGAAGTATTACGACTGTTTGTATTACGATATTTTTGCTCAAAAGATTGAAGACTGCTTTAGTTTACCCTGTTCTAATTTAAAAAAATTATAAATGAAGTTGTTGGGTGACCTTATTATCCCCAGATGGTAAAAAAGGGCCCAGTATAGTTTTATTAGATTTTTATTAAAAAATACGAGGGTCATTCAATAGGTCCTTAGAAAATCCCAGAGAAGGCGCTCGTAGCATCGGAAATGGTCTGTTTTTAGCAAACATCACTATTCAGCAGATAACTGTCAAAATCTCAGTTATATTCATCATATGGTTTCATTTTTATTGTCAATTGAAGCAAGAAACTTTTGTTAATTTCAAAAAAATGGAAAAAAGTGAGTTTCGAGTGGTGATTAAGCACTTGTATTTAAAAATAATTGGGTGAATGATTTTAAACGTGGCCGTACATCAACAAAAGATGAACGTCGTTCGGGACGTCCGGTGGAAGTGGCTATTTCCGAAATGATTGACAAAATCCACGACATGGTTTTAAGTGATCGACGAATCAAAGTGCGCGAAATAGTTGAGTTGAGTTCAATTTTGCACGAAAAATTTGGTACGAAAAAAATGTCGGCGATATGGGTGCCGCGTTTGCTCTCTCGATCCTGATGAATTTCTGCATCTATACATAGCTGTGGACAAAACATGGATACACTACTACACTCCAGAGACAAAGGAGCAATCCAAACAGTGTGTTTTTGAATGCGAACGGGCTCCGAAGAAGGCGAAGACGGTGATATCGGCCGGCAAGGTTATGACCACAGTTTTTTGGACTGCACGCGGAATCATCTACACTGATTACTTGAAAAAAAGGAAAAACAATAACTGGAGAATATTGCACCGGTTGAGCAATAAATCAAAAAAATCGTCCTCATTTAAAAAAGAAAAATATCCTCTTCCATCAAGACGGTGCTCGGGTGCATACCTATACAGTTTCAAAGGCCAAAATCATGGAATTAAAGTTCGAATTATTACAACATCCACCATATTCACCAGATTTGGCCCCTAGTGACTTTTTTATTTCCGAGCTTTAAAAAATGGCTCAGTGGACAACGGTTAACATCGAACGAAGAGTTCATCGCCCAAACAGTTGCCTAGTTTGAGGATCTTACTTGCTAGACGGCTTAAAAAAGTTGGAAAAACGCTTGAAAAAGTGTATATAGCTAAAAGCTATATACACTGCTGTGCCGAAACCGCATTGGAGCGGTAGTTGGTTCGATTCCAGCGCTCGAATGGTTATTTTTCTTTCTTTCTTCTGTCTGTTTACTTCCTAAATGTTTGTGATTGTTTCTAGGCAAGAGTGTAAAATCCGACTACGAATTACCCCTCAGTTACGCCAATAAAAGGCTGGATAAGGCCGGATGCCTTCTGAGAAGTGCTCTACGTTGGTCACTCGCCAGTCAGTAGGTTTCCTGATAGTTTCCTTATGGGTAGGCACATAACTAAGGGTTTATAGCCCGAGGGGGTGCTGGCCTCGGTTTGTCGGAAGCTGATGACCGTGGTTCGGAACCCACGTTAAGCTGTAGGTCCAGTAGCTAAATAGCCTAGTTGCAGATGCGCCTCTAACCCTAACACTTTACCTTTATCTTTCAGTTTAATAATTCCCAAGAAAACCAAAAAACTAAAATATTTTTTAAATACTCAATTTTGTGACACTTTCTCTATTTTTTTTAGTTGGTGAAGACATCATTGAAAATTTGTCTTTATAGATCAATATCACAAAATACTTAATTCATTACTTAAAGTCTTTAAAAACACTTACTGACTCTTTAAATTAGGTGGACTTTATACGCCGCAGGTACCTTATAATAAACACTAGGAAACTTTCAGAAGAATTATGAATATTCCACAATACCCTCAACAGATATTTGCGAAGCATAGGAATGGTACCAAAGTTTAAATAGTGAATTAATACCTATCTCAAAAACATAAATATTTTTGTTACATCCTAGTATTTTTCTCCCCACTCCCATTGCTTTGAACTATTCTTAACGATAGTTTCATAAAAATACTCGCCTTTCAAAATGTTCACATTTTACAATTTTTCTAAAATAATTTCATTACCTCAATACAATTATAAAGTTGCATCAGCTGTTTAGCAAGAATACATGATACAAAAGAGCTGTAAACTGTAACTAACAATCGTTAGTTAAGTTCAAACATTAGTTTAAACGTATCATACAAAAAATTTATCAAAGGGAATGGTCATCCTCCTTTTTTTTGTAATTTCGTTTTCTTCCTTTCAGTAGCCTCTCGTATTCTCGTTGTAATGTTTGAAGTAAAAAATGAGATTTATTTGTTAAGAAACTTCAATTAAATTAACTTTACACCCTACTGGCATTTGTTTCCATTCAACAATAGCAATAGGCTATAAACAACCTTAATAAAGTAAAATAAAATTTAGTGCCTTCTCCAACTTGAACAACCAACCTTGAAAGTACATCGGTAACCTCAAAACAAAACGAAAATTGGAAGTGAAATATCTCATTTAATTTATTTTTTAGCGTTCAGGTTTTATTGGGAAATAACAACTAGAAAAGTGGGTTGATACCGTTCGTCATGTCTTTGGATAGTTCAGTAGCGATTGGTCCATAAGGGCACGTGAGCACGTGCCCCACCAAAAAAATAAAAAATGAAGTCCAAAAAATAAGTTCAGATTTTATATTAATTTATTCTCTGTTCTGTCTATGATCACGCTTCTTACGAATTCTATAGTCTAACATCCATAATGTCATTCGCGGTAACGAAATAGGTCATGGGTTGCCGAAGCGCACCGATTAAAGAACACGTGCTTTGGGCACAGACAAGTTTGTGCCGCTACTGTTTTCTTTACCATCGTTTGCTCTTGTGAGATAATATTAAATATTTATAAGATGGCATGGACGTATAAAAATGATTGCGTAATTTCTAGGCGAATAGATCGAGAACCCTCAAAACATTCACTGGTCTGTAGATGCCATTTTGTCAGCAGTATTAGAAAAAATGATCCCAAGATATTTGATTTTAATATTAAAAGGAAATTTGTGTTTGAATCTCTGGGGAAATAGTATATATATATATATATATATATATATATATATATATATATATATATATATATATATATATATATTATATATATATATATATATATATATATATATATATATATATATATATATATATATATATATATATATATACAGAAATGATAAGCTTTCAGAAAAATTGAAAGATAACACTAGTTATATTATTTATTACAATGACAGTAATACAGTAATGAAGTATTTGCCAATGGGAGCCACAATTACTATCATCAAATCCAAGGAAATCTTCACATTTTAAAGCGATGCATGTGTTACTTTTGTATATGGACATTGTAAGATGTTGCGACGGTTCTTATTAAATATAATCAATCATGGGCAGAAAATTTAGAACTATTGGAAAATTTTTATGTTAAATATTACTTACCTAAATTATTGGACATGTAGATATATATGAACGATCAGTCAGGATATGCAATGAAATCTATGATACCTTAACCATACAGGTTCATGAACGTTTTAGTTTCGATGTATACCTAACTGCAAATTTATTTGAAACTGAAATTTTGAAATTATTGAAACTGAAATTTTGAACTAAAATTAAAAAATGAACTCTCCTAATTTAAGCACGGGACGAATTTATGAAACACAGTGGGGCTGTACTGCTGTTACAAATGTTTATCCAAAACAATATAATATCAACATTAGTGAATCAGTGGAATTGCTGACTGTTATCAAAATATTATTATCTATCCTAAAACGAATGAAAACATTTATAAGAATCACTATTGGCCAGGAATGGCTGTGTTCGTTTTAATGGTCATGGTCAGATTTAATGGTCATGGTCCTTTGGTGAGTTTAGCAAAATTTCATTATCTAGGCACATATTTGAAAATTTGATGTTTGACAATGACATTCCTATATCAACGCAGCAAAGTGTGTGTATGGTACTAAGAAATGTAAAATTTTTGGTTGCGGTGAATTTCTCTATCCCCATTCCAAAATTTGGTTATACGTGCCTCACCTGTTTTTTCTCCCACGAACCGCCTTTGCTTCTAGTACATGACCATGTTTACTACAGAGCTAAACAATGAGCTTGTCTTCAATTGACCAGAAAATCGAAATTATTATTTTGTCCACTTTTTAAGCTACAGTTTTGTTAATTTTCCAGCAGAGAAATTTTAATGTTTGTAAAATTCTCTTTTATTCTATTCGTTTATATGGTTTTGATAAGATATCAAAAGTCTTTCAAAAAGTTTTAAAACTTTGAAATGTAATAGCGGTAAAACTTTTTGTAATATTAATGTCACTCATAAACTAAAAGTTTTGGTGTTAAAGGCGCATCAGCAACTGAGAAGGCTATTTAGCGACTGGACCTACAGGTTAACGTGGGTTCCGAACCATGGTCATCACCTACCGAAAACCCCGGTCAGCACCCCCCTCGGGCTATCAACCCTTAGTTTTGTGCTTAACCGAAATTATCTCAAGAAGCCTACCGACTGGCGAGTGAACGTAGAAAACCTTTCAGAAGGTATCCGGCCTTACCCAGTCTCGAACTGGCTACTCATAAACTGTACTATTCAAAATATTATTATATCAAATAACCATGAAAAGATACACGATTCAACAACGCGTAAACATTATTCGTATCTACCATCAAAATGCATGTTAAATTCGCCAGACCTTTCCGAGGAAACGCACCTCTGGCTTAAGGGTTTGTGAACAAACTTAACTGCACGTTTTGAGCCGTTGAACAATTCTCAATTGATTCAGAAGTTACCGCTTCATCCTCAAAAAGTCAGGTGTTTGGTGCGGAGTTCAAGCTGAATGATAAATAAGACCTTTTTTTGGAAATGATGTTGGAAATCATGTTAGTGATAGTCACTAACATGTTAGCTACAGTGCCACTAGAGAATCGTAGAACGGTCAGTTCTGAATGGTACACATTGATTTGTATGCTGGAAGTCTTTAAATAAATAAGAAAAAAAAACTAGCGACGCAGGATCATTCTTCATCATGACAACGCGAACTCTCACATATCGGACCGAACAACTCAATGTTTGACTGGTTAAAACATCGAATTGATGGGTCCTCCGGCGGCCAGTCTTAATTTGGCATCCAATGATTTTTTTTGTTCCCGTCCGTAAAACATAAACTACGCGGTCAACGATTTTCGACACCAGAAGAAGCATTTGATGCGTTCAAAATACATGTTTTGGAGATACCTCAATCGGAATGGAAAAAGTGCTATGAAAATTGGTTCAAATTTATGCAAAAGTGTATCGATCATCGCGGAGAATATTTTGAAAAACAACAAAACCATTGTCAATAATAAATATTTGTTTTTATTTATTATTTCGGATACATAAATAACAACCCTCGTAGCATATTTTATAGACTGATGTTATTGCATGGTTCATTTACATGACTGTTCTAACAAAGTCTATTGTCGAAATTAACGCCCAAAATTTTATACAGGATATTTGCTGTAATGATTTGTCATTTTATTTGGATATTTGCTGTAATGTTTTTAATATGCGACTAATTCTCGTCTTGAGTCCGAGGAGCAAAAATAATTAATTTAGCTTTGTTCACTTTATCGAATATTCTGTTAATAGTACCCTAACTATAGAATTTATGAAATATTTCTTGATACATTTACGTGGTTCTTTCAATGCTGTTAGCTTTTACCAAATAGCTGCTATCATCAGTAAATATTATATTTCTTTATCTGGCATCACGACCACCTTACAGATTATTTACAAATAGTAAAAATAGTAGTGATATCAGAACAGAACCTTAAGGTACTCCTTAAGTAATTTTTCTATATAAACAGTATCGAGTAATTAAGACTCAATCCAATATTTCATCTTGCCTTTTAAACCCTAGTCATAAAGTTTACTTAGTATTATGTTGTTATTTACAAAATCAAAGGCCATTAATAAATTAACCTTATAATCAAAAAATGTATGTTTATGTACGTTTTGTTTAAAAATTCTCATATTGCTGAATGTACAGTTCGGCAAATTGTGTAACCCCTACGCTACTTTCAGGTAGATGTTCCCCATGTCCCAGCATTCCCATTCGTTAGGGTCGTATTACTGATGTAATTAGAAGTATGGAACCCATAGAGCTTTATTAATTCTTTGATTGTTCTCCTTTCCATATTCTTAAAAAAAAAATTCTCATATCTCCTTCTGATGTACTATTTCTGTTGCTCTTATAACTGGCTCGTATGTTATCTTGTTTTTCTTTTTCTCTATATATGTATATTAATATTGAAAAGTCGTTTTAAGATAAAATTGTTTTTACAAACATATATTTCATTTTGTCTGCATGGGTCTTTAAATTTTACTTTTGTTTCTGTTCTTTTAATTACTTCACTAACTTATTAACATTAGCATAGTTGGTGGTAAATTGTTCCTTTTATGTGGATATATGTTTATTTCAGAATGATTTCTAGTTCACAGGCATCACCTTGCCAAACAGCTTTTACGAATACAAAGCTCTTGGATCTCTTCCCATTGATTAGACGTTTATTCAATTCTTCTATTGGAAATTTCGGTATGAAATACTAAACTCGAAGAAATTTACAGTTAAACACCAAATCGTTATTTTTAACTTCTCGACGCGTATGTTATCCATCATCAGGAGATGATTCAATTTCAAATTTTCATAAAGAAATAACATTGAGTCATCTCTCGAAGATGCTGACTTGATTAGTGAAAAATGGAAGGAAAAACAAGGAAAATTTTTCCTGTGCTCCATGTATAATTCTCAATCTTGACTCGAAAGACTTTTTTTATGATAAAACCAGTAGAGGAGTTGTACGTTTCAAAATCATTGTATTATATTTCTAATAGAACATTAGATATATAGGAACATTATTCTGATGAAACAAAATGCCTAATGGTCTATATAGATCGAAGAACAGTATAAAATTGACTTGTAATAGTAGACCTACGTAGTACGTACACAGACATGAGGAATTTGTTACATCAGGAAAATATTTTACTATAATAATAAAATCGACAGACCGAACATCCATTCCAAATTTCAAAAAATCGTTACTATGATCACAATGTAAAAAGTGATGTAAAATATTCGCGATTATAGCGCATTCAGCTGCTACTGAGGAAACCACTAGTAAACCAGTTTCCTATATAATTACTAGAAAATTATTACCAATATATATTTTCTGAAAGGTTTAACAAAAGAGAAATAAACTGAAAAGAGGCTCAATAATTTACCATCTATTTTCATTCGCTGCCTCGGAGAATAGAAAAGCTTTCAATCGATAGATAACACTTTTTTTTTCTCTCTTTGACCTCTGAAATTTAAATAATTGAGTAGAAGGGCAAATTGGAAACGCTATCGAAGAGAAAGTATCCATTGTTGAAATTGGCGTTTTTCCTAGACAATCTGGAATTTAATTTGAAATCTAATGGAAAGGGAACAAATGATGAGTAATATAGGGTTTTCTGTTGATACCTAAGATTTCTAAAGAATACAAAGGAAAATTTAATATAAGATAGCTGTGGACAACCACTGTAAAAGAGATTGATGCGTACAAGCTCAGTATTATTAGAGAAATTTTTTCTTCTTAGTTTTAAAAAGAAAATGTTTCAGTTTTGATTATTACATTCAAAGACAATATTGTCCCAAAACAGTAATTTTTGAAAATAATGATAAATATTTACATTTATACAGCAATATTTTACATTGATTGCTTCAATTATTTCGAGTATATTGAATTTACTCTTACTTAGCAGTATATTTACTACATTACTTTAGTTTTTATACTGAATTAACTCTTACTTAGAAGTATATTTACTAAATTACTTTAAAATAAAACTACAGTTTTATACGATTTTCACTGAATTATAGTATTCTGACATATTGTTTTATGACACTGTAACTACTTGTAATTTATTTTTATCGAATTTGGCTCGATCATGATCCATGCTATTTTACAGATGGAAAAAAGTGTTAAATTATTATTAATAAAAAAGTTTAATTAAAAAGTGAATTGTTTGTTTCTATTTGGTCATTTAATACTATATTTGAACCTTTTCATTTGGTAATTTCTAACGATTCCAACGACAGTTTTTTATTTTTATTTTCTACATGTAGTATTCTAAAATTATTATCGAATTTATGGTCATTACTTAGCAGGTGTTCCGAATAAGCTGAACCAGTTCTTTTAAGTATATATGATTATCTGTGTTCTGATATTCGTTTTTTGAACCTTCTGTCGGTCTGACCAACATAAGCCTTTGGACAATTAAAACAAGTTAACTTTTAGAATTCTGACTTATATTCACTTGGAATTTTATCTTTGTTATTTTTTACTTTGTATCTTTGTTAGTTAATAACTGCTATTTGTTTATTAATGTAAGTTCCTTATTAATATTATTCTGTGTTAATGGAATATTTATTAACCTATGGATCATGCTATTGTATGTTGCAACTTTATGTTGGTATGGATGAGTAGACTTATTATAAATTGTAGTATCTGTGTGTGTGGATTTATGATAAATATTAAAAGTGTGATTTTTATTGATATTACTAATTATTAGGTCGAGAAAATTGATTGATTTACTTACTTCCATTTTGATTGCAAATTTAATATACGGGTGAACTATTGATATAATTCAAAAAATAATCGAGTTGTCTAAATGTACCTTTAAAGCAAGTAATTCTATCGTCTACGTATCTGTACCAATATACAAAAGTATTGCTTATCTTAAATATTATTGTTTCCAAATCATCCAAAAATATTTCTGCTAATAGTGGGCTGAGAGGACTACTCATTATTAAACCTTCATTACAATTATAAAATTTATCCTTAAATTGAAAAAAAAAATTCTTTAGACAAATTTCTATTAATGTTAATATCTCTAATTTTATTATTACATTTGTACTATGTGTATCTAATAATTTAGAAATTATCTTTATAGATTCATTAGAAGGAATGCTAGGAAAAAGATTTTGTGCATCAAACGATATTAATTTTGCATTCGTAGGGAAAGAACATTTTGTTAATGTATTAATTCATTCTGTAGAATTTTTGATACTGAGTTTTGTTTTAAAATTGGTATATTTTGTTATAATCTCTAATTTCTTAGATAATTTATAACCTGGGGCAGTAAAGAAAGCTACGACTGGTCTTATGGGAAAGTTTTCTTTATGTAATTTTATTAGAGAATATAATTTTGGGGGTTGTGGATTCATGTTGGATAATCTATGTTTATCTTGTTCAATCAGTATAGTTATAGTATTTTTAATTGCTAATTTTATTTATTTGCTGTATTTTTCTGTGGTGTCTTTATTTATTAAGTTATACTTTTCTGGGCTGAGAAAATTTAAAGTTTTTTTCTATGTATTCTGATTTATTTAATGTTATTACTGTTTTTTCTCTATCCGCTCTTGTTAAAAATATAAATATAAATAAGTTATAAAAGAATTATATCGTTTTCTGTAGCTTTATTTCTTATTGATTTAAAAAGGTTATTTTCATTACTATTCAGTAAACTCTTTATGTTAGTTATGTGGTTCTTTAATTAATGTTAATTCTGTTTCTACACCGAGATATTCTTGATCGAGCCAAGCGTAAAAAAAATAAATTCCAGGTAGTTTCAGTGTCATAAAACCATAAAGTACTTTTAAGTAATATTGTAACCGTAATTAGAGAGAAGTAATTTAGTTTATACTCAGCATCTGAAGAAGCCACTGTGGTGGCGAAACATGTCGGAATAATATAATTCAGTGAAAATCGTATAAAACTGTAGTTTTATTTAAAAGTAACTTATAATGGATTTTCATCAAATAAAAGTTGAAACCGTCAAGTATACTTTATAAGACACATTGTTATATATATATATATATATATATATATATATATATATATATATATATATATATATATATATATATATATATATATATAACATATATACGCATTGGACCAGCGTGGCAGATTAAGGTTCAACTCAGCCCCCCCCCCCCCCCCCCCCATGGCTTTACAATTTCAAACACGGCCCTCATTCCTCGGAGGCTAAGGGGCAACTACCTACGGCAGCGGGAAGACCTGCCCCAAGACAGAGGTCGAGGAAGGGTAAAGTGAATACTGAGAAACTGCTGCAGAGGGGCAGATTGCTTTGTCGAACCGCTTTACAGTGTTGCAAGACCCAGAAGAGATGGAAATAACAGATCAGTATGAAAAAATCATCGAATGGTAGAAACGGCAGCTACAATAAGTTTAAGTCAAAACAGTCAAAAATCTCCAATGAAACTATGGATTTAATGAAGAAACGGAGGGCAATGAAGAATGCAGACAGTTCCTTTGACAGAGTCGAGTATGTTGAGCTTTGCTAAACTATAAGAAAACATATTCGAGAGGAAACGCGTCGGTTCAACATGCAGCTAATGCAAAAAACACTAGAAGAAAACAAAGGAATAAACCAAACCAAACATAAGCTGATAAATAAAAGGACATAAATGTTTGCCTTAATACGTGAGGATGGCACAGCGTGTAGGGAGCGTACGGAAATGTTAGAGGTTATCAGAAGATTTTATTCAAAGTTATACCAAAATCAGAACCACATAAAGACATCAATGCCCACGGAAGAGCAAATGCCAGATATCTTGTTGGAAGAAGTGACAAATGCCATAGAAGCGATGAAGAATGGAAAGACCCCAGGAAAGGACAATGTAAAGGTTGAAATGTTGAAGGCTCTACATAAAATACTGGCAAAATTGTACACAAAATGCCTCAAAGATCAAAAAATACCCTGTCTATGGAAAAATGCTGAAGTGATTCTTCTTCATAAGAAAGGGACACAGGAAGATTTAAAAAACAACCGCCCAATAAGCCTCCTATCAGTTATGTTCAAAGTCTTCACCGAGATAATATCTAAAAGAATATTAAAAACACTGAACGATGCACAACCAAGAGAGCAGGCAGGATTCAGAAGTGGATTTAGTACAATGGACCATATCCAGGTTGTCCAACAGACCATAGAAAGGCACAATGAATACACCATGCCACTGTAATTGGCTTTTATTGACTTGATATTTGACTTTTATTGATTTGATTCAGTATCAACGCAGGCCATAATGGATGGATCGACCACACCATTTGGTTTCGATGACCAAACCAAAGCAAGGGATAGACAGAGCCTATGTGAACCTACTGAGATCCATGTATGAGCAAGCAACAGCTACAGTTCACATGGATGACTTGGAAGTTAAAATCAACGTAGAACGTGGTGTACGGCAGGGTGACCCAATATCGCCTGTTCTTTTCTCAGCCTGTCTTGAAGAGGTATTTCGTAATCTGGATTGGGATAAAAATCAATGGTGCATATCTAAGCCATCTTAGATTCGCGGATGATATCGTTCGCCTTGGCATCATTGGAATGGCGAAAGAATTGAAATGCAAGTGGGCAGGTCATATAGCGAGATGATGCGTCGACAGATGGACCAAAGCAATTCTGGAATGGATACCGCTTGATCATAAACGCGGGCGACGAAGGCCGAAAACACGATGGACGGATGACATCATCAAGTATATTGGACCCGAATGGCAGAGGAAAGCTCATGACCGTGCGAATTGGAAACAGGCTGGGGAGGCCTTCATCCTGCAGTAGATCGTCAATGGCTGAATATATGGCTATATATATATATATATACGTAGTGTTAGATCCACTTGGACAGCAGTAGCTGAGTGTCATCACACACCCAACTGTTGGGTTCCACAATGATTTCAACAATTCGATTTCAACAACACCCAACTGTTGGGTTCCACAATGGCTGAACAATGGCTATATATATATATATATATATATATATATATATATATATATATATATATATATATATATATATATATATATATATATACGTAGTGTTAGATCCACTTGGACAGCAGTAGCTGAGTGTCATCACACACCCAACCGTTGGGTTCCACAATCTCATGTGGAACACACAACAATCTGCGTCTCCGCCTAAATGAACATTTTTGTTGGTTGCTTGACCGTGAAGGAGCGCCACTTATCCTGCTGTCTCATTGGACGCAGTTCAAGCTCCTTCCCGGTCGAGCAACCAACAAAAATGTATATATATATATATATATATATATATATATATATATATATATATATATATATATATATATATATATATATATACTTAATGATGTCATCAGTCCATCATGTTTTCTGTCTTTTTCGTGGATGTTTGCCATCAAGCAATATCGACTCCAGAATTACCTTAGTCCAACTCTCCTCCCATTGCCTCGCTATATGGCCTACCCACTTCAATTTCAATTCCTTTATATTATATATGTTGTGGTCCACAACCCCCAAGCCCCCTTCTAAAATAGAAATGCTTCTATCCGTTTTCCTGCAAATTTATTGAACATAACCTGACCCTTTTTCTGGTTTATTTTCAAGACAAATAGCTCTCCAACTCTTTGCAGCTCTGGTAAATGTCATCTGCGAATTTAAAATGGTTTATCCTGGCTAAACTTGGAAAAATGGATTGATTCTTATTCAATTCTGTTCCTAATCCAGATTACAGAAATTCCTAGATTACTAGATTCAAGATTCAAGGCCGGCTGAGAAAAGAACAGGCGATATTGCATCATTCCGCCATACACTCCACTCTATTTTAATGCCAAGATCAAGGCGAACTGTCACTGTAGCTTCATTCTATATCGATCCTAGTAGGTCTACATAGCTTTTTTCTATGTATTGTTTAAACAACGCATCCATTAAGGCCTGGTTTAAAATTGAGCTAAATGTTTTTTCAGAATGTGATCCATTTTCCATGTGATCCATTGAAGTGAATACAGTTCTGAATCCTGCTTGCTCTCTTGCTTGTGTAACATTTAGTTTTCTTAAATTTTTTTAAGTATTATATTGTTGAAAACGTTTTACATTACTAATAGGAGGCTTATTAGACGGTAGATCTTTAAATCTCCTGTGCTGCTTTTTTATGTATAATAATCACTTCTGCATTTTCCATATGTGGAGTACTTTTTTCTTTTGGGGCATTTTCAGTAAAATTTTGCCAGTGTTTTATGTAAAATTTGACCACCACCTTTTTGTATCTCAACACTTATACTGACCTTTTCGAGAGCCTTGCTATTTTTCATCGATTCTACAGCCTTTGTCTCTTCCTCCACTAGGACATATGGCATTTTTTCCGTGGGTATAGCTGTCTTTGATTGGTTTTGATCTTCATATAAGTTTAAATAAAATCTTCTGACAATATTTAACATTTTCGTTCGCGTCCTGCATCTATGCCATACTCACGAATTAAGACAAAAACTTGGGCCCTTTTATTTCTCAGGTTGTGTTTAGCTTTTTACAGTTTTTTGCACAACTGCATGTTGAACCGACGCTTGTCCGCTTGAAAACGTTTTTGTATAGTCTTGCAAAGCTCAACGTATTCCACCCAACCAAAGCAACTCTCTGCATTCCTCATTGTCTGTCATTTTTCATTAAATCGATGGTCTCATTGGAGATTTTTTTTCTTCTGGTGCTATTGAAGCAGCCGTTTAAAGAACATGGTTGATTATTTCTTCATACTGATCTAATATTTGTATTTCTTCAGCAAAGCGGTTCGACAAAACAACTTCAAAATCGCTGCCCCTCTACAACCGCTTCCTAGAATCCACTTTGCACTTCTTTAACCCTACTATTGTCTCGCGCTCTCTTCGACAGTTTATCTTAACCTTTGCTCGTACCATTCGATGGTTGCCTTCAACGTGAAATTGGTTGAGGACAGTAAAATTATTTTATGGTTTGACAAAATGTCATTAATTTCACTTATGTGTCGTTTCCATGTCCATTTTCTCCGAATTTTTTCTTATAAAACCAATTCATAATATCAAGTTCTTCGCTTTCAGCAAAATCAACCAATCTGTCACCTTTATTTGTCCCGCTCACCCCTCCATATAAGTCAATTGCACTTTTACCAGTTGTTTTTCCAATTCTAGCATTAAAGTACACTTCTCCTTGCCTAGAAGTTATAGCTTATTGTTGGTGCATAAGCTTGGGCGATTTAAAGCTTAAACTTTTTATTCAGCTGAATGACGCATTGGACTACTCGGTCAGATATACTTTCAAATTTTACAACACTGTTCTTCGGCTTTTGTTTGATAAGGAACCCAGTTCCAACACACCGTCCATTCTCCGTATCCCAAGCGTAGAGTATGTGACCAGTTGTATCGAATTTTATTAGTTCTTCGGTTCTTCGGTTCGGTCTTCTAGGGTTGATTCGACGTTCGAAATTATTTCTTTTATTGGTATATGTTTTGGGGCAATGGCAAAGTTGAAGCCTTTACTTAATATAGATTCTTCACCTGTGGATAAGTGGTGGTTAGATACATTTATAACTAATTTATTGTTGTCTTGGATTTCTTTTGGACATTCAGAATCTATTTGTTTTAAATTAGCAAACTTCTTTTTTTATTTTTCCGTTTTAAGATTGCAATCCTATTCTCTGCGCCAGAAAGATACTTTGTCTATTTCATTCCACAAAATAGACAAATACATTCAAAGACATTAGACAAAATACATAAACCAGAAATCCCATTAAGGCCCATAGTAAGTGCCTTCGGTTCTCCAACACAAAATTTGGCAAAAATATCTAGCAACTATCATGCAACCAAGTGTCAAACTTGCCGAGCCCTATGTTCAAAACTCAGATCATTTGATAAGGATGATTAAATATTTCCAACTAGAGGATACAGATATACTAGCCTGGACATTGTCTCACTGTACCTGGACCTAATTTCGATGAACAAAGACTTTCCACCATTTGTGGGGAACTCTCCGAACACTGCTTGAAGAATACATATTTTTTCTTCAACCAGCAGATCTACAGACGGTGCCCCAATGGGATCATCTTTATCACCCGTTATAGCCAACCTGTTCATAACCGACTTCGAAACATAGGCATTGGCCAACGCTCCTTTAAAATCTAAACTTTGGAAACGCTACGTAGATAATATCTTTATAATATGGCCTCAAGGAAACGAACTTCCAAACAACTTCCTAACTCAGTTAAACGAAATCCACCCAGAATACAGTTCACTCTGGAGGTCGAACAGGATAGGAAACTGCCGTTTTTAGATCTCCTTATCACAAGGAAACTTTCTGGAACACTCGAATACACAGTGTATTGGAAACCAACTCACACCGATCGATACCTCAACGCTAAATCCTATCATCATCTTTCTCAAATCGAAGGAGTAGCGAACACCTTCATTTCCAGATCCTTCCGACTGACACTACCAGATACACGAAGCGAGGAACTACCAAAAATTTCCTCAGCCTTTAGACAAAATGGATATTCAAAAAATTGTATCAGGAAGACCATTCGCCGTCAGGAAACCCAAACAAGAAGAACAATAGAGCCGTACAAAACTGTTGCAAAAATCCTAAAAAACCCCAAGGACAAAGTTAGACTGCAAAATCATGGGGTGTATATTATATCTTGTTCCGACTTCAACAGAGCATACATAGGACAAACAAACAGACGAATATCGGCCAGAATACAAGAACATAAAAACGACTTAAAAACAAACAAACCACTTCCGCTCTGTTCCAGCACCATCTACATACAAGACATAAAATCAATTTTGAAGGAGTCAAAGAAATAGCGAATATTGAAAACTACAAGGTCCGAACAATCAGAGAAGCCCTTGAAATAGAAGAAAGAGGTGAGTTAAATACGCGAAACGACGCTCGCAACATTCCAAAAGTATGGAAATCCCTTCTGAAAAAAGAAAAAACGCGGCAACCTGGCGGCGAGGTAAAAAAATCAATAAACGGACGCCCGATAGCGTTGCCGAGCGCCGCAAATGGTCCCGAACTACCCAGATATAATCTGTACAGTCGCTTCTGTAGCCGGTCAGCTATACTATATATATATACACACACACACACACATACATAATATTTTTGAAATTTTTTTCTTGCGGATTTAACCGTGTGTATTATTAGCGGGAATGAATATTCACAAACAATAGCGAAAAACGAAGTACAATAAAAAAAACTACGTACGCTTTACACTCAAAGAGATTTAGCATTACACTCTAAATCACTTTGTTTAACTTTTCGACGCGCATTGTGGTAACCATGTTGGCATCAATTTGGATATAAGAAGTTAAATAAAGTTATTTGGTATTTAGTGGTAAATTTCTTCGGGTTTAGTGTTTTACATCACAGATTCCAATAGAAGAATTGATCTATATAAGCTGTGTTTTTCAACTCGGACTAGGTGACAGTGAGTTTGTTTTGAAATCAGACGGTTATTTATTATGGATGTGAATCGATTTGTGATCGAGTTTTAGTATGAATCAAAAATATAGAAACACACTAAATGGTGTGTGGAACATTGAAACATATAACACATCACATTTCTTATATAGTCACCATATTATCCTACCATTACATATTACAATATGTGACTTTTACACTCTAGAACAAAAATTATAGACCAAACAAAGAAATTGTTGGAAAACACTGAATATATATTATAATATATTTACAATTATAGAAATATTATAGGAACATATATAACGTAGCAAAATTAATAATAATTCTTGAATAATTTTAATTGAATATTTGAATTGTTAACATTAACAATATTTTAGTTCCAGTTCTAAATTTTGTTTGCCATTATCATTCTAAATATATATCATATATTTCGTTGATTGCTTTTTTCCTTCGGGCATTACTGAATTTACCTTTCTATTCAGTTTCTTTATTAGATCGTTCAATTTATACTTATTCCTTCATATTGGGGAGAATAAAAGTATGTTATTGACTGAAATCATTTTCCATCTCCGTAAATAAAAAAGTAAAAATAACCCAAAAATAAAAAATCATGTTTTGTTGAACGACAGCTGAAATTAAAATAAATTTATTTCTAATTTAATCTAAGAGCTATTAATCTGTGTATTGGTTTGAGTCTGGAATAATATTATTCATGAACTGACAATCATTTCATTGGATTAATTGATTATTATTCAATTAATTTAGTTCAACTTAAAATAAACGAAATATATAATACTAAGAAGTTGTAAAGAAGAGGTCGATGAAAATGTTATAGACAACAGCGATATACGGTCCAAAAGACATACAACTTTATATAACATATCGGTCAATAAGTCCCCGGTCTGACAAATAAAACAGACTTTTTTGCAAATTTTGACTTTATTCATCAATATAGTCTCCTTGAAGAGTAATACAATCATTCCAACGCTTTTCTAACATTTCTACACCTTTTTTAAAGAATGATTTCTTTTTACCTTCAAAATATCCTTCAGTTTCGGCAATTACCTTTTCATTAGAGCGAAATTTCTTTCCAGCGAGCTTTTTTTGACGCCTGATAACAGAAAATCGTCGCTGGGGGCCAGATCTAGAGAATACCGTAGATGAGAAAGGAATTCGAAGTGGAACTCATGCAATTTAGTTATTGTTGTCCAACGATTTGTAACACGGTGCATTATCTTGGTGAAACAGCACTTTTTTTTAATTGGAGCCTTTTTTGCGATCTCGTCCTTCAACCGCACCAATAACGCTATGTAATAATCGCTATTGATGGTTTTACCTTTCTCGAGATAATTGATGAACAATATCCCATGCACATGCTAAAATATAGAGTCCATAAGCTTGCACGCCGACAGTTATGTTTTTAGTCACTTTGGACGGCTGTCACCGGCTGCTCTCCACTTAGCTGACTACCGATTTAACTCCGGGGTATAGTGATGGATCTACGTTTCATCCATAGTCACATACCTCATGAAATAATCCTTTTTATTTCGCTTAAATAACTCCAAACACTGCTCAGAATCATCAATACGTTGTTGTTTTTAGCCC
The DNA here is from genome assembly GCA_031761425.1 of Cosmopolites sordidus. NCBI lineage: Eukaryota > Metazoa > Arthropoda > Insecta > Coleoptera > Curculionidae > Cosmopolites > Cosmopolites sordidus. The sequence goes on from JARFXV010001610.1 coordinate 27,326, forward strand.
ATTGTGAGCCAACGCGGTACCTATTTCGATAGCAATTTACGCATTCCCAAAGAAACACTTCTTTTCGATATCTTCATGATATCAGCTATCTCTTACAACTTTACTTTACGATTTTGCAAAATAATTTTGTGAATTTTTCTGATGTTGTCTGGTGTAACCACTCATTTGGGCATTTGGAGAGCATTCAGCACCATCGCTGTTTATACGGTTACGTTTTAATCCAGCATGCCAATTAATTATAGTTGATTTTAATGGGGCAGAATCCGGGTAATGTTTATCAAGCCATTGTTTTGCTTCAACGGTATTTTTCTTCATCAAAAAGCAATGCTTAATCAACACACACACGAAACTATTTTCCTCCATTGTTTTGAAAATTACAAAAATACGTCACTTAAAGCACAGCAACTCGAGAAACTAGTAAACATATTGCCATGAATTTTTTACACAACACTTTTGAATGATGGCACAATCGACCACTGGTCATGATTTTTCGTAAGTAAAGTTCATGTATGTGTCAGATCGATGTATTATATAGGTTTCCACATTAACAATAAGAACCATGAAAGCAAGAAAATTGTTGTGAGAATAAACTAAATACATAGAAGTGCAGATGCGTTAATAACAGTACTTTAATCCAAATTAGAAGCTTAATCGAAGTTTAAAATTCGTTGGTATTGATATATGACTATAAAAAATACACAGAAAGAAAAAAAAATAAAAGTGAAGTTTTGGGGTTAGAGGCGCATCAGCAACTGAGAAGGCTATTTAGCGACTGGACCTACAACTTAACGTGGGTTCCGAACCACGGTCATCAGCTACCGAAAACCCCGGTCAGCACCCCCCTCGGGCTATCAACCCTTGGTTTTGTGCTTAACCGAAATTATCTTGAGAAGCCTACCGACTGGCGAGTGAACGTAGAAAACCTCTCAGAAGGCATCCGGCCGTACCCAGCCTCGAACTGGCGTGACTGAGGGGTGATACAAAAAATTAATGAGAGATTACAGAAAAGGGCAAATTTTAGCTCCATACACTTCGCTCAATCATTTCCCAACTTTTGTACATCTTCCAAAAAATAGGACTCATCGAACTCTGCAAAATAGTCCACTGGTTCTATGATGATCTCGTCATTTGATCTGAATTTCTTTCCAGCCAGCCACTTCTTCATGTTGCAATACTTTGTGAATCCCAGACAACAGTGGTCATGATGTTTCTGGTCAATGAAAGCGTCTTCGCTTCCTTCGTGGAAGGTTCGTATGGTAAAATCCACTGTTTTGAATGTTCTTTTATTTCCGGAATGTAGTAATTAATACAAATTTCATCAAAAGTCACTAATCGCTGCAGAAATTCCTTCGTATCAAGCCTACACATGTTTAAATACCTCTATGAAGTGGTTACTCGATTCATTTTTGGATCACAGTCAGCAAAGGCGGCACTCACCTCAGGCCTAAATATTTATGTAGGATGTTCCGTACGTGTTCGTCTAAGATATTATCATTTCAACAATCTCTCTAACCTTCATCCAGCGATCGGCAAACATAGAAACTTAGTAAACCACTTATAAACCATAAAATGTGAAGGAGCACGGTGACCTTAAAAGTTTAAGTTTCCTCCGGTATGTGCTATAGTTTACTCATGTAGTTTAATAAACACGCGAAATTCGCTTTCTTCCTTGAAGTAAGACTGTCAAAACAAAAATAATTGTTAACATTTCACTCAATCTTCTTATTTGAAACAAATCATAATGATGTCATACATTATAATCATATTAGACTGAAATAAATTGCTCTTAAATTACCCTTTTGTATATTGTTATATATGTAAAGTACTTCCCAACAGGGGCAATAAGATTCTAATAGCTAATGGCGGCCATATTTGATATCCAATTCTTGACATAAGCTATCAATTCAGTTGGGTTTACCATTTCACAATGAATAATTTTTCGTTGTCACAACGTCTGGAAATTGTTCAAACATTTTATCAAAATTGTTGTTTTGTTGCTACTCAAAGAGCATTTCGTTCAAAACACGGTTGTCATTCTGCTCCTTCTTATCAAGCCATCCGCCGTATAATTAATAAGTTTAGTCTTCATGGCCAAAAGCTACCGTCATGACTTCATAGTGGCCGTGGTGAAGAAAATATTGCAGTTGCTCGTGAAAGTCTTGCCGAGAACGATAATGTGTCTGCTTCGCGCCGCTCTCAAGAGTTGGGCTTATCGAGGATGACCACCTGGCGTAATTGGAGTTTGGATGTCGGTTTACACTCATACTAGATTGTATAGGTGCAAGAACTTAAGCCAACTGACCATCGATTATGTCGCGAGTTCGCAGAATGGGTGTTGGAAGCAATGGAAAACGATCATAATTGAGCAAAATCATCTTCTCTGATGAGGCTCATTTTTGGTTAAACGGTCATGTCAATAAGCAAAATTGTCGTTATGGGTGTGAGTTAAAGCCACAAATGATTCTTCAAGCCTCATTACACCCCGAAAAAATCACTATTTGTTGTGGATTATGGTACGGTGGCATTAACTGGCCGTATCTTTTCAAGAACGCCAAAGGAGGGATCGTGACTGTGAATAGCGAACACTATCGTACCATGTTATCCGATTTGGTCTTTCCGAAAATTGATGAAATTGCGGACGAACTATATTTTCAACAAGACTTCGTAACTTGCCACACAACACGCATTACGATGGACTTATTGAGCATTCAATTCGGAGAATCGGTAATTTCACGGAATGGCTCTTTCCGGCTTTAGACTATTTTCTTTAGGGCTATGTTAAATCACAGGTTTACACCAACAAACCCAATACTCGTGATGAACTCGAAGCCCCGAACAATAGTCGACATACCACCCGATATGCTTCACGGAGTCTGGAAAATTGGGCCAATCGGATTAATCAGTGCAAGAAGTATCGAGATGGCCACTTGAACAATATTTTGTTTAAATCATAAATGGTATAAAACATGCCATTTAATAAAAATAATGAGCATCATTTTCGGCCGAATTTTCTGTGTTTTATTTCAATTCAAATCCTTTCTTATTGGGAAACCCTATGTATTACTAAAATATAGTAAATGCAAGATTAAGAACTACAGAAAAATTGTTGCAACAATGCACAACTACTACATACAGCTTTCACTCCAGGAATAATAGAATGGAAGGTTATATACTTGACTAGGTAATCCCCTAGATTCATCAGAGTAAGTTGAAAGGTAGCCCGTTATAGAGTCAAAATATTACAGCCCCTTATTAGGCTGTATCTACAAGCTCCTCTAAATCTAATTTTTCAGCATGATTGCGCCATGACCCATATTTTACGACTCGTAAAACAGTGTAGTTGTCTGAAAAGTCTGCAATAGTAACACTCTCGGCTGGCTGGCGAGATTCCCAGAATTATCTCAGCTAGAACAAACAACTTCAAATGAACTTCAAGCTTACGCCTGGGATTCCTTGACACAAGAAGGCAAATATTATCTAATTCGGTCAATACCTTACAAAGTTACAGAGTGTTATAATAAAGGGTCTTTGAAATAAAGCGGTTTTTTTAACTCTTGAATAAAACACATAATTTGCGTTGATTTATTTTTTTATTGATAATTGAAGCATAGTGGAGGATTTTTAAATACGACATCTGCCAAATGTCCAAACGTTCACTCTTTTGTTAAAATTTTAGATGACATTTGGATGCAACTGTGGTTCTATCTTACCAATTACTCGAACATTTTACCCTTTAGTTCAGGAATCAATGGTGGATTGTTCTTATAGACTTGGCTTTTCACATAACCCCAAAGGAAATAGTCCAATGGTGTCAAATCACATGATCTTGCAATAACTCGTCCAGGATTTGTTTCTCTCAAAATCAATTGTTTCATTAGTAGAGTGAGGTGTAGCGCCATCCTGTTGTAACCACATACCCTCCAAATCAGTATTATTCAATTCAGCCCACAAAAATCTAGTCCAAAACACCAATTTCAAAATGTGCTTCATCTGAAAAGATGATTTTTTGAAAAAAATGATTTGTTTGTTCTTTGATCCAATTGACAAATGCACGATATTTTGAATGATCCAATGGCTTTAGTTCCTGTGATATTTGGACCTTATATGCCTTCAGAGCTAAATCCTTTCATAAAATATGCTATGTTGTGGATTCACTGAGTCTGAATTGTGTTGCGAACGTCGATTAATGGAAATTTCTGGGTCTTCAGCAATATTTTATAATATATTGCTCTTCTTTTATCCTCTACCGAACCAGTTTCTTGCCATTTTTGAACAATTCGATTGATAATACTTTCAGATGCACGATTGTGCAAACCGTAAATATCACGTAATTTTCTAAAAACATTTTTCACTGAACGCCCACTTTCATAAAATAATTCAACAATTTGCATTGTTGTATTGTGTGCGACTCCATTTTTATAAATGTCATACATTAGAATTCTGAAATAAGACTAGACCTTTAGGCAAATTCACAAGAATGTCTGTGCTTTATTGAAGAATTAAAATAGGCGCTCACTTTGAAAGACCTGTTAGTACTGGTGGATCTACTCATTATAATACCTTTGTTATATCAAATGAAGGTCAAAGTTCTTTATTGTTTTATCATAATCATAATACCGTTATATTGTACCCAAAAAATTCAAATTCTATAATTCACTAAAATTAACTATTGATAAATACGTGCATAAATTATGTTGCATGTATTTCATTGTGTTTCCTAAAATATACCCTTTTATTATTTTCAGTGCCTTCACCTAACAAAAATATAAATTCCAGTTTCTGCATGTAACAAGTAATGTAACTGAGAATTCAATATAAACTTTTGGGTGTGGAGATCAAAACATCGAATACAAAAATATCTATCTTATAAAATACACAATGTCTCCTGCTGATGCCTTTAAAAGTGTAACCCTTTCTTTGATGTATAATCTTTAAAGAAGTTTTCTTTAAAGAACGGGGACAGATTTTTCTGTAAGATTATTATATTTCTCTAACGTAGTATTATTTTTTAGTTTTATTTAAAATAGTGCGAAATAAAGGGTTGTCCAATAAGAGTGACAGAATTTTAAAATGAGGCATATTAATAACTGAAAGTTATAATCCGGTAAATTATACAGGGTGTTTGGATAAATAATTATAATAATTATAATTTATATTATAAATAAAATATTATAATTTATTCAGAAAATACAGAAAATATGAAAAAAACAGTAGCATTAAAGAATCAATATACTTGTTAAAATAAAAACAATAAATTGAATATATTCATTTCCAAGTGGTTTTAGTTGGAAGTTCGCATGTATGCACTTCGAGAGCTGTAAACGACGATATTTTGATTACCCGGTTGTACTGTTGTACAGAGTGTTTGGTGCATGGTTTGCCAAATTAAAATGGCCGATAGGAAGGGTATTTTGCTATCTCCTCAGCGTCCATAAAACATTATTGATCCCACAGGTTTTTTTATGTTAATTATTTAATTCTTTATTTGAAAAATTCCAAAAGTCAGCATTGAAACTTGAATTAAAAAAAAGTTATTGGTATATCCTCCAAATAATTTTTTTATTTCAATGTGTAATGTTGTAGGGTCCTATGAAAATGACATGCAAGCGACATCTAGTTTGTTTTATGGACCCGCAAAGTTTTTGGAAGACGTAAAAATAAATTTAAAGCCCAACTTTAAATTGCATATAAAAAAAACTAAAAGGTATCATGTTCTTCGAATTCCTTAAGAAAATCTCTGGTTTATCCTCTTTCTAACGGTATGCATTCATGCCATAAAAGCATTTTGTACTAACTTCACTAATTTACTAACTTTGTGTATCGGGACGCATTAAGCTGATATTTGAGATGCAGGAGAAAAACCTGTTTTTCTGTAAACAACACGCGCAAAGCAGGTAAAAAATTGCTATCTGTTATCTCCCTCATACACAGTAAAATTGCATCATCTGTCTCTCTCTTTCATTAGGTAAATGGAAAACCAGCTCAAAAAACGCGCGCCGTGGTTTCAGTTTTTTTATTCGAGATTTGACTGTCTTTGCTGATTAACGCATTTGTTGTTCCAACGCAGCGCCGCTAATCTAATTATGTTACTTGCGTTATTTGTTTTTGTTAAGTTGTGTTAGTTTTTGTTAAGTTGTGTTAGTTTTTGTTTAGTTTTGTTAGTGTTTTTGTGACATTTTGTTGATTTGATGATGGCTGCATTCTCTAATGAAGAATACTCGGACATTTTAATAACATATGGAAGTGCCAATGGTGTTGCACCAGAAGCGCAAAGAATCTATCAACTACACTTTCCTAACAGACGCTTACCTTCCCCCCACACGTTCCAAAACACTTACCGACTCTTATGCGATACTACATGTAAGAAACCCTATGTATGAAAGAGATAGCAGCCAGATCTCACTGCGCAAGAAACTATTTCACTGTGCAAGAGTGAGATAGTATTTTTTACCTTCTTAGCGTATGTAATTTACGCAAATAAGTAATATCGAGTATCAGCCTAATGCGTCCCGATACACAAAGTTAGCAAATCACTGAAGTTAGTAAAACGTTTTTATGGCATGAATGCATACCGTTAGAAAAAAAATAAACCAAAGATTTTTTCTAAAGAATTCGAAGACCCTGATCGCTTTTAGTTTTGAATTGAGCTTTAAATTTATTTTTACTTCTTCCAAACACTTGGGGAGAACTAACATAAAAAACCTGTGGGCCCAATAATGTTTTATGGAGGCTGAGGAGATAACAAAAGATCCCCTCCTATCGGCCATTTTAATTTGGCAAACAATGCACCAACCACCTTATATTTTATTTTGAAGTACAAACGCATATTTGTCGTTCCATAATAAAATGGAAATCACTATAGGAATATGCTAACAAAATAACTTTGGTCTGAACTGATAAATGTGCAACTAGGAGAAAAGCTGTTAGGAAAAGAAACTGAAATCCATATTAGTTTCTTTAACCTGAAAAAAGTATTTGATAAAGAAGGGATGTCTAGAAAAGTCCAAAGAGAAGAATTATTCTAAATATTCCTTTATTTCTAAAAATTTCCCTTATTTTCTGTTTTCCTATTAACACCAGCACAGCAGTACTCGTAACTGCTAACATGACAATGTCATATGTATTCATAAAATTGAAAGTACACAGTTAGCAGTAGGTACTTACAAAATAAAATGTTTTTAAAAACCCGTTTTTACTGAACTCGCCAGAAATGTTGAATGAAACTGACGGTAAACATATGGACAGAAAGGAGGCATGCATCTTACCCTGCGCTAAAAACGCATGTTGAATGGAAAAGCTGAATAGGTGTGGACATATCATAACGTCAGTTAACCACCATGATCATTATACCTCAGGCACTTGGATTATTTTTTGTAGGGTTTTGTTAAATCTCTGGTTTACAGAAATATATCCGGAATAATCCTTGACCCTAAACGAAACATTTGGACCACCATTGAAAATATACCCCGCGATATGTGTGAAACAGTAATCGAATATTGGGTCTACATAATGCTTCAATCAGACGAAGCCGACCTGGACATTTGAACAGTATTTTGAAAACATAATGCCATTATTTGTTCTTCAATATAAAATAAAAATTGCCGGATTATCACTTGTAGTTATTAGTGTGTCTCATTTTAAAATTCTGACACTATTATTATAGAGCCCTTTATGACTCTAGTAATTGGGCGTGGGCTTAGCACTCCCAGCCAGGAAAACAATTGTTGCTACGAAACCTGATGCGAGGTGTGTAAATAGAGTTACCAGATTGATATTTTATAATTTTATTCAATTGAAAGTATAATTCTACATTGTTTTCTTCAAAATAGTTACCATGGAGGCCAGTTATCTACTCTTCATATCAGTACTGGAACTCAGCACTGGAATCGCCTTCAGCTGGTCGATTACAACCTTTCCAATACTCTCAATGTTCCAAAATGGTCTCTTTTGAGTTGAATGTTTTATCCTGAGAAAGGGAATAAGGGAATGATGACGGTGAGTGAAAACAATAGTGATGTTTTTACTTGACAAAACCTCGATCGTATTCAAAAATCCAAGACTCGTCACCAATAATAACACGTTTCAGAAAATGAGGATCATTTTCAAAATTCAATAATTGTCATATCATATCACATCATATCATATCATACAAAATTCGTTGGTCTAAATCAGATGAACAGTTGCCTCAGTTAAATTCAAGTAATTTCCGTTCATTCTAACTGACCACAAAATGAACAGGATCTCATATCATAAGGACATCACTTATTGCTGCGATGTTTATCTTCAATCGAGTTTCGGCTTCAGAAAGTGCCTTAAACCTTTTGCAAACCTGAGCCATTGATAAAATACTGTTTTCATAAGCCTGTTGATGTTTTGAAAAACCAGTTCAAACTAAATCTGAAGACACATCAGATGTAGGTCTGCCACCCCTCCGAAGAGAAGCCAAGAGCATTGGACGATCGAATGCTACGCCACCTGTCTCATTTCTTCATCCGTTAGCAGGCCTTATACACAGCCACAGATTGATTCGATATATCAATACATTTGGAGACGGAGGTTGAAGGACACTCATTAAAGGGCAGTAGCACCATAGGAAAAAGGAGAACAAGAAACTTTAATATACTAAGTAAAAACGGTTTAATAATTTGCATAGTATTTTACAAATACTAACAAATTAAGAATTGTAAACTATAATGTTATGTTTTCTTTTCTAAGCCTTACATTTTAATAATCAAAACAATCATACAAGATGTTACCAGGATTTTAAATGATACACATGTAGCTTTTTATTCTTTCAAACGTTTCAACAAATTATCGATTTTGCTTTTCATATGTTTCGCCTTGGTCGGCCTTTTTCAAGAATAGCTTCTACTAATACTAAATCTATAATTAACGTTTGAAACATTAAAAAGCAAAAAATCCTAGTGTTTTCAAAACCAACGCCATCTTTTGGCGGTGGTAAGCGTTGGAAAGGTGCATCCAGCACTGACGTTCTGACAAAATTTCATAACATGCGGATCATTAAAATCCAAGTTATCGTTCTTAAAGTGCCAGTGTGTTTATACCATCGGTCGAAAAATGAACATCGAACAAAGAGCGAATATCAAGTTTTGTTTAAACCTGGTAAAACATCCAATAAAACGTTTCAATTAATAAAACAAGTGCATGGTGAGAATTGCTTATCCAGTGGCAGAGTCCACGAGTCGTTCAACGATTCAAAGATCGTGAGAACAAGACGACGAACGCACGACGAATTTATAAAAAATCACCCAAAATCTTCGTTGTGATGCATAAAAATGGAATTGAACACAGCGGCGGTTCGTGGGGGAAAAACAGGTGGGGTACGTATAACCAAATTTTGGAGTGGGGATAGGAAAATGCGTCGCAATCAAAAATGTTATATTTCTTAGTATCATACACACACTTTGTATAGAAATACGAGTGTAACTGTCAGACATCAAAATTTCATTTAATTTTTAATTTTATAGGTGGGGCACGTGCCCACATGCCCTTATGGACCAACCGCTACTGATTGAACATGTCCAAAGATTGAATTCATCGCATTTTAACCGATCATTTGGGACTTCGGAAGGTCTGTGCACCTTTGTTCCACACACATTGACTGACGACCAAAAATTGCTTGGAATCCAACATTGCAAGGACTTGGTTAATCAGCCGAAAAAGGACAAAAACTTCAAGTACAGCAGTGTTACTGGCAGAAACCAAGCGTCAAAGTGCCGAATGAATGCACCCGAGCGAGCCAAATCCAAAGAAAAGCCGTCTTGAGAAGTCAAAAATCAAAACAATGTAGATTTTTTCTACGATTCGGAGAAAATTGAAGATTTGAATTAAATGAAGGAGTTCATTCCACTTGGTCTTAACGATCAATGCTATGTTTTATCTGGATGTTATAAAGCGTCCGTTGTCGAGTATTCGTCATGTGCGGCCACAATACCGTCAACCAGGTTACTGGCGCTTGTTACATGATAATGTGCCGTCTCATCGCTTGATGCTCATCACTGATTTTTTTTACCAAAAATGGTATTTTAACCATCAATATATCATCATATTAACTTGATTTGGCTCCATGCGATTTCCTGCTCTTTGAAAAACTTTATTTGCCAATGAAAGGACAGCGTTATGCCGGCATTGAAGCCATTCAAAAGGCGTCGACTGTCAATCTGAAGGAGATACCTTTGCCGAGCTCACAAATTCATTCGTCAACCTAATTGACCACGCAAAACGTATTGACACCCAAGTAGACCATTTTGAACAAAAATAATTACTTTACCAGAAAAAAGAAATATTTGTGTTATTTTTTTGATAAAATACTGTTTTCGGTGAGACGTACTTTATATATAATAAGTCTCAACGGATATTTCAAAAATAAGCGTGCTATAAGTTTTTTTCCAAATCTATTATACACAAGTTTACTTAAGAAGATTAATGTATTGACAGTTTCCTGGATAATGTGAATATCAATTTGGCATTTTTGAGTCTAACCTGTAGGGTTTTAGATAAATTAGTATTAAATTTGATTGAAAACGTTGCCAGGAATAATATAATATAGTAAAGCTATTACTCAATGTCATTTATATTAAGAAAATAATATACTAGGAAAGAAGGTCGTTATGAGATACTCAGTCAAATTAATAATATTAAAAGTACGAGGATGGAGTGAAAAGTCAGGTACTTCTTAAATACTATTTTATACTCTCCAAAAAGTAAGACTTGTCAAACTTTGTAAAATAATGATCTGTTTCTGACATGATCTGTGACACATTTGGTGTGAATTCTTTCTAGCCCGCTTTTTCTTCATCTTTGGAAATAAGAAGAAATTCAATGAGGCCAAGTGCAGACAATAGGGTGCATGCAGAATCAATTTGTAGCGCAAGTTGGCTAATTTCCTTATGCCTTATGGAACTGCGAACGAATAGGCGGAAGTATTGTCATGATGAAACCTACTTTTTTTTTCGCCAAATGATAGTTATTTGTATTGTATGTTATTTGAATTATATCACTAACGTTAAAGACGGAAGAACTATATTTCCCAACCATTTTTTCCATGCGTGTTTTGTAAAGGCATTATTTAAATATACCTTGTATATCAATTTCGGAGATAATCAAAATATTCAAAACTATTGTTAGGCAAATTAAGTGCATTTACATAAATGTTATGTATAATTTACCTTTTACATACGCAAATTTGTAATAATTAAAGAATTTTAAAACATTTTTTTTGATGTGGCATTGCTTATAGTGATATAATAAGTATAACAACTCAAGGAGAAGAGCTCTAGAGCAACTTAGAGAACCTAGAGGGAGCTAAGAAAATTAATGAAAATCTACATAGTTGCAGTGTTAAAGAAATAGAAAGACTACTAAATAAATATTTTATAACTTATGATAACAAACACCTAAAAAAATCAAAAAGTAATTGTTTAAAATTTAATTTGGGGGAATGTAAATATGGTAGTAACCAAATTTTACCCAGGAAGTCTATCTAAAAGGGAAGTGATGTATCAACATCCTCTTCTAATCGGGATGGATAAGCCGGGCGGCCTTTAAGCCTTAAGGGGAAACCTTTAAGAAATCTGCATCAATAGCTAGACGACTTGATGGGGGGAAGGGGGGTTGCTTTACTAACAACGAAAAATCTATATGACAGTTTGTCTGTGGCAAAGTATGACACAGCATTATATGATCTAATCTAAAAATAGTCTTAAAAATAAAGTACGTTAGATTATAATCCGACTGGATAATTTATGATGATATTAAAGAAAAGCGATATAATAAAAATCGATATGCTTCAAGCTATAAATATATATCATGTTTATTGATAAAGATGGTTGGTTGAATGTTCGCCTAAACTCCTCACCATCTTTACATGAATACATGCATTATACAATGACCCTTTAACACTTCTTTTCCTTGCTCTTTACTTTCTTTCAGAAGGCCAAAGCCTATGTTTTACTGGGCTCTTTCCTCCTCTGAGACTGATGTCCAGCTATCCAGCCATCTTTTTGGAGGCCTTCCTGATCCATGCAGTTTACCATATTTTGCTACGCTCACTAATATGTTGTTATTCATTCTGGAAACGTGTTGCTTCGATTTTTTCATCATAATCGTTCCCATCTTACGATGTCATGTATTATGCATTGTTGTGTGATGTGGACCTTTCTTACGTAATCTCGTCTTATATTTCCCACTATGAATCTTAAGATTCTCATTTCAGAGGTTCTCAATATCAGTTCGTGTCTGATCTGGTTTCGATGGCAGTAGTTATTATCGAGTGTACGCAGCCCTTGTACATTCTAGTTTTCGCTATAGTTTTGCGATTTTTGTTCCACCATATTATATCTTTCAGTGCTCCTGAGATAGATGCTCCTAATATAAATTGTGCTTGTTTGTTGGGCATAGTCCTAAATAATTAAATATCATTTTCTGTGCTATTTGTTTACTATGTATTTCGAGTTTGTAGGAAGGAGGTTCTTTAATGGCAGTTAAGCACTTATTTCTGTTGATATAGCCATGTAGTAGATTTTAGCTGTGCAAATGGATTTGTTGATAATCAATAACTCATTATCTATGTAACATAAAACTGAAATCAATATTCGGGTTGCCTATTTTATACCCCTCCATTGATATTCGCTTTCTATAATGTTATACATTTGAGATTGAACAGGATAGACTAAAACTATTACCCTGCCTAATATCTATATTTAAGGAATATTTTTTCTCTTAATTCACCTCTAATTTATATTTTGGTAGAGCTTTGAGCAGGACGTTATTTCCATTGCATTGTTGTCTAATGTTGTCATTTCTTGCATATTCTCGTCTTGTATTCCCCACTATGAATCTGAAGTCTCTCACGTCTGATCTTCGTGTTCTTCGTGTTTGATCTGATTTCGATGGCGTTAGTTAACATCTGATGTACGCAGCCCTTGTACATTTTAGATTTTGCTGTAGTTCTGAGATGTTTATTCCTCCATATTATATTATTGCTTTTATATCTGCTGTTATATCTTGCTATTATATCAGTGCTCCTGAGATAGTTACTTTTCTTATATTTTGATCTTCTCCTAATAGAGATTGTGGTTGATTGTTACTTATTTTCTAAATAACTAAACATTATTTTTTCTCCTACTATTTTACTGTTTATTCGAGTGTGCATCATACAGATTATTTAACGATAGTTAAGCAGTTTTTATTTCTGTTGATATAGCCATGCAGTAGATTTTAGCTATGCGATTGGATTTCTTGGTAATTAAGACTTCATCATCTATGTAAAATGAAATTGAGACCAACTTTTTGCTTTCCTATTCTATACCCATCCATTAATCTTAGCTTTTTATAATGTTATCTATTATCAGATTGAACATGATGGACTAAGACTCTGGTTGATATTAGTTAGCGTAGTTTGCAAGTTTCGGCAATTATTCCGGTGAACAGTTATGATATGCTAATAACGATATTCCCCTGTAGTTTTTTGGAATATCATTATGATACCAAATAATATTTGGTTTTTCGTAATTGTTCATTCTATTCCTTCTGTTTCAGTTTTTTTTTGTTGCGATGCATTATCTCTTTCATTATTCCTGAAATAACATATACATTCATCAACTTCTAATGGGTTTAGCCAGTGAACTAATACTTGTTCATAATAACATAATATATTACAGGCTAATGTACTAAGTTACATAGAAAAGGAATACCAAGCAATAATGAAAAAATTAGTACAGATCGGCACAAATGGAGATTCCATAGAAAGTTCATAATTTTGAATCACAGTTGTGAAGACTTGGTCTGTGGGTCATATTAAAAGAGAAGGCTGACTACAAACAGCATAGTCCGTTAAAAACATATGAATTGTAAGGGAAGTATTTGGAAAGCTCCAGGGACATCAACACGGCGACACTCTGCTCAACTGGCAATATACTGGTGATCCGTACAACAAAATTTATAACACGATCTTCACCTAGATTCATACAAAATCCATATTCATACTTATATTCAAATACCATATTCATACAAAATCAAGCCACTATAAAAGTTTACGCCTCATAATTAATAAAAAAGGTTAAGTATTAACTGGATACTCTCATATAATAATTATAATACACTTTCAACATAACATTAAAGTTAGGTAAAAAAATAATGAAACAATTTTAAAGTCTAAAGCAATAATGAAACAATTTTAAAAACTAGTTTATAGATTTGTTATTGTTAAACAGTACAACTGATTAAAATTTGAAGATCTAATTACTACCTCTTAATCGACCTTAACTTTATATACATTCATGGAGGTGACTAGGCATTGATCTAATTAGGTGGTCAATTTCCTCTTGAGGTATAGTGTCCCATAGTATTTGAATTTCATCCTGTAGAACAATCTTCGACCTATGATATTCCACACATGCTCTATTACGGAAAGGTGCGGGGACCTCGGTGGCCAAGGCCACCAAGTAAATTGATTTGGACTCCTTCAAAATGCAACGGGTGGGCGTGCATTATCCCATTGGAAAAGTGGATTTGAAAGTGTTCGAAGTTAGGGTAACAAATGGGGGTCTACAATTTCTTCGACTTACCGCTGTGCCGTCACGCTATCTTGGACAAAAACTAGAAGTTATCTACTACTATGTGCGATGGCACCCCAAACCATAACACCCACTGTGCGATGTACGCGCCTCTCTATGAAGAACTCCAATTCCCATTCTTCTTCCAATTTCCCGAAAAGATCATCCCACATCTCTTAGACCTACAATGCGGCCTCTCTCAAATTGTGTCAACTGGCGAAAATTTGCACCTCTTCGCACTCTAGGTATGATAACTTTTTAAACAAATTAAATCGCAGTAAAACAAATCACTGTCAAATCGTTAAAATTAGTGAAATGATGTATCTTTAAAGAAACAGTGACAGCTAGTGGCAATTTTTTTTATATGAACAAGTACTTTGTTGCTATAGCTGAAATATTGATCATTTATTTCTAAGATCACTTGAAACATGTATACAAAATATAATTACAAAAAATTTTACTGGATGCTCCTTTTTCCATTTTATAAACCATTAAAATGTTTTCAAATTTTACAATCTATAACTGTGAGGCAACGCGCTACAAGAACGCTTTTAAAAAGTTTAAAATATTTTGTGATAGCAGAGGAAACATTGAAGACAATATCCACTAGACTATATTGAAGACTATATCCACTAGGACCTATTTGAAATAAAGTAAAAGTACCTAAAATAGACATTTTAAATGCGTGACATTTACAAATATTCCTAAAACTCCGTCTCGACACCATTCTTAATAAGTATAGTGCGTTCCAATATATATCGTTGACCGATTGGCTGCCATAAACTCTTAACAACCACTGATGTAACAAAACCCGGCAAAGTTGCAAGAAACGTAAATAGGGCCGGGCCTAATAAAATAACAGGTAAAAATATTTAATTAATTTTATACCTGGTTTAGAAGTTTCGAAATATTTTAGTTTAGTTTGTATTCTTTTTTTAAGCAGTGCAGTTCTATAATTTCGATCGTATATTTTATTAGGCCAAACGTGCTAAAAATGTGGCGTTCTTGGCAAGATAATGATCATTGTGCCTCCGGTAGTGCTAATTTTAAAAGAAAATATTTATAGACCGATGCTAAGCAAGTTGTTAAAAATGTGTATGTTTCTTTATTAAATAGGAAGCTTAATGTAAATGCAGTGACACCAGAAACGTCTTCATTAACGAAAACACCGTTGCTTATTGGTTCAAGATATTGTGACGAAGCCAATTAAAGCCAAAAAAGTTCGTTGTGATTCTGGTAAAAGCAAATGTGTTGACGAAAGTGACAAAGACTAAATTCGAAAAAAAATTTATTCTATGCATTAAGAGCAAACATTGCCTTCATTGCAATAGCGACTAAGGAAAGATGAAACCAACATTCTTTCCAGCAGAACTAACCTACGGAGAATATTATCTCAAATGGGTTTTGCATATCGGGCCATTCATAAAAGACAAATATTAATGGAATCACAACGATTGCTACGATGGCGGTTTGACTACTTACACTAACTAAAAAATACATATTAGAAAATCGTCCCATTATCTACCTTGATGGTTCGATACACATGAGACGTCAGTAAAAGGATGGATAGATACATTAAGAAAATGCCAAACCAAAGCCCCAGCGACAAGGCAAAAATAGTTACAATTTTACATGCTAGTTCCGAGGATGGATGAATTCTAAATTGTTTACGGTTGTGCTCCAAAAATATTAAACATTCATCTTTGACGACACCACAGCAGAACTTTTTGAAGATTGGTTTATAAATGGCCTTTTGCCCAATGTGCCTAAGGAAAGCCTAATTATAATGGACAATACTAGACGGCAAAAAAAATTAAGTTCGTAATGCAAATAATACTAAAATAGAAATTCAGAATATGTTAAAAAACGATATATACTTCAAAAATACATGTACAAAATGTGGTCTTCTAGAAATATTAAAAATATTTAATATTAAAAAGGAATATGTATATATGGATATATGGGACCGATATGGGACATACGGTTTTACGTCGTCCCCTGTATTACTGTATTTTTAATCCAATTGTGCATATGTGGCATCAAGTAAAATCCAATGTTAGAGCAGAAAACATTTCTCCGGCTCTAAGTGCAAGTGCTTTAATTATGCTTTAATGCGGTGCTTTAATTAGGGAGGTTGTAGATCGTATTCCCAAAGAAAGTTGGATACATTCGATTAACCATGCTATTAAAACAGAAGATTCCATGTAACATTTACTAATAATATAAACCACTTATTATTAATATAGATCAAAGTGACTGTGAGAACGAAACCAAATTAAATATATAATTCAATTTAAGTTCAGTTAATTTTTGTACTAATAGAAAAAATTATTTATTTATTTTTATTGTACTAATAAATTCAAAATACATAAACCAATAAACAATGTTTTAGTCATACATAATAATAATAATAATAATTTAATGATAATTTAACAATATTTTATTTTTTCCAAAATTATTCAAAAGTTAAGCCACTCTGGCTAAACTAGGAATATTTTTATTGAGATTTATTGGTGCAATTAACATTTTGCCGAAGGGCAACGAAATATCTTGAAACGGACTATACCAGAAGTCATTTCAAAGTACAAATAGACATGCTAATGTGTTTAAGACAACCAATAGTTTTTATTAATTGATTTGGTATTGTAATAGTTTTGGAGTAAAAAGTGAATACATTTGAAAATAAAATTTTCAGAATAGCGCAATAAGAATAATATAAACAAAAACCAAATTATAGATATAGTTACAAAAAGTTAAACATAGTTTCCTTGTGGAATGGTGTTATGCATTTCATGGAGTTATAAAGGATATATTAGTACAGAGTGGCACAAATGGAGATTCCACAGAAAGTTCAAAATTTTGAATCGCAGTTTTGGAGACTTGGTCTGTGGGTTATATTAAAAGAGAAGGCTGACTACAAACAGCATAGTCAGTTAAAAACATATGACTTGTAAGGGAAATGTAAGTATTTGGAAAGCTCCAGGAACATCAACACGGTGACACTCTGCTCAACTGGCAATATACTGGTGATCCGTACAACAAAATTTAAAACACGATCTTCACCTACATTCATACAAAATCCAGCCACCACAAAAGCTTACGCCTCATAATTAATAAAAAAGATTAAGTGTTAACTGGAGACTCTCATATAATAATTATAATACACTTTTCAACATAACATTAAAGTTAGGCAAAAAAATATCTAGAGATTAACTAACTAACTCGAATAACCTATCATTTATTCAAAAAGTTATGATTTAAAATTCCTTTTTAAAAGTCAAGCATTCAATGCTTAATAAAATATAAATAAAATATATCGAATTACAGATCCTTCTAATATTTACGATAGGGCTATATAATATATTGCTATAAATAAATAGTATCTTCTCTTTATTATAACATTATACGTTTGAAAGCTGAAATAGCAATTCCTGAAACTGCATAAACCAATATATATATATATATATATATATATATATATATATATATATATATATATATATATATATATATATATATATATATCCATGGAATATGAATTTATCTCTTTTTAAATAAACAATTCCCCCGGGTTATACGGATATTGCATGCTATAGGTATTTTTTCAAATAAATTTTATTGAGTTTCCTCAAATAAATGGAAATGGTCTGTTTATTTATAATGTGAGTTTTCGGTTTACGGTTCACCCAAGTTAGGATCATAATAGGGCCATTTAAAAATAAATAATCCATTTGATGCAGCTGTTTGGAAAAGTTGATATTTGGTTATATTGTGTAACATGTGTGAACATTTAATCGTCCAGTATTATATGGTTTGTATTCAGTTTAAGTTTGTATTTGTATTAAGAACAATAATACTAAAATAATTACAAATGATACAGTTCACTTCCTCATCAATGATTTTGTTCAGAAAACCGCAAAAATTTTATTCTTCATGAAATGCGTCATCATCCAGTCTGGTGGGGTATGTAATGACGTTTAGAAGCAAAATGGCACCGTGCTTTTTCACGGAAATAGGAAATGTATTATGACGCACATCTTATTCAATTCATATTTGAACCTCAGTAACATGTAGTTTCAACAAGAGGCAATCTGCTATATAGCTCGAGGTTGCAGTGCAGATTGCAATTTCGCAATCATTATGAACTATGGCTACCTTGTGCTGTTATACAAAGCCACACGTGTTCTTACTTACCTCCAAGTCAGAAACATCAAATGGGAGGTATTTTTTGGAAATGGCGATTTAACGATTTTTTATAAAAAAGTTAAAAAATTAGATCTATAGGTACCAATACTGAATATCTGTTAATATTCGACTCTTTATCTATTAACAGCAGTAATAACAGAAACGATAACGATAACAGCAATTCGAGTCCACAGCAGCAGGTATATAAACTTAACTCGTGAAACAATTTCAGTTACAGTATAGCCTCAAATGTTAAAAGAAGATGTTTAGTGTCCAATTACCCCATAATCTCATAGACCCTCCATCATTTCTAGAGATTTTCACTTTTTCGAAGCTGTTTTTCATACTAGTCGTCACGACCACACCAATATGAAATTCTAGGAATATAGTGTCTATACCTGTCTTGAAGTATATTGTCCCATACTACTTGAAATTCACCCTTTAGTGCCTTCAACGTCTGTGAATGGTGTGGCGATCTGAACAATCTTCGACATATGATATCCCATACATGCTCCATTGCGAAAAGGTACGGGGACCTCGGTGGCCAAGGCAATAAATTGATTTGGGCTCCTTCAAAATGACGTAAAGTAACACGTGCAACGTGTGAGCGCGCATTATCCTGCTGGAAAAGCGATTGGGATTGGAATGATTGGGATTTGAAAGTGTTCGAAGGTAGGGTAACATATGGGGGTCTTCGATTTCTTCAATATACCGCTGAGCCGTCACACTATCTCGGATAGAAACTAGAGGTGGCCTACTACCATGTGCGATGGCACCCGAAATCATAACACTGTGCGATGTACGTGCCCTTCCACGAAAAACTCCGAATTTCGTCGTTCTCCGCGATATCTTCTTACACGAACACGGCCGTCATGACCAGCTATACAAAAGCGGGACTTATCACTAAAACCAACACGATTCTATTCCGCATCCCACTGATGTCTTTCTCTGCACCACTCCAGCCGTTGACGCCGATGTTCCACCGTTATAGGAAAAGCCAGATATGGTCTGTGAGAAATGAGCCCAGAAGATCTGATTCTGCGGTGATTGATACATTTTGATCATTTACTTCTAAGGTCACTGGAAACAAGTATAAAAAATATATATTTACAATACAAAATCGTTTACTGGATGTTCCTTTTTCTATGACACTTTTATTTAAGGTTGTCTACTGGTCAGACAGCTTATCTCCATAATTTAATGGATGACGGAAAGAAAAAGAAGCTTTTCTCCGGAAACCATTTCCAATGTTTCCTTCTTTATAATGTTTTAATTTAACCCTATGCTAATTGTTAAAATGTGTGACAATTACCCTCATCAATTACAATCAGTAAAACGCCAGTATGAGTCATCAGAGAAAATTTTACCGAAAACATATAACTAAACATACAATCATACAAAGAACGACTTGTATAAAATACAGTCGAAGCTTCTTATTCACGGTTCCGTTATTTGTGTGTTCAGTATTCGCGGATTAAAAAATTGTGACCACTTCTTGTATTCGCGGCTGAAAAATTCTTTATTCGTCGATTCAAAACTAATGATACATATTGTATTTTAAGAATAATATATATTTATTTACCAGTTACCTTTCAAAACAGGTAAGTATCAAAGTATTTATAAACAAACAAATCTTATTGCCGCTTGGCCGAAAGTTTTTTAACAAAAGCCTCCTTCGCATGATCGGTTATTGCTCCAACTTGTCATTGATCGCAATAATTTCGAGTGAATAGCACGTGTCTTTTCTGCTTTGTTTGCGATATATACTGTCGAGCAAAAGCAAAGAAAAATTAGTTCCTACAAGGAAAAAAGTCGTGTTGCAGCTTAAGGTAATAATAGAAATGCTTGACCGTTTACGCCTTGGCGAGTCGTTTATATCCATATCAAGTTTTTAATGTCAATGAATCAATTGTATGATTCATTAATAAATCAAAATACAAAATAAAAAATTCTACAGCTTCAACCTCACTATAGCCAAACATTTTTCGTAATAGAAAAAATATAAGCTGCATTAACATTACGAGTTGAAGGCTGTAGCCAGAAAAGGGGAGAGAGTAGTGTAATAATTCGTGAGAAAGCTAAGCGTCTTTACCTATATTTTAAAGAACCTGGTGATGAACATACAGATGGAAGATTTCAAGCATAGGAATATACATCATGGACTTTCATGCATCCAAATAAGTTCAAGGTGCGACAATCACTGTATAACGTCAAAATTGTTGAAGATGCTGCATCTGCAGAAACTTCAGCATCAGCAACATATCCAGAAAAATTTTATATCCAAAAGTGAAAATTCCACCTCTGGTTTTAAGACAGCAACAGATAGAATTACACTGCTGCTATCTTCTAATGTATCAGGAGATTGTTGAATTAAACCTATGAAAAAAATGAAAAGTAATGTCTAAATGATTGTGACGTGTTCATATAGTTTTTTTCCCTTTATTTGGGTTTTCGCCACTATCTAAAACTAATAAACAATCACACAGCAAACATTTGTAGAATTTGTAGAATTTGTTGTCGAATAGGAAATACGAGTTCTTTAGACAATGTCTTGCGAGATCCAGAACGTGCTCTTCAAAGTTCTCGTTCTCTGTAATTAATTCCAAGGCCTCGTCTATTGGGACGCTGGAGTACAGCGATTTTACGTCAAAGCTCGCGATGATATCGTCTTTGCCAACCATGTGCTGTTGCAAACATGTGCTGTTGAGGACATGCGTGAACTCTTCTGAGTTTTTGATGTAGGAATCGGCTCTTTCTATAGCAGGTTGCATGATGTTGGCGAGATATTTTTCCAGTTTTTGGAGCGGGGAGTTGAATGCACTGACGATAGGTCGTAGAGGTGCGTCTTCCTTATGTATTTTTGGTAGGCCGTAGAGTTTGGGGCATCTGCTAGACTTTTCTCTTGGGGTGAGTTTTTTCTGGATTTCCGGGTCTATGGGTGAATTTTTGATTTTGGTTTTCATTGTTTTTTCCAAATATGTTGTGGGATTCTTGGCTGTTTGTTTGTAAGAAGCGTCACACAGTAGATCTCTCATTTTCTTTATATAGTCTTCGGTGTGCAAAACAACGGTGGCATTGCCTTTGTCTGCTGGTAGCATGGTGATATTTTTATTTTTGTTCAAGTTTTTTAGCGCCTGGAGTTCGGCTGTGCTGATGTTCGGTTTGGGCGGTTTTGCCGTTCTGAGTGTTCTGGCGATGTCTTGTCTGATATTTTCTGCTTCTTGTTCGCCGATGTTGTGTAGGACGGATTCCACGTTGGCAATTATTTCTTCTGATGGAATGTTCTTTGGTGTCATTGCGAAATTGAAACCTTTATTGAGGACGGACTTTTCAGTTTCAGATAGAGGGTAACTGGATAGGTTGTGGACCGTTCTGTTAGTGTCTAAAACTGCGGGCTGTGGGCTGGTTTTTGACGTCTTATTCAGGCGCTGGAGTTTTTGTCTATGTTTTTCGGTTTCCGTGCGCCAGAATGCGAGGGTTTCTGCTCTTTCCCATATTAGTGAGTGTAGAGTGTTGCTCAGTGAAAGGTGAAGACTATAGAGTTTCTTTTCGATGTTACTAAGCTCGTGTCTCGTTCTTTGGATTTCAGCTTTTAGGAGGACTCTGCTGGCTTTTTTAAGGATGTTCGACGTCTTTGTGGTTTTGGATACTTACTACTTACTTTATATATATATATATATATATATATATATATATATATATATATATATATATATATTTTGGTAGTATGTCACTGTCATGACAATTTATTGTTGTCGTTGTAAGTATCGTTGACATACACAAAAAAACATATTTACTTTCACTCCTTACTTTATATATTACAAATTAATATAATTTATTTTTTAGTTGTTTTGAAAACGGGGCGAGGACCCTCCGAAACGTTAACGTTAAAAGTTTGTAAAATTTTTTATAACATTTTTATATCTTTAAAATTTTGTTCGTTAGGCAAACTTATTACAAAAAAAGAATCATTAAGAAATTTGTCTCCGTTTGGTTTTTTGTTTTTACCCAGTGATTCTTTCTTTACATAAGAACAGGTATTTTTGATATTTTTTCAGTTTTAGATAGTGGCGAGAAACCCAAATAAAGGAAAAAATATATATATTTAAGCCACTTAATCTTTTTTATTATCGTGCTTTGAAAAATCAAAATAGGGAAAACCTGCCTGTGGTTTGACGTTCAAACCACAAAGCGTGGATTACATGTAACATTTTCTGTGACTGGTTCAGGGGTTGTTTTATTCCTGAAGTTGAAACTTATTTAAACAAAACTAATTTAGATTTCTTGGCAGTTTTAGTTTTGGACGATGCTCCAGGTAACCCTCGTGAGCTTGAAGCTATACATCCAAATATAAAGGTAATATTTTTGCTTCTTAACACGACATCATTTTTCTAACCTATAGACTAAGGAATAATCGATACATTTAAGCTTTATTACATTAGATAAACCTTTCAAATCATACTGGACCCATGGAATATGATCCTGACATGCATGTTATGCAATGCTGGAAAAATTTTAACATAAAATAGTTAACATAAAAGAATCATTACAAGAGCTGAAGTCATACACATTGAAATCATGCTGGAAAAAACTGTGGCCTGATCTAACTGTCGATAATGATGAACAATCCGTGCAAATTCAAAAATTAAGTGAAAGCATTGCTTAAGTTGCGAATATCATAGGACGAGATAGTTTCGAATACATAGAGTCAAGTGACATTCAAGAACTGTTTGAATCACAAGATAAAGATTTCACTGAAACAAATTTGGAGCAAATCTTAATCCCCATTCCGTTGGAGAGCCAGTCTTAGCGAGCACTGAAAAGGTGACATTAAACTACAAAAACTCGAGTGAAGGCTTATGAACAGTAAATAAGGCTTTGTGATTCCTTCATAATAAATGATCGATCTATGGAAAGAAGTCTTGTTTTTAAAGAGCAAATTAGTGCCACAGCCAAATTTTAATCCGAATTGAAAGATCTTTTTAAAGCGGTAACAAATTAAAGAAGAAAAGAAAACAAACTAAATTCTTTATACCAGTGCCTAAGCCGGATAATCATTATTAATATGGTTAAAAAATCTCTCATTAAATTGTTTTCATTATATATGTTTTCTTTTTATTTTGTAACCTATAATTCCAATTAATATAAAAATTTTGTAACCTACTCTCCACATATTCCCTATAATCCCGTACAAATTACCATTCCGTATACACGTTTTCTGTATTCACGGCATATTTACGGAACGTATCCCCGGCAAATAAGGAGCTTAGACTGTATATAGAATTCATATGGCATGGAAAAAGTGGCTGCCTATTGATTGTGAGGGAAATATTTGTATTGTTTATTTAATCGTTCTAGGAAAAAGTAATTAGTGATATATGAAACTGTAATAAAATAATGTATATTTTCACATACATAATTATAGAAAAGCTAATTTTTTCATTACGAACAGCATGTGGTGACCAAAATCACCAGATATAAACCTTCTAATTTCCAAGAAAGAATTATAATAAACCTAGGACAACTGGGTAGTTAAAATTACAAAATTTAGAATTCCTTTAAAATATACTGTCCAAAATGTGTTAGTATTTACAAATTATTTTGCTTTTATTAAGAAAAATCGCCGCATGTGGATGAGACTATGAATCCCTACAATCCCAGCTTCACGTTCCACGATTTGCACTTACTGGCACCTACTCATTAACATTGAAGAGATTAGCGTTATAGATTATCGTATTACGAGATTTCCAACAGAGCGGGTGGAAATTAAATTACCAAAAAAATGTATTCCAAAAATACTACTCGCTGATCCTTTTTTTACACTCTTAATATTGTTTAAAACTGCTATTATAATTATCACTATTAACGTTTCGCTAACCATCTTAGCCTCATCAGGGTATTTAATATTTAATGATTAATTAATATTTTGAGATTATGATGATGCTAATATGGTTAGCAAAACGTGCTTCGAGAAGTTTAAAAAAGTGACTTGGTATTTAGTGGTAAATCTCTTCGAGTTTAGTGTTTCACACCGAAGGTTCGAATAGAAGAATTAAACTGTTAACGTTGTTTTACAATTTTGTTCTGTTAGAAATACCTATTTTTAGGTAATTTTTTGAATGAAATGAACAGTTACGTGACCAGAGGAATGATCTAGTATTTAGTTTGTTGATCAAATCTGTATGAGGCCATGCACTCTAAACTTAAAACACCACAAACAAGCTTAAGATACCAAACTTATTAATCGCATGATTTGCTTGTTCGATGGTTCTAAGAACCTTCAAGACCACTCTACACTACACCGGGATTTTCGGTAGCTGATGACTGTGGTTCGGAACACACGGCAAGCTGTATGTCCAGTCGCTAAATAGCCTTCTCTATTTAGCGACTTCTATTTTTTGTCAGTGAAAACACTTAACATTCATTACCTCTATTATGAATTTGACCAGAATAAAAGATTAAATATTTGTATAGGAAACAGTAACTTATTTTGATAATGATAGCCAACATTAAGTCTGAAGGTCTAGTAATACATAGCATGCAATGTAAGTTTTTATGTGGGCAGTAAGATAATTTCGTTAGTCCAGAATCATTAAATGGAACGATCTTTTTTCACTTTTCGTTGTGTGTCTTTAGTGCAGTTGCAGTTTAACAGCAGTTGTATATTAAATATTATAAAGGTGCAGCAAAAACTTATAAAACGATGTAAGTAGCGTGCCATTATTTGGCCGGCCACGATGGTCTGGTGGGTTAGTCCCCTGCCTGGCAATCCAAAGACAGCTGGTTTGATTCCAGCGCTCGGATGGGTGTTTTTCTTTAATTCGTCTGTCCGTCTTGCTTTCTACCCTACACACACACACACACACACACACACACACTTATATATGCTTACATATACACACACGATCACACATATCCACACCTAAATGGCTGTGATTGCTTCTAGGCAAGAGTGTACAATCCGACAATGAATTACCCCTCAGTCACGCCAGTTAAAAGCTGGGTAAGGCCGGATGCCTTCTAAGAAGTGTTTTACGTTAGTCACTCGCCAGTCAGTAAGATTCCTGATAGACATGGGTAGGCACATAACCAAGAGTTTATAGCCTGAGGGGGGTGCTGGCCTAGGTTTGTCGGTAGCTGATGACCATGGTTCAGAACCCACGTTAAACTGTAGGTCCAGTCGCTAAATAGCCTAAGATATTGATGCGCTTTAACCGTAAACCCTTTCCTTTTTTTCTTTTATTCTAACATCTAACAGTCTAGATGTCTCGCCTATATAGAATTTGCAACATTCGCTGGGAATTTTATAAATACCACATTTCTGGTACTCTGTTGTGTGTTGTTTGCCACAACTCACAATATAAAATCTTGAATCGGGACAAAAAACCCATTAGAATAATTCCAAAACGGTATTAATTATAATATTAGAATCGGTAACAAAAGAAACAGCTATAATTAATTTAAATAAAAATAACTGTATTGCTGTGCCTTCGATAGATTTAAATTCAATATGATTCCCGGTGTGTTGTTTGGTGGCAAATTTATTACAGAAAAAGAATCACTGAGAAATTAGTCTCAGTGATTCCAGTGATTCTTTTATTTATATAAAAACAGATATTCTTGTGTGCCTACATATTAAGGAAATTGATATAATAAAATACTTTGAGTATACCTACTGTTTTTATGAATGAATATTTTATCTAGCTATCTAAAATATTTATCTTATTGTTATCGCGTTAATAAGCATTAAAAAATTTAAATTTAAATTAGAATTAAGTATACATATACTTTATTTGGTTTAGTATTGTGGGTGACAAGTATTTGCAAGTTGGTAAACAAATATACGATTAAGTCAATCAAGCATGTTTCAACAAAAATATGGAACCTTGTAAAGACTTGTTTACAGAGTAAATACATCGGCATAGTAAACAAGCAAAGTCAAATAAGTTGATGCGTTCATGAAATAAAATCTGCAAAAGGGAGGGATAGCTCTAGGAATATCTTATTATTTGTGTGTGCTTCGTCAATAATCCATATTCGTGAATGATAAGTCATTATGACTATTATTTTTAAAATTATCCATAAATTTGTTGACAAGTTAATTTATTCAAACCGTGGCAAATTTTGTATTTCAAAATATCTGAATCTGAGAAGAGATGCCGGGAGTACAGTATAGAGTATTTAAAATATGGGTTTACGTACTCTTCGAATTTTTTCGTTTTACGAACTAGTCATTAGTTATATGTTTAATTTGCCAAAAAAAAGCAAAGTTTTTTCAAACGAAGCTAGGAGCCTTCATGCTACAAGAGCATTTGAAATAAATTTATTCTGATATGAAGGACAAAGATGTATCCTATTTTCAAGGACTGGAAAAGAAATATAGAGCGCTAACTGTAAGAAACCTTTTTGGTCGTCTTCTAAATAAGAAACTGATGGGCTACGAGTTTCATATAATATTTCATTGTTAATCGGAAATGCGGAAAAAACACGCCCAATTGACGAGGAATTAATATTGCTGGCTGTCAAAGAAGAAATAAAAACTGTTCATCATAAGACACCATCAGATATCATTAGAAAAATTTGTCTCAGTAGTAATTCAGAGCAAAGAAGAATAGATGAAATGGCTAAAGACGTTGAAATATTATTATGCGATTACTTAAAGGCTTTCAAATTTTCAACTCGATAAATCAACTCTATCAAATAATGAAGCACTACTCTTATCTTACGTTCGATTCAAAAATACCTACTCTCAAAAGGTATTTGTCTGAATTATTTTTTCAATCTATTTGACTCAGTACTGGACATCCTTTGAGCAGAAATGAAAAAACTACGCGAAAACCTGATTATATCCAAAGATGATATCGCTTACTTGACAGACCTATTTAAAACATTTAATGAAGTCATTTTTACAATTGCAAGGTGATGAGTTGAATTTAATTAAAACAAAAAACATCATAGCTGCCTTTGTGGGAAAATTTCTGTTCAAACGAAATCTAGGTAGAGATGAATGCTGCTACTTTTCAACATTATCAGCAGTCTCTGTAAAGCAGGAAGGAAAGGAAAATATAAATAAGAGGAACAAACCTCTGCTGGATTTAAAAAAAGTTAAAATAAAATAAAACAATAAAGAAAACTATAAAAAGAAAGACGACAGATGAAACATGTAAGAAGAATAAAAAAATAAAAGACAAAGAATCATGGTTATGCCAACTATATAAAGAAGATCGCGAATAAAACATGATTCAATGTGTGAAATGTAAAGGTAGGGTACATGATATATGTGCTGAAGCCAAAAGTAAGATGAAGAAATATATTTGTGATATCTCTGTTCAGTTTCAATAATTTTGGTTGGTGTAATTTTGTTTCTTAATAGGAGAAGTTTCTTATAAATTATAATTTTGGTTTTCTATGTGTATTTCTATTTGCTTGGTAATTAAGTTAGACTCTGGAACTATGACTTACTGGCAACACTTGGACGTTCTTTATGCTGATTATACGGAGCGATTCCAGAATATTTTAAACATAAATGTACCGAGTTGGGGTTTAGATTCTTTCGCAAATGCAGAATCATGAAATTTAAAAGAGGAATTCTTCTTATACTATACTTCTTATATTATAATTCTTTATTACATTTAAGCGTATTTTTTACTCATTTGTGCTTTGTCATTCTTAATAGGTAGATAGACAAATAAAATAGGTATAGATATTTTGCAACAATATTTTAATATTAGGTATAATTAACTATTATGGAAGAGGGATTTTTTTCCTCTCTGTTCTAAATAACCCTTCATTTTTAATGAATAAGTATATATTAAAGCAATATACATCACTGAGAACCACTAAATTTATTTAACTAAATATGTGAGATTAATCCCCAATAAAAAATTGGATTATATAAATATATAACATTTTTTATAATCAAACTGCTCTATTATTTCAAATATTCTCTATTTATCTATTTTATTGTATTTGTGTGTTTTATTGTATTATATTATTAGTGTATTTTGTAATCATTTAAAAAAAAATATTGAGGGAAGATCGTCTGATTAATGGTCACCAGCTAATCACTTCTAAATATGATATTCCATAATGAAATTTCATATCGACTTCTAAAATAAATGAAGTATGTGGGACTTGATTTAACAAGCTACAAGCCATAAATCCTTCGTGACAATATACCTGTCCATTCTGATATGTTCAAATATTTTTAACACTTTTTTATGTATGGCATGTTACAGTGATCATTTATCTTGCGTAAATCCATGATTTAGTATTTTTATCAAACATCTTTCAATTCTTCAAAATAAAAATCACCAAAAACATTGATGATATTAAAACATTTAGTATCATATTGTGTATATGTTATAATATCACAGATTTTATAATTTTACTACTGCCCTTTCGGGTTTAACTTATTGTTTATAAATATAATCAGAAATACACCTCGAAAAAAAAAATAGTGTAAAGATATATTCACAAAGTATCCTAAAATGCATTATATGTTTATGTAAGGCATATTTCTAACAATAGCATTCAGAAAACTTGACATTGAAACACGTTTTAAAACACAATACTATATATAATTTTCTGAGGAACTCTAAAGATAAAAATATAATTGAAAACCCATCGCGTCTAACATATTATGCATGGCCTAAGCAACTATACTTACGACATACAAATATACTAATTTCAGTGCGAGTACAAGAATATCATAAAAGTCTGAAAAGCAACCAAACAACATCCGTTTTATTTCAACACCGCCAAGAAACAGGCCACAAGATCAAAGAATCTAGAACACCAAGCAAATAAAAATCACTACAGATGCGTTTAGAAATCACTACAGACCACGTAAACTTAAAAAAGTGCTAGAAATAGAAAAGAACGGACAACTAAATAAAAGGAATGATGCTCTTCATATACGAACAATATAGAAACTATTATCGATTGATTCCGCCGAGATATCCCACTTCTGATGTTAGCTTTGGCTTAGGTTTTTTGTTAATATTCTAGAAATAATACACTAATATGCCCGAAATACTGTTTACCATATAACTGATTGACATTAACTACTGATACTGACAACTGATTCATTGTTATATAGTTATGCCACCTCATCAATATAGTACTAGTCACATTCATCGTCTGAGGTAGTGGCAGAGGAACCACTCGATCTAACACGGCCTTCCTGATTTTAGAGCGTCCTCGCACTTTCTTGACTATAACCTAACTGGAAAAACAAATTAAGAGAAAACATAAAAATTGAGAGTATAAGTATTTTAGGAACCTAATAGCCCTAAATTATTTTTGGGGACCTTGCCTAAACAGAAGTTTAGGGACCTAATAGTCCAAAATTGTTTTGGGGACCTTGCTTAAACAGAAGTTTAGGGATCTAATACGCATACATTGTTTTTTGGGAACCTAGCCTAAACAGAAGTTTAGGGACCCAATAACCCAAAACTGTTTTTGGGGACCCTGTCTAAACAGAAGTTTAGGGACCTAATAGCCCAAAATTGTTTTTGGGGACCCTGTCTAAACAGAAGTTTAGGGATCCAATTGCCCAAAATTATTTTTATTCGTCAGGCCATATGTGTAACTGCTCATGCGCAACTAATGTAGTGCTGCCACGACTGCCTAATCGCCTGAGTGCATACCTTTCGTTTGGCAAGCAGTGTGTTATTTCAAAGGAACCTTGAAATGTTGGTTTTAATTTCCCTCTATACGCTAATTGACTATTTTCTATGACTACTTTATCGCCAACAGCGTACTGCACAGCCTTTATTCGCTTTTTAATAAAGTTATTTATTGCTCGCTCAGTGATTTTCTGCAAACGTTTATTTACTTTTTCCCGTGTCAATTCTGTATCAATGCCCTCATCGGGAGATGTGAAGTCAGCCAACAGCTGACCAGTGGCCTTCAAACGTCGATTTTCGCCAAACATTAAAACCCCTAGAGCATCGCGAATTGATTTATTGACGATACCGTTAAAATAATCTTCGATGTCGGGAAGTACTCGTGTTCAATATTTCTCATATTTATCAGTGAGAATAGCTCGCATGGCATTAAAAAGGGTACGTATCATAAGTTCAACTTGTCCATTATCACGTTGAACTCCTGTTGCAATTAAGTGTAGTTCCACAGATCGTTCCGCCAAA
The DNA here is from genome assembly GCA_031761425.1 of Cosmopolites sordidus. Lineage (NCBI taxonomy): Eukaryota > Metazoa > Arthropoda > Insecta > Coleoptera > Curculionidae > Cosmopolites > Cosmopolites sordidus. The sequence continues at coordinate 58,239 of JARFXV010001610.1, forward strand.
AACTTTTCAATTTTTTTTAGACTGGAAGGCTCTTCCTCTATCTGCTTTATACGTTTTGGGGTACCTAGTTTATCAAATACTGCAGTAAGGGCTTTTATGCTATACACTGTAATTTTTTTTATTTAATAGGGCAAAATTGTATATATTTAGTAAAGGTGTTGGATTTAACTAGCGGTGCAGCGTATCAAAATGCCACGTATCTAACTTTGTTGATGGTTTTGTTGTTGAAGTTGTTGTTGAAGGATGTTGAAGTTTTTGCTGACACGTACTACTCTTTTAACAATTGTCTAAACCAACGCCCACAAGCGCTCTGCTTTGGGACAACCCAAGTTTCCAAAAGTATACGACGGTTTTCACTCGCGTTTTTCTTTTGATTGAAAAAGAAAAGCAGTACGTGCGGTAAATCGTCTTTATATTACATGTTTACAATACGAAAATAATATGACGTTAACTCAAAATTGTTTAAACATCAATGGCATTTTGAAAGGTACCATTGTAGCAACAAAATGACATAAGAGATTAGACTATGAACCGACCCTTGTTTCCAATGCCATCTCTTAAAACAATAAAGAATAATTAACTGTCATATCTGGTAAATAGTTCTGCACTTCCTGATTAAAAAAAATATACAAAATATGCAAATTAAACAATACAAATAAAACGGAAGAGCAGGTAAACTAAAGAAAATAAGAAAATTACCGATAAGACTGACGTCCAGCTGCTTAATGTTAAGACCCATTGACGTCATATAAAATTGTAATAGCATCTATAAAAATATTTTAATATCACAAACAACACAACAGTTTGATTAGAAAAAATATATAATCTTTCTTATATATTTATCTCTAGATAATTAATTTTTTTCATTGGGGGTTAATCTTACATCATATATGTTAGTACGGAGCTTTCATTTAATCCTGAAACCCACGTATCCTATAAATGTGTACAACTAACACCACAAGTTGGTAATGATTAACACGAAATCGATAATTTTCTTAAACTACTACATCAGTCCTATGAGTCATATCAATCATACAATACTTTCAATCTAAAGTAAAAAAAAAATTAAGTAACTCAATCGAAGGAAAAAAGAGGAAGGGAACCACATGTCGTAGATTTCTTAGAACAACGAAAATTATTTCTTTTAAATAATCAAATGTGTTTAAGAGGTGCTTTTGAAATATTTTTTGGTGCGCAGAAAGCATAGAAACTGATAAAAATTAAGGCGAAGAAAACTCAATAACTTTCATTACATTAAGATCTAAAGGAAATTTTAGTAATATTTTTGGTGACAAATACTACAACCTTCAAATAATTCGATAAGTTTAAATAAATCACTAGTCATGTGGGTTACAGGATTTAACGAAGGATCTGTATAAATATAGAAGTTTTTCAGTAAGACTTGTTGCTTGAATTAGAATGCTGAATTGATGTTTTATTAATAAAGGGTGCGGTAACTTTTAGTTCGTTTTAAAAATTCATATTAAATAAAAATGTAAAAAATATTTTCAAATTATTTATACTTTATTTTCTAGAGTACACTTACCGATTAAGAATGGAATACAAGTTCATTTAAACGACTGCCTCGGCTGGATTTGCAGTAGCCCATTCTGTCGACCCGATTTTTTTAGTACAGTTTCAATCGTTTGAGTCTTTATTTCACCAAAAACCACTTTAATTGCGTCTTTTAAAGCCTTAATAGTCTCTGGATAATTGACATGACCTGTCCTTGACGGAATCAAGTCCTAGCTCCTAGCAGGCCAGTTGACATCGCCATTTCGGCTGATAATACGATTTTCGAAGATATGGCGCAAAGTGTCTATTGTACCGTTGGCTGTGTGGGTAGTGACGCCATCCTGTTGAAACCAAATATGGGCCAAATCTTCCTTTTCAATCGTAGGGAATAAAAAGTCAGTTAGCATGGCACGATAACGGTCGCCATTGACTGTGAGTGCTGCTCCTTGTTCATTTTCAAAGAAAAATGGCAATATGATGCCTTTTGACCATATTCTATACGATACAGTCACTCGTTTTGAGTGCATTGATTTCTCAATTGCCACGTTTGGAGTTTCTGTGCCCCAAATAGGGCAAAAATGCTCATCTTCTTCCAACCGATAATTGGCTTATTTAGCGAAGCGAAAACGCAATAGATGGTCAACCGCCTTCCATTCTTGAACCAATTGGACTCTGAAGGCTTTAATGCCGAGATCTTTATGTAAAATTCTTTGCACAGTCCTACTGCTGATGTTCAATTCTTGTGCACGATGCCGGGTGGAGGTGCTCGGATGTTTACGCGCACTTTCAGCTACAGCAGTAATATTCTCCATCGAACGAGCTGGACGGCGATATGGAACGTGTCTATTGTCTGTGCCAGTCGAACGAAATTTTTTCACAAATTTCCTTACACCGTTCTCAGTTGGCGCTTCATTTCTATCGAATTTTGTACGCAATTTTTTGTAAGTTTTGGCAACTGACTCGCTAGTTTGAAAATACGTTTTCAATATTTCTCGTCATTAATCAAGCATATATCGACTCATTTTGTACACCGGGAATATAATACTGAATTTCTATCACTTGACAGATGACAGTAGAGGCTATGAGCGGCACAATAAGCGCCAGTTCAAAAACGAACCACAAGATGCCGCACCCTAATTGTAATTGCTCACTAATATATTTATTATCCATTTAATCATCATTATTTAACATTTGCAGCTATTATCAGAAGAGTGTCCATATTTATTACAGCCGCTTCGATTAATAAAATATCGTCATAAAAGACCAGATAATTTAAAGATAATGAAATATATTTCTCCACAGGCAAAACATGCCATCAGTATTTTAAACGAATAGAATCAGATAGCGTCAACACGTTCCGATAATAAACAAGATTCTTATATTTGGGTGGTAGGAAATAAGACACTTTCCGTAGAACATGCTGCTCTAATAATTATACTCCACTTTATATATTCTTCTAACGAATGAAATATATTAGGTGACAAAAATGATACTTAATAATTATATAAATGGAAATTATGAAAACTTAAACTCCTTAATAAAATTAATGTTTTCTTAACCTGATAAAATGCAAGATATTTGAGAACTTTTTTTTATTGTCCAACAATATTCCAACTTATTAATACCTTCAGTAAAATGTGATTTCTCCAACTCTGGACATTCAGCTCTTGTCTCAGCTTAAGCCCCATCATTTGAAGTAAATCTGTCTCTATTGGACAATTTTTTCAGATTTTCGAAGAGCGTTAATACCACCCTTCAATTAGTCCAGTGGTAAAGCATAATATTCCTCAAAGCTTGTCTTACATTTTGTTAACTACTCTATGAGCACTACGCCATGAAAATCCCATACTAGGAAACCGTAGCCATTACTATTTCGGCAGATGGAACAATTTTGGCTTTCCTTGGTGCACTTCCACTCATTATTTGGGCTGGTACTTCGTCTCTGATCTATGCTGATAAATATATACTTCATTTATGTATGAAACGTCGGAGAAACTCAGCACAATTGTCTTTATATAAGCCTAAACGCTCTTGAGAAACTTTTATTCAAATAATTCGAATGCGCCTTTGGTCGACTGAGCGGAAATCTTTTTTTTATATCCAAAACTTCACTTAAATTTTAGTGAATATAATCTATCGAATATTTAATACCGACATTCTGGATTTTTTGGACAATTTTGTCAAGTTTACGTCATGCTAAAATTCAGCAGCCCACTTTTTTCCCGTCGAAAGCGAAAGTGAAGAATCCGTTAAATTGGAATCTCAATTCTAAATAATCATATATGACAAATATAATCAATTGGTCAAACTTGCACCATCTCTTTATAAGGTTGAGAAGTTTTCAAATGACTCTTGTATACATTTAAGTCTTTGTAAACTTATATTACATTCTAAAAATGGATATTTTTGAGCAAATAGACAAATTTGAAGAACTATCAAAAACATCATCAAAGATCGTCGTTTTCACACAAAAATAGATAAGTCAAAAAAGTTAAGAGGTGGTACCTATTCGGTAAAGAAAACTGTAAAATATATACAATTAAAATATGTATAGTGGATGCAAAAAATATTTGGACAAGTATATTACTATAAGTGTGCTTATAAAAATAAAAAAATCTAATACAAAAAATTATTAGGGAACAATTCTAGTAAAACCATAATTTAAATATTAAATAATTATAAATCCATATTAACAGTAAATACGTCAATAAAAAGATCAATTTATACGGCGATAATTTAATTATAAATTTAGAGTCACAAAAATGTTCGGACAATAATAGTAGCAAAAAATAACTGTGTATAAAACCTAGCTTATAATTAGTACATAGTACGACCATATTTGATCTTAATCAACTTCCCTAAACGTTTTGGCATATATACTACCATCTTTTAAAAATAATTTAAGTCGGTTTTATGCCATTCCTCTAATAAGTTATTCTTTAGAGCTTCCTTATTAGTAATTTCATGTTTTCTTATATTAGATTCCATTTGACGCCCATCTGAGCCAAAAATGTTGAATTTTGACTCGTCGCAGAAAATAACGCCGTTCTAATAGTTTTCAAGCTTCAAAACGTACTCCTTGACAAAATCCAGTGGAGTTTTAATTATTAAAAATATAAATTATAAAAATATAATAAATTATTTTCTTATTTAACCAAGGCTTTTTCCGGGCCACGCGTCATGGTATCCCTGTTTTCTTATATAACGGTGTATTGTTTGGGTGCTGATTATTTTTTGAGAATGGTTTTCCACTAATGTTTTGAGCTTAAGTTAATTTTAGGGTCCTTATGTGATGGTTTTAAAATAAAGCACTGATGTCTTGCATTTAATAATTTCGAACGGCCTGTTTGCTTCTTCGGAAAAATTCTGCCCTTATTTTTGTAGCCTTGCACGATATTTCCAACCGTACTTTTACTTAACTTAAGCATTTGCCCAATTTTTCCGTAGGAATTTCCCTTTTGATAATGAAATAGCTCTAATTGCGTATGTTCACAACTAAGGTTTTATTTATAATTTAATATACGACCCATTTTAAGATGTTGCTTCGACACCAGTCTGCACATTACTATTTGTAGTAAACATAAATCGAAGATTACCACTGATCTTAATTACCACTTTATTCAGATTCATCTTTTGTTTGCGCGTCCGAATATTCTTGAGCTGTATAAAAAAAATATTTATGTTTGTTTCTTTGTATTTTTTTGGAAAAAAAATTTTAGAAGTAGATCCGTTGATTTTGTGAAGAATCACGACGAAGAGTCCAACTGACAGGTCAGGACTCTGTCTATATATATATATATATATATATATATATATATATATATATATATATATATATATATATATATATATATAAATATATATATAAACATATATATATATATATAAATATATATATATATATATATATATATATATATATATATATATATATATATATATATATATATATATATACATATATATATAAATATATATCATCATCATCATCATCATCATCATCATCAGCCCGTATCGATCCACTGCAGGATGAAGGCCTCTTCAGCATGCTTCCAACCTTCACGGTCCTGGGCTTTCCTCTGCCACTCGGGTCCAGTATACTTAACGATGTCATCAGTCATTCGTGCTTTCGGTCTTCTTCGCGGACGTTTGCGATCAAGCGGTATCCACTCCAGGATTGCCTTGGTCCATCTGTCGTCCCATCGCCTCGCTATATGGCCTGCCCATCTCCATTTCAACTGTTTTACTCTTCCAATGATGTCACAGACTTTTGTTTGTTCCCTGATCCATGCGCAGGACTTTCTGTCTCGTCTTGTAATGCCAAGCATACATCTTTCCATTCCCCTCTGTGCCACCCGAAGTTTTTGAATTGATTGCGATGTGAGTGTCCAGGTTTCACATACGTATGTCATATGTTATGATATATTATATATATAAACGTATGTTTATGTTATGATATAAATATATGATATAAATATATATATATAAACATATATATATATATATATATATATATATATATATATATATATATATATATATATATATATATAAATATATATATATATATATATATATATATATATATATATATATATATATATATATATATATATATATATATATATATATATATATATATATATATATATATAGTATATAAATAAAAAGAGATGATATAAATATATATATAAACATATATATATATATATATATATATATATATATATATATATATATATATAGTATATAAATAAAAAGAGCCCTACAGTACGTACTGTTCTAATATATGTACTTATTATCAGTAATATAGTATAATGTAATAGTATCGAACATCACAAAACATTATCACAAGACACTATCATATTTTTGTTGGTTCAACTTTAATTATCATCAAAGATCGAGTGAGAAAAAGGGCGAAATGCAATGAAATTTTGTTTATATTTCAATATTTACTGACTAAAGATAACTTTTACAATTTAACAACAGCTAGAAATTAAAAAAATCGAATTGATAGGAATAGTATTCAGATGTAAACAAACACAAAAAAACAGTCGGAAGCTCAGGTAGATAGAAAATTATTGGTTGGATAGATATTCAGCGATTTAGCAGAATTTAGTGACGTCGTGTAACTATTTTAGACATAAACATATTCACTGTAAATAATTCGAATAGCATAACAGTTTCATTAAGAGAAAAAAATAATTTCTATTCAATATTTTAGAATATTTCTAATGATATTTTAACTAACATGTCATTTTGCCTAATTTGATACCTTCAAATATATTTTGTTAAACATATTACGCGTTATGGATAACAAACAGAAGTATATTTCATGGGCAATATTTATTAAGTTGTCAGGAAATTTGGTACAGATTTTGCATTAGTTGCTGTTTTAATGGTTGTAAAAAATCTGGGTTTTATTAGTTGTGTTTATTTACTTGTTATTAATTCCTGTGGTAATTGCAATGTTTACCTTCACATTCGCTTTGATCTGCTTTTAGTTAGTAAAGTTGATTCAAATTAATAATGTCGGTCGATAACTTGCATTTACGCCACATTACGCTTTTTTATTTAAAAAATAGTAAGAACGCGCCCAGATTTGTGCTGTTTACGGAGCACTGGAAGCCCGGCATCGCTCTGGCCATACATGCTCGACCGAATCTCTTTTGTTGAAAACAAAACTGAGGCTCAATTTCTAAAATGATTGATAACTGGTGATGAAAAGTGGATTAAAAAAAAAATGATGGGGTTGCCAAGTAGTAAAGAATAATAGTAATTACTAGATTTCGGATTCCTTTGCTCGAGCAAAGTCACTGCTTTTCAGTGTGTTTAGTTATAGTCGTAGTCTACTAAAATTCTATGATAAATTCTATAATACGTTCTATAGTAAATTCATACTAACTTTAGCTGTATCGTTCTGTTTACTTCGTACTGTTACTTTCTTACCATACAACATAAAAAACCGAAAAAACGCCATCTACGCATAAAAATAATTGAAAATTCGTTAATAGCTAGAGGCTTGTTAAAAAAATATTAAATTATTAAAATTTCATTATTTAAGTTTAAGTTAATATTTAAAAAGTCGTTTAAATTTTCATACTGTTGCATGAAACGATTTATTCATTAATATTATATAACCCTTTAGTTTCTAGTAAGTATATAACAGACCAAATAAATATTTATTTGAACTATTTGCGTTTTCTCTCTAATATTTTTTTTCCCGGTTGTTCACAACTCTACAGCGAAAAACCAGCATCAGTATTTTTATTTACGTTTATTTACGAAATGGAATGTGATATTGTTGGTGCCTTCCGCTTCCCAGTAATATTTATGTATTTGAAGAGTTGGAAGCATAAGATAAATTTTTTACCTTGACCAAATAAGAAAACACTGTTGCCTTTAAATAGATATTTGCTACTCTATATTTACTTTAAATGAATTACGTATAATCTAATAAAAACCAAATCTCCAAGTAAAAAAGTTTATATTTTTATACTAAACTTTGTACACATACTTTCAGTTTTATAAATATCATATTAAGTTGTCATTGTAATTTACCATACTTTTCAAACAAAAAATCATAATCAATGGCCACTTCATGCAAATAGACAACAGATATATTCTATTATTAGGCATGTTTTTAATAATATGATCAATGGACTCGTTAGGGAGTCGTTAGGGAGAGAAAAAACAGATCGAATAACTAAGCGATCACAATTGCATTTCCAGAAATAGCTTGTCATATACAATTTAAGTTAAATATCTCCAGAAATTTGACAAAACAAATAATTTGATTTAAAATGAGAATCGCATATTTCATAAAAAATATTTTTCCAAACAAAAAAGTTTATTTTAAAAAAGTAACAAAAAATAGAACAGCGAATAGGGCTCTAAAATGCCAAATTTAAATTGTAATAACAATTTTTTTAATTTTGTAATAAAATTTTCTGCACCATCAAAAAACGATATTACCTATGGGTATACCTATTATTCTGAACTATAGAAAAAATCCTAAATATTAATATTAATACCATATTATATTTAATTATAATCAACCAAAAAAAATACAAATATGACATAAAAATAATTGTAAAATACTTCATATTAAACTTTTCTCTAAATATCTATTCGAAAAAATCAAAATATGTAAAAAAAATACTATAAACAATACTTTATGTTTCTGCACTTACCGATTTAAAATAAAACACGATCTATCACAACGATCAAGAAATGAAAAAACATTTCCAGTACGTCGACGCGAATGTTCAGCTGTAAATAAATCTCTAAGCACGGCCAGAAGGGCACGCAGACGAAGGAAAACTAACGGCGGGATACAAGTTCAGTAGTTTAGCAGGACGCAAGGACGCGCCAGCAGCGTTCTTGTGCAGGTCATGCGCCTATTTTCATCTTGTTCCTTGTAAGAAAACTCACATAAAACCACCGGTCGATAACATGAATTTTTTCTCCCTTCTTCGAAAGTTTAAATAATTGATTAGAAGACGAAAATATAAAATTTTGCTGTGGTAACTGGTTTATTCTCTAGCGAATGATATAAAATCCCATCCTAGTGAGTTGATTTAACTCGGCGTGTTTTAGTTAAACATTTTCCGCTTCTTTTTGTTCCCAAAAAAAAAAGATATTAAAATTTTGTAGTAGAAACATATCTATACATTTGGGTTTAGGGTTAAGTTTTTTTAAACTTTATTTTCAGATTTATATAAACTGTTTAAGATCATTGAACAAAGAGATTTTTTCTTTTTTTCCTCTTTTTTTTTTCTTTTTCTTCCTTCTTTCTTTCTTTCGGAATATTTATTAACCTTGAATATTAATAAAACTGTGCAACATTGGTTCCAAACTGTTTAAGTTATATAATTTGAAAGTGTGGAACGTTTGATAGCATTTCTCTGTATATTTATATCGTGTTTAACTTATGATGTTAGTGAATCGCCATAAAATTACCTATAAAATTACGATAATTTTAAATTGCAATCTTTTTTGAACGGCTTAGTCAGTCCATATTAAATTTTCACAGTGGCTTAAGAATTGAGTAAAGAATATTCTGTCAAAATCTGTTCTAATCGTTTTGTAGCATTTTAACATGCCTCAGATACATCCTTAAAGTTTAAAATATTTATCATTAATAATTATTAAAAGTAAATTATATGTAGGGCATCGTTTTGCAACCTGGGCGTCGCGCTGAGGAATAGGGGGAGTCGCAATGTGTTTAAAAAAATAAGATCCTTATACGAAACATTCTTTTATTAAAGTACTTTTAATTTAAAAACAAGTGTTAGGACATTAAATATTACCAGGTAATAACAACATAATAAAATAAACTGAAATAAAGTAATAGCCAAAGTTGTTTTTAAAAGTTTTTCTATACGTGGATTATCATTGCAAAAACACATAAGCAAATTATTTTCCAGTGATAATAGATGATTTCTATATTTAATTTTTAAAGCCACTATAGACGAGAAGCTTTTTTCGTAGAAGTCAGAAGTAGCGAAGGGATCAATGTTTTCAAAGCTTTCGTTCCTAGTCTTATGTATTCATAGCGTCGTGCGATCAAAGTGAGCAAGTGCAAGCAGGTGAATGCATCAAAATTACGTTATTCAAGGCATATAATCCAAATATCAAGCTTCTTGATGAAGGCGTTGACTGTGTTTGTCATTCAAATGTGAAAATATATCAAGTAAATATAGCTCAAGTAAGCCAACAGTAATAAAATTTCCCCATGTTGTAAAAACTATACTATTTTTAGCTATAAAAAAGATTTTCAATTTATCTCGTAATTCAAAAAGCCTCGTTAGAATTTTCCTCGCGACAACAACCTGACTTTAGTATGGAAAAGCAGTGAGTTGTATATGGCACCCATTTCTTCGCACAATGTGGAAGGTAATCTAGTAATGGTCATCTTTTAATAATATTTAAGGTTTCATGCTTTCTGCAGACAAAACTTAATAACAACACATTGCGGCTTGTCATCCAAGGCAATGAATCCATAATTTAAATGTTTCATTGCATAATCTGGTCGTTTCCTTTACTGTTTCACTAGATGTAGATGGTTCATTTCGTTTTGTCACAAAGTTGTCAATTTTATTTAATATTATGAATTTATTTTCTTTCCACACTATTATTAATTTATTTAACAGTGAATGGAAGAAGATGAAAGTAAAGGTAAAGTGTTAGGGTGAGAGGCGCATCAGCAACTAGGCTATTTAGCGACTGGACCTACAGCTTAACGTGGGTTCCGAACCACGGTCATCAGCTTCCAACAAATCCAGGCCAGCAGCCCCCTCAGGCTATATAAACCCTTGGTTATGTGCCTACCCATAAGTCTATCAGGAAACCTACCGACTGGTGAGTGACCAACGCAGAACACTTCTCAGAAGGCATCCGGCCTTACCCAGCTTTTAACCGGCGTGACTGAGGGGAAATTCGTTGTCAGATTTTACCCTCTTGCCTAGAAACAATCATAAACATTTAGGAAGTAAACAGACAGAAGAAAAAAAGAAAAACAACCATCCGGGCACTGAAATCGAACCAACTACCGCTCCAATGCGGTTTCGGCAAAGCAGCGGCAGGCCGCTGCTCTTACCACACCAAAGTGCCCGGCAAATGGAAGAAGAAATTGTAGTATTCAATACTGGGTGAGAGAAGTCGGAGTACTTGTTTTCGTAAAAATGTAATTAACAATGAAACTCTTCATCTCCTTCCTTTGTTTTTATAACCAAAGCGCATTGTTTGTACTAACCTGCCTAACCGTGCCTGCCATGGACGGATAGGTGGTACGAGATGCTTGGGTGGGTCGTTTTACAAGTGCAGAGCACAGATTCGAACTCGTAAAAGTAATATAAGAACAAGGGGTGACACAAGTCTTGTAGTTCGGTTTTTCTAGCTGTGTGCGATATTTCAGTATAAGTATAACAGTCCATTCACACATACATACGTCTTTCACGATTAATCATTTAATAGAAAGACAAATAGATCGTTTTCTCTTTTTTTGTTTTTTTTTCGCGATTTGTAGCCGTAAAAACAATTCTTCATAAATCACGATACTGAAAAAAGAACGAATGGTCGCCGTGTTAACCGGTCGATGTAAAACTCGCAACGTTTCTTACTTACCTTTTTGGCTATTTAGTGGGTAGCGACACAAAATGGTGAGAAACGATGACATAAAGGTTTTAATTAATATTTATTATTAAAAATTCCATGCTTGAGGTTCTAAAGATTTAAATCAAAAATATTTTTGCGGAAAAGTTAAAATCAAGGTATATTCACTTAATTTTTTTTCATATTATTGGTTATTATTAATTTAATTCTAGATTATAGGTGCAATTTACACTTTCGTTTATAATTATACATTATTTTCTAGCATTATCTTTATTAATTTTCCTTTTGTATGTTGTGTAAAGCAAATATATTCACGAATTTGTGATTGTCAATACTTTTGCTTCCGATTGTACCTCCGATACATTCTTAATGGTTTATCATTAACTGACAATGTAAAGCTGGTACAATGGTGCGAACACTCACGCTATGGATTTCGTGTATGAACTGTGGGTTAAAAAAGTATTGGCACAGTCTCCCCTTTTGGCTCAATTCTCAAGATATTCAACGTAGCGTTCGATAATCAATTTTGGTTTTTAGTAAATATTTAAAAAACATTGTTGGATGCAAAACATTTTAAGATAGTAAAAGTTGAAATGAAACCAATGCCGGAGGGATATCAATATCAGTTAATATTCCAACTAAAATGTAAATGCTTCGTCAATAACATAACCCTTTTTATTCATAATTATCTCGGATTCAATGGACATTCCGATCATAAAATCCTTCGGTTTACGCCAACCTTAAAAGGGTACAATTGGAATTATAAACTGCCCTGCGGTATGCAAAGAGGCTTAGGCAGTAACATTTTCACTTCCTACATTGATCGTTATTATCAAGTCTACATGTAATTTTGTCACTATGGCAATATGAGGACAATTGCTAAGTAGTTCAGTAGTTTTCTTTTATCTTAATTGTAAGTTAATTAAAGTTTTGTTTACAATGTTTTATTAATATTAACTTCATTCTCAAGGTTTGACGCTTTATCTTTCGTTGTCGCTAATTTTCGTATAACTAATTTAATCTTAAAGCGGATATTATTTTCTAGAGATTTATTTTTCTATATAAAGTTTATGTTTTAGATAACATTCCAATACTTTTCGGAGTGATCATTAAGCTACGGCTCTCTAAAGGAAACAACCGTCTAGCAAATTTTTTCTATGGTTCGACATTTGTTTGTTGATATGATAAAAATCCACTACGATAAAAAATATGGTCATTTTTGTTTTAAAAATTCGCCTGCTTTACATATCAATAAAGTAAAGTAAAGTAAAGTGTTTGGGTTAGAGGCGCATCAGCAACTAGGCTATTCAGCGACTGGACCTACAGCTTAACGTGGGTTCCGAACCACGGTCATCAGCTTCCGACAAACCCAGGCCAGCACCCCCCTCGGGCTATAAACCTTTGGTTATGTGCCTACCCATAAGTCTATCAGGAAACCTACCGACTGGCGAGTGACCAACGTAGAACACTTCTCAGAAGGCATCCGGCCTTACCCAGCCTTTAACTGGCGTGACTGAGGAGTAATTCGTAGTCGGATTTTACACTCTTGCCTATAAACAATCACAAACATTTAGGAAAGATAAACGGACAGAAGAAAGAAAAATAACCATCCGAGCGCTGGAATCGAACCAGCTACCGCTCCAGCGCGGATTCGGCAAAGCAGACGCTCTTACCGCCGCACCAACGCGACCGGCACATATCAATAGAATTGATAAGACATGACATGACACCTTGACATCTGACAAAAGTTTCATATCATTTATCTCGTTAAGTTAGAAATTACAGCGTCTGTAGTAATGCCTAAAAATGTTAATAAAGATTTATATTATAATAAAAAAATATTTACAAGTGATACAAGAATTTTAGCGAGTGGAAGAAAAGTAATCGAAGGCGAACCTCCTTCAGGGAAGCCTTCCAAGTCAACTAATGATTGATCTTGTACTGAGTAATCGCTGATTAAGTATTGGAGTTCATAAAAAAACTGTCCAGATTTGTAGCAAAATAATTCATCAATAATCATTCATATTTTCGCTGACTTCTCGTCGGATGGCTTATAAATGGAGTTTTTTGACTTCTTTGGACTGCGTCCAACGAGACAACAGTAGTGAGGAGTTATACACTCCCGACCGTTGGGTTCCACAATCTCATATGGAACGCACAACAACCTGCGTCTCCGCCATTTGAGCAATGGTTAGTTGCTTGACCGGGAGGAATCCGACGAGAAGTCGGCGAAAATATGGGTTGTTTGTGGAGAGGGACTCCCTATTCTTGGCGAGAAAGTATATGTCAGTACCCTGATGAGTCTAACCACCAGCAGATGAAACATGTGCCCTCCAATGTAAGGTATGAGTGGGGCTTCCTCCCGGTCAAGCAACTAACCATTGCTCATTATGGCGGAGACGGAGGTTGTTGTGTGTTCCACATGAGATTGTGGAACCCAACGGTCGGGGGTGTATAACTCTTGACTACTGTTGTCTCGTTGGACGCAGTCAAAAAACTCCATATATATATATATATATATATATATATATATATATATATATATATATATATATATATATATATATATATATATATACATTAGCGGTATTATTGTAAATTGTTCCTTCTGTTCTTATTTCGCTTTCTCGGGGTATTACCTCTAACACAATATTAAAAAGTACTCTAGAGAGGACATCTCACTCCTTCAATCCCTTTTTTGCATAATTTTTCTTAATTTTTCTAAGAAAAGACCACCATTCTGTTTTCTGTTTTCCTTATTTTTATATTTGTCATTTGAATGATCTTCTTCGGGAATTGGAGCACGCTCAATGCTTGGTACGACTTACTCCTTATAACTTAGTCGTAGGCTTATTAGAAGTCAACGAACAATAACTTCAAGTAAAATTTCTGTCAAACACGAAACGTAGAGTTTTGGATCACTTTCATGATAAAGACCTGATGAGTAATAGATCTGCCCTTTTTAAACCCTTTTTGGTATTCTCCCACTGGTACGTTTAAATAAATATTTCTAGTCTATTTCTTATAGCTCTTGCAATGAACTTATATGCTACATCGAGTAGTTTGATTCCCGTATGATTTGACCTTTTATCTTTTTTCTTTATATGAGACTGTGGCCTCTATCCAACTGCCTGGCATTTTTTCTTCCCCCCATATATGTTTTATCAGTCCATATAACATTGCAAATAATGTTTGACTCCTGCGCATTTATTGCTTTTCAGATTATTATTCGTTTCATTTCTTCTTCGGAAGGGACTTCCACCATCCGGTCCATCACATTCTCGTCCTGACCCTCCGTCAAAGCCTCCCCCGTATCGTCTTCTTCATTTTCCGTCATTTCACCTTCTAACACGTCTTCAAAGTGTTCTCTATATCTGGCTAGTTTTCCTTCGATGTCTCTTACTAAGTATCCATCCTTACTTTTAACGCACTTTGGTTGTTCTGCAGAGGGTTTTTTTTATTTTTGACTTCTTGAGAGAACTTTTTTATTTCAATTATTCTCACAAATTTCTTAAATTTGCTGTAATTCTTTATCTGTTTGTTCCCGTTTCTTTCCTTTACATATCATTTTCATAACTTTCCTTGATGCTTCATATTGTCTTTTTATTACATCGCTTAGGTTCTCCAGCATATTTTGCATTGCCACGTTTCTCATCACAATTGCTTTCCTGCAGTCTTCATGGAACAAATATTTTTTTACTTTTCGCATCCGTTTCTAGATATTTATGTGTCACTTCCTTCATTCCAGTTTCTGAACATTTCCTTTCAGTATTATCTTGTCTGGGTCTGCTTTATATATTTTTTGTCATTTCTTCTTCAAATTGCCAGGCTTTAGAGTCATCTTTTAATTTTTTTTACATCAAGTTTTTTAATTCCTTTTCGTCACTGGGTTTTTGTTGGCACCTCTGGCATTTTTAAATATTTCTTTAAACAAAACGTTCTGTTAATTAACCACAAAGTTAGTTAACACAGTTACATCCTAATTGTAATATTATTGCTTACATGTGTAAACAAACTGCATGGATTCCAGCAAGAT
Source organism: Cosmopolites sordidus (assembly GCA_031761425.1). NCBI lineage: Eukaryota > Metazoa > Arthropoda > Insecta > Coleoptera > Curculionidae > Cosmopolites > Cosmopolites sordidus. The sequence continues at coordinate 73,906 of JARFXV010001610.1, forward strand.
ATCCGTTATTTTATATAAATATTACTATATGCTCCTTAATTACCGGAAATTGTGAATGGAATTGTTTAAAATGTGTTATGGTGTAAAAAATTGGTGCTAGTAATTTGAACTTTGACATTAAATGGCATTAATTAGGAAGTATCGTTGGTTAAACTTACGAAAATTATTTATCTGATACCCTGTATATCTATATTTGTTGCAAACTTTTCGAAAATGTAAAATCACGATATCTGCTTTCAATTAAATCAATAATTTAATTAATGTTATGATTAAATTAATTTTATTAATGTTATGATTAAACCAGAAATAATTAACATATTTAAAATATAATAAGTTGAGATGCAGATATAATCTGTACAATTAGATTAAATTCTGGAAAAAAAATAATTTAACCTGAATATGTTTTCTTCGGGTCGTTTATTTTATTGTTCTAAAATATCCTCAGGGAAGGCAATCAAGAAAAACCCGGGTATACTAAGGAAAATAAAATTTACGACCAAAAGAACGAAAAAGTCCTAAAGAAAATATAGTTATCTGAAATGGAGAAACGACATAGTCACAAAATTATTGTATAGATACAGGTGTAGATGCAATTTTAAAAATGAAAAATTAACTGTTAAAGAACCAAGCAACACTGAAAATACCAATTGAGATGATGGTGATTTTTTCTTTTCCTTTTTCAAAACCAAGGTATATATATATATATATATATATATATATATATATATATATATATATATATATATACCTTGCAAAAATATATAAACGCAAAATCTTTCAGAGGGAGTCGGAGACCTCTGGCCAACGTCTGAAACCGAAAATAAAAACTTTCTTTGGAACGGTAAATATCAATTCTCTCCTGCGTCCAGGAAAACTACACGAATTGGGGCGAACATTAAATCAGCAAAAAATCCAAATTTTAGCTTTGCAAGAAACTAGATTGACAGATGATAACACCTTGGAATTCGGCAACTACAGACTTTTTAAAAGTAAAACGGACAAAAAAATACTCAAAAATACACTACATCTCGGTGTTGTTTCGCTGTCTCAAGAAACATCCTTGGTTCTATAACAAATGTTCAGCCAGTAAATAATCGACTTATGACACTATCCCTTAAGTGTGCTAACAAAAACTATACATTAATCAATGCACACCTCCCAGTTAACGAAAAAAAAAAATCTAATCCTGAAAAAGTAAATAAGTCCTGGGAAAATCTAGAAAAGACTATCTCTAAAATTCCCTCTAACCATGTAAAAATCCTATTGGGTGATTTCAACGCCCAGCTAGGGAAAGAAAAAAAGTACAGGAAAACAGTAGGCAGATTACCCGCTCATAAATGGACCAGCCATAATGGTAGAAGAATGGTTGAACTATGTTCGCAGTTTAATCTAAAAATAATGTCAACCCATTTTAAGAAGAAAATATCAAAACAAAAGACCTGGAGGTGCCCAAACACGTACATGGGCGAATTTCAAATTGACCATGTTGCCATTTCGTACCCCAATTATAAAGAGATTTTGAATGTTCAAGTCAAGAAAGGAGCAAATATAGCCACGGATCACCACTTGACTAGAATCAAACTTAGCTTAAAACCTCGAAAACTTATTCAAAAGCGGCTGCTAATACCAAAGTTTGACCCAACGAAAATAAAACCAGCCCTAATAGAAGAACTTAATAAACAACCAGCACAGAACTGGTAAGAATTAAAACAAAAAATTATTAAAACAGCCTTAAAGTTGGTCCCTTTACAAAAACGTAGAAAACATCCCTGGTGGGATGAAGTTTGCGAGCAAGCAGTATTAAGCCGAAGTAAAGCATTCAAAGATTGGAACAGTCAAAAAACAGCAATAAACTATAACGTATTTTTGGAAGTAAGAAAAGAAACATCGAAGCTAATTAGACAAACTAAAAGAAAATATGAAAACAATCAACTTAATGAAATAGAAAAAGATTTCCAAACAAATAACACTCGAAACTTTTACAAAACATTTAAAACTAAATTAACAGGTTATCAACCGCAAAGTATTTGCTTCCAAAAGGAAAACGGACAATTAGCTCTAAATAACCAAGACAATTGCAAAGAACTTGCGAAATATTTTGAACAAATACTAAACTGTCCTGAGCCCTTAAACAAATAAGCAACACTAAAACCTAAACAAACAAACCCAGATTCATTACCACCGAATGAAGATGAAATAATTAGGCAAATCAAGCGGCTTAAAAATAACAAAGCTTCTGGTGAAGATGGAATCACTGCGGAACTTTTGAAATCCGCTGGTCCAGGTACAATCAGGGAAATAACCAAAATTCTACAAGAAGTTTGGCGAACCGAACGGATTCCGGAAGATTGGAAAGATGCTCTAATCCATCCACTACATAAGAAAGGAGATAGAACGGATGTAAACAACTATAGAGGGATATCTCTTCTCCCAGTTTGTTACAAGATTCTATCTCAATGTCTACTAGACAGAGCACAGGGACAGTTAGAACCTAACATTGGTGAATATCAAGCAGGTTTTCGACCGGGCAGATCCTGCCCTGAACAGATCCTGAATCTGAAGTTGATTCTAAGACATCAAAAACTGTACAATAAAAATCTCGTCTGTACATTTGTGGATTTCAAAAAAGCATATGATTCTATTGACCGCGAATCTTTATTCCGAATCTTGAAAGAACAAGGACTAGATCTGAAAACGCTGGCAATTATTAAAGCAACGTTAACTAACACAAGGTCAAAAGTTAAATTCATGGGTGAGATCTCAGAGCCGTTCGAAATTAAAACTGGAGTGAGACAAGGGGATGGACTCTCACCACTTTTATTTAACTGTGTTCTAGAAAAAGTAATACAGGAGTGGCGTGAAAAAAAGTCGGCCCTGAATATTGACCAGCCCATTCAACTGGGGAGAACCAACATCCAAATTGATTGTCTGGCATTTGCTGACGATCTAGCAATTTTAGCTCAAGATGTATTAACAGCACAGAAACAGATTGAAATCCTAAAAGAAACAGCAGAAAATATAGGACTCCAAATTTCCTTTGAAAAGACACAATACATGACCTGCAACAGACTAAGAACGCCATTTCTAAAAACAAAATATGGTAACATCAGACGAGTCTCTCAATTCAAATATTTGGGTAAAATAATCATGGAAAATGGGTTGGAAAAAGCGGCCAATAAGGGTAGATTTCAAAAAATGGAAACGGCATTGAGACTTATACAAAATATTTACAACAAGAAATGCCTATCTAAAAACACAAAACTGAGACATTACAACACAGTTATTAAGCCAGAATGTCTATATGCTGCGGAAACGCTCATTTTGAATAGAAAGAGGGACATCGAGGACATTGAAAAGAAGGAAAGAAAAATCATAAGAAAAATCCTAGGGCCCAAACAAATAAATAGCACAACATACCGACTTCGAGAAAACCAAGAAATTAAACAATACACAGATATACATAGCGATATGAGAAAAAGAAGAATTACGTTTTACGGACACATAAAACGGATGAATCCGAGTAGGTTAACTAGACAAATAGTCGAATTTTATGAAAATAGGAGTAAAGCTAAAGTAGAAATAATTAAATGGATTGCTGCAATTAAAGAGGACCTAAGATCAGCAAATATTACACAAAGTGAAATTCAGGATAGAGGCTGTTTCAGACACAAGGTTAACGTTTGGAAGGTTGGCCAGAGAGAAAAATGTAGGAAGACTGGAACAACGTGGTCTGACGAAAGGAAAAAAGCTCATAGCGAAAGAATGAAATTAGTATGGGCTCAAAGGAAGGCTAATAACAACAAACGCCTCTAATTGTACTTCGCGTGGTCCACTAGGGCCCATGCGTGAATAATAGTATATATATATATATATATATATATATATATATATATATATATATATATATATATATATATATATATATATATATATATATATATATATATATATATATATATCGATATATAAAGTGAAAAAACTCTTGTTTCCCATATAGTATCAATTTGTTTTTAACATACTTTCTATTAATAGCTTGCAGCAGGGTATATATTAAAAGTAAAAAACCGCCTCATGCCGAAAATTTATTGATGTTTTAGACTTTTTCTGATTAAATATATAGGGTGTTTTCAAAGTTGAGCCATTTATTTTAATAGTAATAAAATATGTAATTGTTACAGAAATTACTTATATAAAAGTTGCAAAATAAAGAAGTCATTAACAGTTGCAAAATTTGAAGACAGACCTGACTCTATGATATTCTCGACCACTGCATTGTAGAACTCGCAAACAGAAGTCAATTTAGCAAAAATAATTTATACAAAAGTCGCAGAATAATAAAAACAAAAATGTTACATGTTACAAAAATTATTCAAAATTGTCACCATTTGTTCGGTTTGCGCAAATTCTTGCAAGGCGTCTCCATGTGTCTCTGCACCCGTCCAAAATACGTACTGGGAAACATATAATATTGTATTCATACATAAAATCTTGCAGTCCCATGAGATTTCCAGAAAAACCAAAGGAAATTTACAAACCAATTTAAAATAATATTGATGAGGTATTATTATATTAATTAACATAGCATAGGAATATGAAAACTGCAGCAAGTGACATCAATTCTTCCCGCTAAAGCAAAAGAGCAACTTTAAAAAAGTCTTTAAAGTTGGAGGATTTTGAATGATTGCAACGGGTTGCATAAATTTAAAAAAAAAACGGTTAAAGTAGGTGCGAGTGATTCACGGAGAAACTTCATGTATGAATATGGTACAACGACTATAAACTAACTGAATTAAATTAAAATTGACCCCGCTCTATAAAAAATATGATTGGAGTGATGTTTTCAATTCTGATAAATGCAAACTTCTGGTTGTGATATTTTAATAATCCCAAATGTTTTAAAAACGTAAATTAATTGTCAGATAATTATAAGGCAAATTAACGCGAATAGATAACCTCATACATTTTGAAAGGTGACTTCAGATTTTAGAATAATTAGGAAAATGTATTTTTTGTTCGCCATTTTCCTGATCATTCATGTCTTTTAAATTACACCGAAACTTTTATCATCAAATTTGGCATCTGTGATCATGGTCCACATGGTTGTTCCACATGGTTGCATTGGTCATTCCATCAGCCGCTGCAAAAAATCTCAGCAATTGTCTCCATTTCAGGAGACACTTTTTGACGTTTAGGAGGCGGCTCAAGAAGTGAGCAAAACAATCACGTGGGGTTGAACTTTTTTTATATTATATATATATTATATTATATATAGACTTACTTATTCTTCCTAGATGGTAAGTTGACCCGAAGGCCTTGACTTGTATTCGCTGATTTTTTCGGATGTCGCGACAATGCCGTTTATCCGGAGGGTTTATTTGCCGTTCTTTAGGCAGAATTGTGGTGACCGATGTGAGTGATCACACTGGGGCAACGGCTGGCAATGAAGCTGCCGTGGCTCTGATTAGCGGATTGTCCGAAAGGGACGCCGTCGCTAGGAATTTGTCCAGTATTCTGAACAGGAACTTACAAACCAGGCAGCGTTTAGTATAGTTGATTATTGTTGATTGTTGATTCTGTTGATTAAGGAGTACAGCATACGGAGCATTCCGTATGCTTACCCGGTGGCTTTCTTGAGATGCGACATCCACATAAGGGCCTTGTCGAACTCGAGTCTCACATAGTGAGCTGATTTGGCCCACTTGATAGGGATTCCGTGTATAAGGATATTCTGGCGGATTATCGGCTGTCTTCGGGTAAAAAAGACAGCCTGGGTTTTGCTGCGATTGATTGTTAGTCGCCATTCGATCAGCCATCTGTCGTCTGCCTTTGGAGACTGGATGTAATCACCCAGGAAGCGTGGGCCAACGTATAAAAAACCGTATCCATAGACATTGAAGATTGAGATCCGTAAACATTGAAGATTACGGGGGCAAGAAGGGAGTACCTTGCGGTACTCCCCTTTCGATTCGCTGGACGGATGAAAGAGCACCATCGACGAGCACTTGGAAAGTGCGTCCAGTCAGAAATGATGCCAAAAGCTTGATTAGGTCGGTTGGTATACCGAGTCTGAGCATCTTGTCTATGACTCCAAGATGCCAAACTCTGTCGAATGTTTGCGAGAGGTCTAGAAAAACAGCTCCCGTGTGTCGCCTTCTGTCGAACCCCTGCCTGATCTCCGTCGAGAGATGAGCCGCCTAATGGATGGCTGCGTGCCCCCTCCGGAAACCAAACTGTTCGTCCGGCAGAATATTCTTATCGGCAAGAACACCGTTCAGAACATGTAAAATTGCTCTTTCGGCGATCTTACCGAGGGCGTTAAGCAAGCTAATCGACCTGTAGCTACTTGGCTCTTGTGGGCTTTTTCCTTTTTTGAGGATTACGATGATTTGGGCATGTTTCAATTTTGCTTGTTAGGTAGCCGGTTCAGCTGCATCGGTGAGATGCGGTCGCGACCTTTTTAGACTTTTTAGACTTTCAAAGCTGGGATAATATCGTGCATTATCTTCGGCGAGACAATCTGGCTGATCAAGTAGCGGGGGTTAGGAGTTCCATTGTAAGAAAGAATTTCTTCCTTGAACTTGTCAACTTTATTCCTCTTCTCGACTAAGGGTCGAGGAGAGGTCATCTGCTTTTGGTAGGTTAGGGCAAAGAGCTCCGCCTTCTCCGCCCCGGTGACGGCCTGAGAATCACCCGTCGTCAGAGGGGGAACCGGTACTCTCACCTTACCCACCATGAATTTGGCTGTTTTCCAAGGTGATCGATCAGCCGTGTCGATTGACGCCAGGAATTCATCCCACCTGTCGTCCCTAAACTCCTGGAGAGACCGTTGACACTCCCTCTTGGCTTCATTTGCACGAAGTCGGAGTTCTGGGTCGCCAGTCAGTTGAAAGCATCTGTAGAGCCGGTTTTTAATACGAATCTTCTCTTTTACCTCGAACGGGATGTCCAAGGTGGTACGAGTTGATTCTGGAGAGGCTTTAGTAGCCGCTTGCGTGGCTTCTATTATATCTTGAGTTAATTTTTCGACCGCATCTTCGAGCTGCTGAACGCTACCAATGCATGGGTTAGGTCCGCTGTCCTGCAAATGCTGCTGAAAAATGTTCCAACAGATATTAGTTTTCTTTCTCGGCTGGAAGGTATCCACCTTGGTGCCGATTGTTAGCAATACCGGGTAGTGATCCGAGGTAAGCTCATGGACAACCTGGACTTCGCATTGATTCGTTAGATTCTTTATGATAAAGAAATCTAAGAAGCTGCGGTAGCGGAAAGGTTCGTCTGGAACAAGGAGGTTCAGCCCGTAATGATGACTGGAGCGTTGTTATTCAGAAGCCTGCCAACTTCACCTGAATCAAAGTCGTGGCAGGCTCTCTGGAACAATGAGGATAGGTTTACCAGATTACCTTCCAGAGCCACCTGCACAGACATGACTTCTGAGGAAGTAAGGCACCCCGGAGGCAGCAGGTTGTGTCTGATTCCTCCCTTGACGAGAATAATCAGACCACCCCCAGCTCCGCCGAGCCTGTCCTCCCTGAAACAGAAGAAAATCCTCACACCGAACCGTTCGCTCGGTTTAAGGAAGGTCTCCAGAATCAAAGCCACGTCTAAGCTGTGGTCTTGCAGAAACGCCGTGAGTTCCAATTTTTTCCCGTTCAGAGAATTGGCATTCCATGTTACCACCCGCAACGAATTTTTATTATTCATTGCTGGTTTGGAACATGGTTAGTGCAGAATGTATCTGCTCTTGGACCATAGCAGCTATTTGCTGCATCATTTGCTCCATTATTACCGTGAAGTTCGGTAATTGAATCATTGGAGCCACCATCCTAGGAGCGGGCTTTGGGGGGGAAATTTTCGGCGGAGGTTTAGATGGTGCAGTCGTCTGATTTTTCTTTCCCTCACCCTTATTTAGGGTTCTTTGGGGACAGGCTTTTGAGTTAGCCTGGTGTGGAGCACAGTTTTTAATACGAATTAAAACACAGTACAGTTAGCACACTTAGCCGGAGCGTTCTTCGGCTTTTTGCATTCCTTTGAAGCGTGGTTGGCCGCACATTTCATACATTTGGGGGACACGTGGCACTTCTTTGCCGTGTGACCAAAGACCTGGCAGTTGTAACACTGCGAGGTCTCCCCGTTGGATTTAATGTTTTCCACCTTTATCTTCTGGTGGACCAGATACTTGATGTTAGGGATCCCCTTTTGGTCTTTGGGGAGGATCACATAGACTCAGGCAAGTGGTTGCCCCTTTTTGTTTTTCCACCTCTGGATTTTCGAGGGGGTAAAACCTAGCTCGATCAGCTCTTCTCGGATTTCTTGTTCCGAAACCGTTTCCACGATGTTCCGGAGTAGTACGTGAAGTTGCTGTTCACTCTTCGTGCAGAAGGTGTGAAAAGCGATGGTTTATTTTTCGAGGAACGCCATCAGCTTGTGGTAATCGCTGGCTGTCTTTGACTGAATCTTCACCCCTTCTGAGCGATTCAGTGCCTTGTCCGTTCCTATTTTCATTTTCGCAATGGTCATTACCTTCATATAATGATTTTTGCTGTGAAGTACCACCGGTGGTATTTTTTCGACCTTTGCGACCGACGCTTTCGCTTCAGTAGCCACGTTGGCTACTGGAGTCGCTGTTGGGGCACTGCTTGGACCTGCCTCTATGGCTGTCTTTTTCCGGGGTACTTGATCTTGGTTTTTTTCCTCCTCGGACGATCGTCTAGTTCATTTTGTGCGTCGCTTTTCTTTGCCGAGCACGTTTCGAAATCCAAGCCGAACGACTCTCCGCCGATGGAGAGGATTTCGCCTTCGCTCATTGCGCGATTTAATTTGGGGGTAACGGTAACCATTTTATTTGGGGAAAGAGTACCTTTCGGAGGTTTGAGTGGCGGATCGGAGGTTTGAGTGGCGGATCGGAGGTTTGAGTCAAGTTATTGTTGAAATTGAGCAGCAATTGTGCCAAATTGTTACTAACAATTTTATGTACCCCCTCGACTGTAGAAACAGACGAGGGGAACATTTGGATAATATTATTTTTTTTTAAATAACTGTTATGTCTCTAGTTTAAAAAAAATAAATAATTTTAAAATGAACAAGCAACTCAAAAAACAATTATATTCGGAAAATAACGAAACGAAAAATATGTTACTGTAAATTAATGGATGTGGACATAAGAAAGAGCTTTCGAGGCACAACTGACATGAATCAAGTACTATTTCACTTTCAGCTCTATCTCTAAGGATATGTTATTAAATGGTCATCAGTATATTAAATTGTTAAACGATCTTACTATATTACTATTGTTAACATGCTCTCCGTTAACAGGTTAGGGTTTCAGAATCAATTCTCATCTTTATCACATTATCTGCGTTCTATTATTATTTTGTAGTTTTGAAATGTTTTAATTACTAACAATATTATTTTATCACTATATTCTTCAGAAAAACCTTCCACAACATTTCCCCTCATTCCCCACTCATGACAATAATAGCCTTCTTCTTTCTCGACAGAACAACAGGGATAGTAATATGTATAATGTTTTTAATGGATGTTTCAATAAGAGGACAAGCTTTTAATTGCGCGCCATTTTTATTGTCATGATTCGATAAGTCAAGAATTGTAACAGGCCGATAAGAGAGAGATAGGAGTTAATAAACATGGAGCGCTACACCATACAGCAATACGTTCTTACTGTTAAACATTACTATCAAAATGGTGAAAGTTTGGTTGCTACGATTCGTAAAGCGCATCTGATTTTCGGTAGAAATACATACCAAATTTTATCAACTGTAAAAAGAATAATCGAAGAAATCGAAAGTACTGGTTCAGTTATTAATGTGAATCAGACGATACGAGCTTGTAGTGGTCGTTCAAAACAAAATATCACTATAGTTCGTAAGAGTGTGACCGAAAGTCCAGGGTCCTCGATTCATTATCGTTTACAAGAATTGGGCATATCAACAGCCACTTCTTTACCGCTTTCTCACTAAAGATTCGCATCTCTCTCCATGCTTACAAAGTCCAATTGACTCAACATCAGCCAACAGATCATGCAGAGCGAAGCATGTTTGATTGAGGTCAAACCATGCTTGATTTAAAATTTATATCTTGCCCTGTGTCCGTTATTTCCAAAATTGACTTTTTCTCTTGGGTATCCTCTAAATCATATCTTTATATCCCTAAAAGAATTAAAAAAAATCCGATGCTGTTTAACCCTCCCTAAATGACGTTACTTTTCCCATTCATTTAATATTGGATTTTTGCACTTTTTAGATATTAATTTTTTTGTCCGTTATTATATTGATTATCTTACTAAATATTCTTGGTTCTGTTCTGTTGTGATTCTTTCAGATGTACACATTTTTATATTGGAGTCAAGAATTTATTTTATAAGTTTTCCGAAGGTTAAAACATATTTTTAATACGAAAAAATTGATATTATATCTTAATTTATGTATTATACCGTAACACGATATGTTAGTCAACTGTAAAAGTTCTAAGTGAAACACAGACACTCTCAGAATCTGTGTTTATATCTACATTTTGTTTTGTAGAATTTGATTTTTTGCGACACAATAATTACTCTACTAGCGTAGAATATTTATTAAACAATGTATCTGTAGAAAAATGTATAAATCCACTTTAACGGAAACTCTCTTGTTAAAATTAGATAGTATCTCATACACTAGTCAAGTGATTGAAAGTTTTCACATGTGCTCTATTTGGTTGATTTGTTTTAATTATTTTTGGCTGGATTGTAAATAGAAAATTGTTATATTTATGTTAAGATAATATAAAATGTTTAATGATAGAACTAAAGCTATAAGTAGTTTTCCAAGTGCTACCAAAGAATGACAGAGAGAATTTGTTTTGTAATTATCAAATACACAGTGTTTCTATGAATTAATAATTGTAAACAAACAATAAACTATAATAAAATACAATGGAATAAAAAACTTTTTAAAATATTTGATGATTAGAGCTATAATACGTAAATTAATATAACATATCAATTTTTTCGTATTTAAAATCTGTTTATAATTACTATTTTGAGCGCAAAATAAAATATGTAACATTTAAATAAATAAAAAGCATCGGATAGTTAGTAACATTGAAAATATTAGATAACACAGGTCAACAAATTTTTAACTTTTTTGAGGTTACATTGATGAAAACAGGTATGTAAAAACTATTTTGTAGCCCTAAATCCGAAAATAATACAATAAAGCTAATTACTGTAACCACCACAGTTTTTTTTTGTTACAGGGGATCGGTGGTAGGGAAAAAAAAAATACAAATTGTCACAATCTAAAATTTATTTAATATAAACATGTAAAATATATTAAATGTATGCAAAGACATAACCGAAGATTATGTGAATAAAAATATTTTACCTGAGATGTCATACAGCGACAAAAGCTGAAAACCAGCAGTAATCGCCCAACATAGATGGGTTCCAGCATCCATGGTATCTTGCTTCCATGGTTCTGATGTCTTGGTGAAACCTCTCTTCTTTTTCGTCGCTTTTTGCATTCAAATTCTTCGGAAAAAAATCCAAATGGGAGTGTAAAAAATTAATTTTCACGGACAAGCGACACCCTAGTATTTCATAGGTTTTCAAGAGTTCATCTATGAAGTTTTTTATAGTTTTCATCTTTCTTGTTGCCCAGAAATACTTTCACTACACTCCAAGCTACCAATTACTTTCCATATAATTCTTCTTCAAAAAGGGAAATCACCTAGAAGCTTCCTTATTTGAGGTTCAATAAATATGCCTTCTTTAGTTTTCACTTAATTGAGGAAATATTTCTTTTAGGTACTTGAAACCATTACCTACTTTGTCCATGGATTTGACAAAGTGTTTCAATAGTTTAAGCTTAATATAGCGAAGCGACAACTCACACATCAAACATGAGGAGCCAAACTTTTATCTTGATATCAAATTTGGCACTTAAAATATAAAAGATAGACTTTTTGACTCCCTCGAATATAGATCTGGCCTGTCGACCTAAACACTTAACTGTACTGTAAACGAGACAGAAACAAATTAAACTATGGGAAACAATAAAACTGCCCTTAAAGGTTCGTTGAATACTGTGAAAATACCCCCTCTATGGTCTTGTGGTAATACCTACATTGTCCAGTCGAAAGTGAGGTATAAATAATTTAAAATATATATATATATATATATATATATATATATATATATATATATATATATATATATATATATATATATATATATATATATATACGAATTTTATGAAAATAGGAGTAGAGCTAAAGTAGAAATAATTAAATGGATTGCTGCAATTAAAGAGGACCTAAGATCAGCAAATATTACACAAAGTGAAATTCAGGATAGAGGCTGTTTCAGACACAAGGTTGACGTTTGGAAGGTTGGCCAGAGAGAAAAATGTAGGAAGACTGGAATAATTTGGTCTGACGAAAGAAAAAAAGCTCATAGCGAAAGAATGAAATTAGTATGGGCGCAAAGGAAGGCTAACAACAACAAACGCCTCTAATTGTACTTCGCGTGGTCCACCCGGGCCCAACACACATTGAACAATGCAAGCCAGAAATATAATAGAATGGTGACTGACGCTGGAAATGGTCGAGACCCTATAGGGTTGTATAGCCACTGATTCTGATGATGATATATATATATATATATATATATATATATATATATATATATATATATATATATATATATATATAGATATATATATATATATATATATATATATATATATATATATATATATATATATATATATACATATATATATATATATATATATATATATATATATATATATATATATATATATATATATATATATATATATATATAGGTTCACCAAATTAAACAATGCAAGCCAGAAATATAATAGAATGGTGACTGACGCTGGAGATGGTCGAGGAGACCCTATAGGGTTGTATAGCCACTGATTCTGATGATGATGATGATGATGACGATGATGACGATAATTAGACTGATAATAATGATTATGATGATGACGTTAACCATATATGAATGTAATTTAACTGTTAATTATTCTATTATTCCAGCTTCATAATTATTATACAAATAAATTCTGTCTCAAGAATAATAAATAAATGTTAATAAAACCCAAGAATACTCGGGATACATCCTAGATGGACACTATCTTAAAATGTTCATATAATGTGTTTGCATGTATATAGGTGTTTTCATGTATATATATTTTTTGTAATCTTACATTTCCCATTCAGTCCTTCATTAATCAATATACACATATCAATTAGAGTTCGAGCCTAATTCGGTCGAAAACCCTTAATTACAAAGCAAATATTTCTGTAGATAGATATATTTCCGCTAGAATTGTTAAACTAAATATTGTCTCTCCAGTGTTGAACCGTTTCCCAAGACAGTATTGTAACTGATCTAGGTGACTTAAGATTAAATTTTTAATTAATTGATAAGTTTGAAAATTGGATGTTCGGTAGATTTGCGATCTGTAGTTTACTTATAAATTAGTAAGATCTATCTCACTCAGTCTTTCTGCATATATCTTTAATTATACAAGGTGTGTAAATAAAGTGATGAGACTAGTGACATGGCATTCTATGTAACAACAATTTTCGTTTTCCCTTTGGTGGGGAGGCAGCGCAACATCTGATGCGTCTTCAACGCGATTTTTGGGGTCATTTTACACTTTGAGGCAGATTACAAATTACCTATATTTTCTGGAACGTGACATTACTGGTGAAGAGTCTTATATTCCTGCATACGACCCGGAAACGAAGCGTCAAAGGCAGAACTGGCACACTCCAACCTCACCATAGCCAAATAAGCCAGAATAAGCAAATCAAAGATCAAAAGCATTCTGATTTGTTTTTTGAATATCCAAGAAATGGCCCATAAAGAAGTTGGGTTTCAATACCAAAAGCCTAAACCAGTAGTTTGATTGATTAGTTCTTGAAAAGCTTTGAAAATGGGTTATTCGAATAAAACCGAACATCAAGAACAGATGGATGTTATATCGCGAAAATGCGCTTTGCCACTCAACGATTTGAATGAATGACGAAATAAAAGACGAAAATAAAGTTCGGACATGATGGACTACAGACAACTGGAGACAAAAAAAATAGGTAGATTCAAGTTGCTTTCCAGTACTAGTGCCATGTTGTTTTCCAGAATTGCTATATTCCGCTCAAACATGGACCATTAAAAAACAAAACCCCAAGCGCATTGATTCTTTTGAACTTTGATACTGGAGACGTTCAACTGAATAAACGCATTTGTTATTCATGAAATTGATAAACCCGCAAGGCTATCCCAAATTATTCATGAACAAATACTATGATTAATCGGTGACTAAACGCAGAGTTGGCAGTAATTAAGAAAAACTGGGGCTGCTGGGACAGATGGAGGGTTCTTGATCACGCGGTAGACCTCCAAAAAGATAGACATACTAAATAAAAGACCCGTTCATGTCTCCAAAATCCAACCAAGGAGGCAAAAAATTAGGGAACGCTGACGAGAAGCAGTTCGAAAAGGCCAGATAATAATAATACGTTCTCCATGTCACTGTATTCGATCGTCGGGTCCATTTTCTATTATGTAAACATCGTTTCTCAAACTTTTTAGTGTCGTGGTCCACTAAATACCCAAAAAGTTAAATAAAAATATTTGCGACCCCCTCACTACAATATGTTAATTTGACGTTTATCAAAGTTTTACATCAGCCAGTTTACATGGCCAGATAACTTTTTTCAATATCGTGATTTATGAAGAATCGTTTTCATTTTGAAATGGCTTATAAACTCCTACGACATTGTTCACACTCTTACGAATCCTGAAAAAATCTAATCATGAATTTTTCTTTGTATTAAATGACGAATCGTCGATGACGGATGTATGTGTGAATAGGCCGTTACACTTACACCAAAATACCGCACACAGCCACAAATACCTAACTACAAGACTTGTGTATATTTATTCTTATATTACTTATCTTATATTACCCTTATTCTTATATTACTTTTACCCGCCCCGAGTGCGGTAAGGCAGGTTCGTACAAGCTATGCGCTTTGATAATTACGTTTTTACGAAAACAAGTACTATGATTTCTTCTCTAACCCAATGTTAAATACAACGATCTCCTCTCTTAATCAGTGAGAGAATTAGTTAATTTATTTAAAATTAATAACAGTGTGGTAATAAAATAAATGAATAATATTAAATAAAATGGACACATTTGTGACAAATGTATGACAATAAAATGGACAAAGCTGTGACAGAACGAAATGCACCGTCTATATCTGGTGAAACAATGAAGAAAAAGACTAGATTGTATAATGAACATATTTAAAATATGGATTCATTGTCTTGGATGATAAGCCGCAATGTGTTGATTATTATCAAGTTCTGTTCGCAGAAAGCATGGAGCCTTCAAAATTAGTCCGGTATCTGGAAACAAAATACTCGTCTTTACAAAACAAACCATTAGAATTTTTCAGTCATAAATCACTTGTCTTGCAAAGTCAATCAAAAATAACCGCAGCACTTAATATCGAGACGTATTAATGAAACGGCCAATAATGTTCACGATCAAATAATTGAAAAGATTAAATTAAGTGATTTTTTGCTATTCAGTTCGACAAATCAACAGACGTGTCGAATTTGGCGCAATTTTGGTATTTTGCCCGATACGAATGCAAGAGGTCAATTAAAGAAATTATGCTATATTGAAAATCAATCCTTGGTCGTGCAACTGGCGAAGAACTCTTCGAAGATTTTATCGTTGTAACATAAAACGACGACTTGGACTTTAATAAATGCATTATGGTATGTACTGATGGAGCGACGGCGTTAAGGGGGAAGAACACTGGTGTGATAGTAAAATTAAAATACATTATGCCACAAATGGAAGGGGCGCACTGCTTCCTTCACAGAAATGCTCTTGCTATAAAAAAGATGCCAGATAATTTACAAAATGTTTCGGCAGAAGAGGTAAAAATTATTAATTTTATTAAAAGCCGACAATTCAGACTTGTTTGTTTTACATTGTGCGAAGAAATGAGTGTCAAATACGACTCACTGCTTTTCCATACCGAAGTCAGGTGGTTGTCGAGAGGAAAAGTTCTGATGAGACTTTTTGAACCGCGAGATAAACTGACAATCTTTTTTTTTCATATTTGAATTACTTGAATACCAGTTTACAAGGCCTTAACAAAAACATTTTACTAATGACAGACAAAGTCAATGCCTGCATCAAGAAGCTTTGTATTTGGATTATACGCCTGAAAAATGCAATTTTGATACATTCACTTTAACTTCGGATTATATTACCAAAAATATGGATTTGAAAAATTCTGTTATGGATCGCGTGTCGGAGAGCATGAAAACGTATTTACGCGAATTAAAAATTCAGTTACTGGAATATTTTCCAGATAGCAACCATGATTTGTCAAAAAGATGAGTTCTCAATCCGTTGATTAAAAATGTTGTGGAAGCTGAATTACTTATTGAGATTCGCAACCAACTTATTGAAATATCGACCGACAAAGTTCTACAACTACAATTTTTAACTCAAGATTTAGATAAGTTTTGACTCGCACAACGATGTGATCCGGAAGCCTAGTAACAAAAATTTTGAAAATATTGATCCCTTTCGCTACTTCTTACTTATGCAAAAAAAGCTTCTCGTTTATGGTGGCTTTAAAAACTAAATATAGAAATCGTCTATTTTCACTGGAAAATAATTTGCTTCTGTGTGTTTGCAATGATGATCCACGTATAAAAAACTTTTAAATGAAAAACAAAGTCAAGCGTCGCATGAAATTATTATTTCAAACATCCTTGGCTATTATTTGATTTAAGTTTATTTTATACTGTTGTTATTACTTTGTAATATTTAATTTTCTAATTCTTGTTTTTAAATTAAAAATACTTTAATAAAAGGATGTTTCGTATACAGGTCTTATTTTATGAACACAATACGACCTCCCATACTCCTGAACGCGACCCTCCTAAAGATCACGACCACCAGGTTGAGAATCAATGACCTAACATTTTCATAAATCCAGTTAAATCAACGGCGCACCGTTGATTTAACTGGATTTAAATAATGTACAAGATTGGGATGACAAGTAAGCAGGAATTGTTTTTTTCAAACGAATCTCGTTGTACTTAATAACATTACCCAACCCAATATAACCCAATGGCAATAAACGAATCAACCGTCAAAGAAGAAAAAGACATTTTTGTGAGGACTTTGCAATTAAATGCGAGATAACATAATATAATATACTATAAAATATTTCATTATTAAATGTAAAATTGATTTACTGGATATATTTTTCTTCAGATAGGATTGTCGTTCCAATTCTGTGATTCACTGCATTGAATCATATCCCATTAATGTCAAAACATAATTGATAGCCTCACTAACGTATTTGCTAAAAATAACTTCACTCAAGACGCCATCAAAAATGTCAGAGCGATCCTTGTATTAGAAGTACAAAATATAAATAAAATATATTTCCAAGTGAAATACGTTTCCAAGACTGTGCATCATTTGTGTTAGTTAATATACTAATCGAAAATAATTTTATCAAATTTTAATGGAAAAATTACCGAAATTATGAACACAATCCTTTAAAATCATAGTCGCTTCCGTTTCCTGGCAATTTTCCACAGAAGCGTTCTCTCTGACGAGAGTACAAACCAAGTCTTGGAGTTTGAATTACTTTTTAATTGAAACCCTGTTAATCTTCTTGTTCCATCTTTGTTCTTGTCTGAGTTCGTAGCCATCGGAGAAAATTCACCCCTCGAAACTTCACCACATTAACCAATTATGTTATTTCTTATACTTTCAGTTAATTGGAAAATACACTTTTAAATTTTCAACTGGAACATTTAATATAAAAAAATATTGTTAAAGTGTAGAATGAAATATACTATAATTTAAACGCTGCAAATTTACAAACATAAAAAATATACTAAAAATTTAGTGGAGAGTTTCAGGTTACTCATTATGATAGACATAGTGTTTCAACCCAGGAGACAACGTGAAGTTTATTACATATATTCAAAAACAAGGATTTTTTTCGGTGCTTCAGATAATTATTGCTCATTTCTTCAGCCGCTTCCAAATGTCAGCAAACGGCTTCCGAGACCGGTTTCTGGCCTTAAGCCATCATCCCTCGGACTTGAGCTAAACGTTCGGAAAATCCGACTGATAAGCCATCATCAGTCCTGTTATCTAGTATCATTTCTTACTCTTTGGCCTATAAGTTGTTTTAGTGCAATCTAACTCACTTTTGCCTTTTAGTGTTTAAATTATTAATTGATTAAATTGTTCATAAACAAGTGCCAAGCTGCCAAAGAAATGCATAAAAATCAATTGTTTCAAAATATGATCGAAACTGTAGGTGAGACATCAAAAATTGGCAACCATGTAATTTATTCTTGATTTAAGAAATGGAGAATATACTGTGGATGAGACATTAATTTAATGTTCTTTCCTTCAATAAAATCGATTATTTTAACGGCTTGTACAGGAGCCAGTAATATTCACGATAAATTGCACGGGCCAACAGTTGTTTTGGTGTGGAGGTATTTGGAGCTGATCTCATACGAATTTGATGGCCTGAATTCAAATATGGCATTAATTTTGCCATAGGAGTATAAATTTTTAGGATATAACATTTTAGTGAAATATGGGTTACACTATTTTAAGTCGAATCCATGGATCAAATAAATAAAGTAAATACGGAATTTTTATTATTATATTATACAAATATTATTATATACAAAATAGAGGAAAAAGTCATCAATGAGGGACTCTCGTCATCACAGAGCTCTGGCGTCTGGTCAAACATTAGGATTGGCACTTCCTCTGAGTGAAGGGCCGGACGTTTAGCAGAGACGAATTCAGGATAAATCCACTTGCTACGGTTATTTCTATTGATTCCAGTAATATTTACTAGGCAGAAATAACAGTCATCGAAACGATTTTTGGGTTCCCTCCAAACCATCGCACAGTGATTCCGTTTCTTTACTAGGGCGATCATAAATGCGTAACATGGAATTAAGTTACAATATAATTAAGTAAGCAAAAATTATACGATTTACAATATTTTTCTTTTTAAAAAAAATGTTGTGACTGTATTAATATATAAAAATGTCTCGCAGTAACTTTGTTTTAGACATTGGATCTAAAACATTTTATAGCGCGATTTTCACTGGTAAATTGAAGTAAATAATCATTGTTTATTAACATCAACCAGTGGTGGCTCATGGGTTTTTAAAGTGGGAGGACGTAAAAGAATATAGTGCTGCTGAAGATTTTTTTGGCTTCCTCTTCCTCTTTTTTACTTTTCATGCTATTGAATCATGCTACAGAAGGTGAAGCAGGAAAATGAGCCCAAGGAAAGAAACTGAACGGAAATAAAATATGGTGTTTTGCTCTGAAAAATTGTTTACTGTGATAAATGCTAGAAAAAGAAATAAAATAAAATAGTTTGTGGCAATCAAAATATAAAACTATAAAACAAACTAATAAAAAATGACATTCAAGTGGAACATTTAGCTTTAAACTCATAACAAATCTAACACAGATTTTGATAATACATCTTTTTTAACACGTATCTTTTGTAAACTAGAAATTAGAGGATCTGAATGAAGAAGAAGCCTATTAATTATATTGGGATTTATGAAAACGGGGTTAATTTTTCGTGTATGATCTCGTCTAAATGATTTAATGTATTTGTAAGTCACTTCAGCTGCTTCTTCAGACAGCATTAGCACCATGAATATGTACTTTGTGGACAGAAGCAGGCATGTAATACAAGTGGACTTACCTTGAATACTTTGTGGATGGAAGCAGGCAAATAAATATGGATACTCGGCTACTAGTTGCCGAGCAGTCTCTAAGGTAAAATCTTTAAATTTCATCTTATCAATATTATATCCCGAATTCAAACACCGAAGTATAGTCCAACAATGATCTATGAGGTGCTTCTTGATTTTAGTAATTTCAGCAGAAATTTCTGAATTTGCGAAAAACCGCCTAGCTCTGTTGCCATCGCTTATAATAATGCCTAACCTTTTCTTAAACTGGGTTTGGAGATATTTTTTCTTTTCATCCACTACCATGTTAACTTTAGCAGATCGAGCTTGCCATTTCTTAACATCTAAATTATAAGCGGCATGAACAAAGTATTCAACGAAACGAAATAACGCGTGAAGAAGTAATAAACCTAATTCATATTTACTCTCATTGACTTCCTTATTTAAACATTTCTCAAATTTGTTGGGCAAGGCGTTGCATATAAAACATTAAGATGAAGAAACATCGCTAAATGCATTACACACCTTGCCATATACCATAGTAAGTTGCAAGTTATGTGTAATGCAATATTGGCGATTCTTTTCCGTGAAAACAGTAGGCTGCAAGTTACTTATTTTTTCCTTAACTGATACAGCAGTCATTTCCTTCAAGAATTGAAGACGAATAGGCCTGCAGTATCGAGTTTATGAAGGGCGAGGATTTTTCTACAAAACTACTAAATTCGCCTAATTATCAGCTGTCAAAATAAGTTAAAATGGTACGTATGATGTAACAAACAAGATACTGTCTTCGAGAGTAGAATCAGAAAAATGCTGTTCATATTCAGAATGTCCGGTACTGCCGTCGAAACCCCATTTCCTAATCAAAGATATCATCTAGGGACTGGTTAGGTACCCTATCTAAAATATTTTTTTGAGACTCGATAATCCGATTATCAGTATAATCTAATATACTTTGAAGTTCGACTTTGGTGGAAAATTCCGTAACAGCTATATCTAAAGGATAACAGTATTTTTTAGATTATACGACCATCTGATAAAATGGTCAAGTATTTTCTGACACCTTATTGTCTATAAATTTCTTAACTAACAAATATTGGTGTCTAGTTAACTTAGTTTCGACAATGAGCGACAAAACTTCATAAGTGTCGATTTTAGTAGAAGTTAATGAGCTATCTGAAGCACTGAGTAACTTGACTCAAATTCAATACGGGCATGGGACGACCGTTAGTCTTTAATTGAACTTTCTTCTCCAAACTTAAATTAGTCAATAACTGTTTTAAATCAGACACTTTTATGTTTGCAATTAAAAGTTGATTATTTTTATTTAAAAAGTAACACTCAGTATGTACACACGTAGCAAATCCCAAATCAAAACAAGTATTCGCGAGGCGAACGAAATACGCGAGGCGAACGAAATACGCGAGGCGAGACATATCAAACGCTTCGTACCCGTCAAGTCAGCGTTTACAACTAATTACCCATACGTTCGGTCGCACTGAATCTACGCCCAAATCGCATGTTGCAAATCGCAACAAAACATGTAACGCCAACGACAAGATAAGATGACAGTGGCGTACGGTCGCTGAAGGTAAATGTCCGACCAACGATGTAAAAATTGTGGCGAGAGGATGGAATTTTCATTCACATTATTTGGTCTGATGGGTCGAGAGGCGTTCTTCTACATTTGGAGATTTTAATTTTTAATAATGTTTCAAAATGAGTTAAAGGAAAGAAACTGAACGGAAATAAAATATGTTGTTTTGCTCTGAAAAATTGTTTACTGTGATAAATGTTGGAGAGGCGGCGCCTCAACGCACTCCCTCATGAGTGCCAAATATCGAAAATCATCATCCTCGGGACTAAATATTTAAAAAATATATCTAAAACACCATAAAAACTGGATTTAAAGAAAACCTATTTTTTCTATACTATGGATTTGGATAATTTAACATCCCCTAAACCTATGAAGGGGCAGGCAGATGCAGACAAAACATATATGCCCTTATTCTAGACATTCTACCAATTAAAATAATATGTATCTCAAGTGCAGCAAAGGGCAGCGAAAAGTAACTCAAAATTAAATAATTTTATATAAAAAAAGGCAAAAATCCATCTTCAATAAAAAGTTTATATAAAACACAAAAATTTATATTTTTATATAAAAAAGGACCCACAAAAACAAAGTAAAAAGTTGCGATTACTCACGTCTTTCAGTAATTAGACTCAAGATAAGTCCACTTCCGATGCTGAAAAGTGAATGCTAATTTGAACTAATTGCATTGCTATTTATATTTTTTAGAAGCTTGTCTATCAGTATATCACTTAGCGACACGTTCAGACCGGGATAAGTTAATGACTTTTTTCGATTTATGACCTATGACGGAATCACTGTGTATCTGTACGCCGAATTTCACACTTTTTCTTTTCCCGGTAGTCCACTGTCGTAAATGTTCTGTAAGTTTTACAGACCAGACCATTACCCAGATTTTATCTTGATCACCTAGCCTCACACCAAAAGTTTCCAAGATAAACTCTGTTTACTAAGTTACTAACAGTTTTTCTATTTTCTTTTAACGTGTAGGGGAACAGGGCTATTTGAACAACTTTTCGCTTGATCTCCCATAACTTTAAGAATATGGATCGGATTTAATTGAATCTTACTTTGTTAGGTTACTAATTTACTCTTCTCCAAAACGCCTAGCGATGTAAAATCGTTCCGAGTTCAAGTTTAAAAGTTATTATTGGATATGCGAGAGCATTCAAAGTTACACAACGTGCCCCACTAGTGGGGCTAGTTAAGTATGGGTATGGGGCTATTTGAGTAATGGCTAAAATGGACTTGATGACTGAATAAAATTATCTGAATACAAAATAATTGTAATCAACAAACTTATATTTATTTATTATGATTATTATATTACTCATATTGTTATTATATCTCTGGAAAAATAAAATTAAAATCAAACAAAATTAAATCTTTCCAATCTTAGGATTATTTTTGATTTAGCCGCGTTGAGCGATTTTTGGTAGGGGCAAAACTTATGGGTTCGCGTCGCCGATATGCTAGTGACGTGTTACACCAGACTAGCGGCGCGCAAGGATCTGTGTACATGTATACGCATATATACACTAATACATTATATAAACTCGACTACATCATGTACGTGTTGGACTTTTTTTGGATGGGTAAAATCTTGTGAGTTCGCGTAACTGACATGCTCTAGTAGCAGTAAATAAAGCTAAATTGACCACGTGAAAAGTTTAATTTGTGTATACTGTGCATTGTTTAAATTGTGTTTTAGATAATCATTATTTTAATTGTTTAAATGTAGAATCACTGTGCAATGACACAAGAGTGATAACATGAGTGAGTTTCAAGTTTTCACTTTTGTCGGCAGTTCCTATGACTGCCTACCTTTTTTACACTTTTTATATTTAAAATTATATATTTAATAATAATTATAACGCAAAAAAATATTAAATAAAGTGGTAACTAATTATGAGATCAAGAATATTGCTAGATGATAAATTATACCAAATTATTAATCACATTTGTCTCTATCACTCTACGGCTTTTGCTGCATCACTCATTTCTGACTAGCAGCTAAACCTTTTGAGGTCTTTCTTTTATACGTACGCATCCAAACATGTAATAATGATCATTAATACAATTATCAATATAAGTACTTTTAATTAGTAAACTTTGTGTAGAATCATCAAATGCAGAAATTAATTGATGATTATTAATTTAATAAAAAAAATATTTTCTGCAATGAACATCTAGTGGGGCTAGTTGAGCAAGAATTGAACACGCGTTGCTCAACTAGCTCCAGTTGAGGCAACAAAATAAAAATTAGGTTATAATAAAATCATAAGAGTTAAAAATAAATCTATAACCGAAACAATAATAAATAAATATTTAAAGATATAAATACTAACGTGGTCTTTACTAAGTGTTTTTATACGAGCATTGTAGAAAAATTATGATCTGTGCCATAAAAAAAATGCCGAAAAAAAAACAAAGCGTTCTGTTATTTTATCGGAGCACCGGACAGCAATTGACAGTCGTGCTATGTACTCCCCTCCCATAACCCCATCTTTTCGCTATTTGCACTTTTGTTCTAGGTTGCTTAGTTTTCGAGATGTTTTGTTTACATAACTTGCCCCTATAATCAACTAGCCCCGCTCTACCCTATTCTCCACATATGTAGCAAAACATATCAGGATAATTTACACAACTTCTTCTACTCAACTCGTTTTATTTCGATTCAACAATAAAAATACAACTATCTACAACACAGTAGGTTTTACATTAATTTTGTAACAACTGTTTTCTAAATAGAAATATCCAGCGAGGCAAACTTTGATCTAATCTGCACGACGAGAACTCACAAACTAACCTCAACTCTTGTTCAAACAGTCACTTTAGTTATCGGAAAGACAAAGCTTAAATCATCTAATGGATTTTCCTGGAACTAACTCAACGGCAGACTGATAATAAGACAAATATACTGGAACCAATCATTGCATAATAATTTTCATCCATTCTTGAGTGTATTGAATTGAAAAAACATTGATAGATAAGTGGATGTATCTGAAAACGCAAAATAGGTAGAGAAAAACTGATTTCAGCGCCCCAAATATAGCTAAAATCAGTTCTAAAATCCTAGGTACAATTTTTTTTTTTGTAAACCAGTGTTATGATGCGACGATTTCGATACTGTTTACAAAATTGACTGATAGCGTTTTGTAGTCATATTGCCGTATATTAATTAGCATTAGTATTGCGATACTCTAATGCCATAATAGCGATACGCCCACAAAAACCGCAGAGAAATGTTTTCAAGTATGCGCAAATAAACAACGTTCGTTGGTTTTGTCTGACCTTGAAATACCATCGGTTCATAGTTATTTTCTTTTGGGTTAGATGAATATATAGACATTTCGTTTCCTATAATAATATACTCCTTGGCTTAATAGTTTAATCATTTACTTGCACCAACTGTCACGAACTTGTTTAATCAAATTTTAAATTAAAGAACTTTTAAATGTATTAGACATTTGACATATACTTTGACATATACAAAAAAAATATTTACTTACTATCTTTACAGTATTATATAGATATTAATATAAATAATTTTTTAGATTCGTTTTGAAAACGGGAGGAGACCTCCCGAAACGTTAACTTATTTAAAACGTTTAATTTTATTAAATTTTTAATAAAATAATTAAAATTTTAAAAGTTTATTTAAAAAAAAATGTATTTTTAAAATTTTTGTTTTTTAGGCAAATTTATTACAGAAAAAGAATCACTGAGAAATTTGTTTCCGTTTTGTTTTGTTTTTTATCCAGCGATTCTTTATTTACCTAAGAACAGATATATTTGATAATTAATCATTATTTGATTTTTAATCATGGTGAAAAACCAAAAAAAAAAAAAAAATCAAGATAATATTGTTTAATTACTCTATATTTAGAATAATAAATAGTATAAAATGGTAGTGTATACAAAATATAAAGGAGATACTTCCAGTTCTTCCATAGTACAAAGACTTTTGCTGTAACCTCTACACTTAAAAATATTACTTATTTTAGATATGTAGATAATAAAATTAAATGTTACTAGACGTTACACATTTTAAATTCAATGATTAGATCTCTCTAACAGAACAAAACCACCAAATAATAAATTTGTTATTTCAAGTAGATTTTATTCCGTTTTAAACTAAAAAGAAAAAGGAACATTTTGAATAGAAGGACTAATTTAAACTTATTCTAGAGAGTTAAACTACATATAGCCGATAACAAAGTTTCTCAGATGTGCGTCCAGAATATTCAAACAGAACAGTTTACTAAAAGACGGTTACGGGCGGAACGGGCGACAATCTGGTTATAGCACTTCCACCCTTCCTCGTTCAATAACTAAAATTCCTATTAGTTAATTAAGTTTAGGGGATGGGCCCTTCCATGTAACCATGGTATCGAATAATGTCAAGGTTACGTTTGATGTGTCATGTCGAAAGCTCGTGGTAAAAATATAAAAGCGGAAACAGGCTCTACGGTTGAAGATGTATTGGTTACTGGAGAGTTTCAGGGGACTGATCCTGATACGTTGGCGTTTGCTGAATGGAGTGACCAGGAAATTAATTTAGAAAAGTGGGATACTACGCCAGCGATTAAAGTTAGTAATCTAACATCTTACTAATATTATAAATGTGAAAGAATGTTTGTTCTTTAATAACGCTTGAACGAATGGAAGAATTCTAATGAAATTTGGCACAGAAGTCAATTATGCCGTTGAATAGGACGGACATAACATACTTTTTACAACACTACGAAATTTCGGCGAGGTTCGATAAGTATATACATATATATATATATATATATATATATATATATATATATATATATATATATATATATATATATATATACTTTATAAATAATAAAGTGATATAAAATAGGGAAACAAGAGCTTCAAATATATTCTACGCGGACGATATAATAATAATTGCCAAAACCGAGAACAGCCTATAATGGTTCTAGTTCTACATAACCGCACTAAAATATAAAATAACAATTTTCACAAAAAAAAAACCAAAACAATAATAATAACGAAAGAGCCAGTTAGGTATAAGCTAGTAGCCGAAGATTATCTAATAATAATAATAATAATAATAATCTTTATTGTCTGACAGAATAAATCCATTTATGAGACAATTCACAAAAAAATAACAGAAAATCAAGTCAAAAACTAACAGACTTAGCACTTACACAGACTTAACAAAATAATAACAGACTTAGATAATAATAATAATAATAATAACCTTTATTATTTGACAGAATAAATCCATTTGAGACAATTTATAAAAAAAAGCAACAAAAAAAAAATCAAGACAAAATCAATGCGTATATAACAGACTTAAATAAAGCTACAACAACGATCCCTACAATTTATTATCGATTATTGCAACAGCCTCAAGGCGACAAACCTCGTGAACCGATCTGCAGATACGTTATTAATGTCAACATCGCAGCACAGATCATTGAAGAGCTTCATGGCCTGAAACAGAGGTGTCCTGACCATGAAGTTGGTTCTAGCATAGGGTAAATGAAAGGTGGGGCAATTTATAGATAAACTGAAGAAGTAAATATTTTCGGCGACTAACTAACGATGATATTTGAAATTTCAACAGGAGACTATTCTGATCTATATGTCTCGTCGGATATCTTCCATCATGTCTGAATGCTAAAAACTTAGCGAATTTTCTCTGGACACCTTCTAGTTGCAATTTGTATCTGTTATACAAAGGGTTCCATACTACAGCACCATACTCCAACTTTGATCTCACATAACTGTGATACAGAGTTTTGAGTGTATTTATGTTCACGAAATCTGCCGAGTTCCGAAAGATGAATCCTAACATTCTCATTGCCTCACTCCGAATGTGGCTAATGTGAGATGAAAAAGACATTTTAGTATCAAAAACAATTCTCAAGTCCCTGAACATCCCGACCCTCTCAATAATTGCACCATTCAGGTTGTAATCAAAATGCGTGACATTCTGGATATTCGCAAATGACATGATATAACACTTGCCAAAATTCAGCGGCAAGTTGTTGATGTTGCACCATTCTTCAACAACCTCAATATCGTTCTGCAACATAAAGCAGTCAGCGTTGCTATTTATATTTCTATATAGTTTCAGATCATCTGCGTAGATTAAAATATTGCTTGAAACATTTGTTACTATATCATTTATAAGTAGTGCAAAAATAAGGGAAGCAAGATTACTGCCCTGTGGGGCCCCACTCGTGGCGGTAAATTGAGGTGATCTATAACCTCGTACCTCAACGTAATGCACTCGATCGCTCAAATATGACTCAAATAATAGTATAAGTTTGTCACTGAATCCAAAATTTGCCAATTTATGCAGCAAGATGGAGCAATAGCAATACCTAATAAAGCAGGTAAGGCAATTAGATATCAAGACCAGTAAATTAAAGCAAGTACAATATTAAAATATTAAGTTATGGAAAGATAAAGAAGGAAATAAAATGTCATATCAATAAAACAAATTGAATAGCAGATGCCTCAATATCATAGTTAGCAATTATTGTCTCTGTACAGCAACAAAGGGAAAAAATATACAAAATTGTAATACGACCAGTAATAACGTACACATCCGATACAAAACTCAATACAAGCGTAACACAGAAAATGTTGGAATCAACCGAAATGAAAAGATCAAGAAAAGTAACAAAAAAGGCACTAAAAGATATAGAAAGGTGTGTAGACTTAAGGTGTACATATAACAAAGAAAAATTTAAACAGTTTATAAAAGAAATCAAAATGCAATTGAATCAACACACTGAAAGGCTAACAAATAATAGGGTAGTGAGAATCACAAGAGATAAATAGCTTAATGATAATATAAGCTTAAGGATCTTAATGAAAATTATATTATATTTATTATATTACATTTCTGATATATGCATTTATATTTATATTATATTTTATTTATTATTAAAAACAGAAGTTCAGAAGAAACAGAAATTCGATTTATTTTGTTAAATTGCATACCTTGCAAATTAAACTTCCTTGATATTAAATTTGAACGCATGTATCTAAATCAAAGTATTATATGTAAATTCGTATTGTAACAGTAGATCGATTTATTACTATAACTAAGCAAAGGGTCAAAAATATTCTTAGTTGATGCAAATGATAAATGAATCCTTTCATCGCTTGCTTTAGTCGCTCTAGGACGAATTTTTCATATTACACATATTTTTCAGCGGCGGTTTTGTAACTTGTAATTGATGGTTTTCCAAATGTCGGGCATTTACACTGATTCATTCCTTGAAAAAAGTACATAAAATGTTTCTCTGCAGTCCATTTATTAAGAACATCTTCAAATCTTATATATGGTAACACATTAGTAACGCACAATTTGATTATGAAAAAAGCTCATATTTTATAACATAATTTATTGCTATAAGTTTATTTTATCTCACAACAGATAAACAGTCCACCAAATGGCAACGACAATTCTGTTCCAGCATATGCGTTTCTTTGGCAAAATGATCTTATGATTTGTGCAGAAATACGGATCAACATCACAACTCACTTAAAGCCAAAATCAAAACCCGAACACGCTATATCACATATGAAGCTTTAGGCCTTAAGATTAACCTAAGTAAAACTAAAATTATGACTCTTTGTGGTAATTCATCCCCCCACACCAACAACATTTATGCATCTGGCTCTCCACTTCAGCCTGTAAAATCTTTTAGCTACTTGAGTAGTCTCGTTAATTTTAGAGATCTGGACTCAAAAATCCAAAACAGAATGACTTATCTTTGAAGGTAAAGATGACCGTGTACCGAGCTGTGATCATGCCTTTGCTTACTTATAATTGTCAATCATGGATACCCTACAGGAAATACCTGAGGATTCTCAATAGCACAAACAACATTATCTAAGACTGATAATGAGGATCAGACGGTACCATAAAAATCAAATAAAGAAATTCGCAAACTGTTTATCGATAGAGGTTCTCGTGGGGAAGGGGAGAGGTGAGGAAGGCTCATCTACGTTTGGACGGGCATTTGATCAAGCTGAAAGACCATCGTCCAGAAAAGTGTACATTATATGGTAAACTAACCGGGGTTACACGAAGGACGGAGATCAGAAACTTCGTTGTAATGATGCCCTCCATGAAACTTTAAATAGCGTTAATATTAGTTATTAATAGGAGATGACTGCCTCCAGCAGAACCCAATGAAGACAACTAGTTCATCGATATCAAGGATCGATATCAGATACATCCCGTCTCCTGGCCAATTCGAACCTCTGAAAAGTGGTAGTGTCATCTCATCTAGGTTTATACAGCCACACATTCGCCGTATGGCCGCTCATCTTGGATAAAGAATACTCTAGGATTTTGTAATTTGCAATTTTACAAAACGAAAGTGCAATGTATCAAATTATACGACAATGCTGGCCAATTGTTTTTTCCTGATTATGAAATAACATATCGTGGAAATGCAAGGAATAAGTAATGTTTGGCAAGGTGTGAGCTCCTGTCTAAGTGCAATTTTATACGCCCGAAAAACAAGGTTTTTGTTTAAATTTCGTGCAAAGGGCTTCTTAAATGTTTAATTGTTATCTCGGATTCGTTTTGATATATTCATTAACATATTTCGCTGTTCTAATGGTAGACAAATGGACCGGTGCATTGTCGTGGTGAAACAATACTTTTTTTCACCATATAAAGGCGTATATTGATCAACTCTTTATGAAATTTGATCCATAATGCAGCATAATACTCTCTGATGTTCTGTAGCGGGTACAAAATAACTAAGTAATATTTTATTTAATTTTTAATCATTAAGGATGAGAGCTACATTTCATCGACCAGATAACATATTATTTTAAACGTTTTGCATCACCGTTGTAGCGTCAGATCATGGCGCTTTCCCTTTTCCGTTTCCGTTTCAGTACGCCATTTCTTTTTCTTTGTTAAAATATTACTGAGTGAGAATGGTTGTCTCTCGGAGTGCCTTAGAACGAAACAGGTGTCGATTTTGTCCCAACTAATTGAATGCATGTGATTAATTCCATTTTTCCTCCGATCTCTTTTGGGTCCACTGCTCAACCATATTTCGTCGCAGATCCCACAGATTATCGGGGTTTGGTTGTACTCGTGGTGGACGTGAAAAGTCACTTTTCTTGTTGAGCTTTGTGGTGAAGGACATCCGTAGTGTAATAATTCAGTTTATCGTGTTTTTATGGATTTGTACCTCGAGGTCGCAGTCATAAAAGCGAGTACCTTTAATTTTGAATTGATTTGAATAGAGGTCCTACGGGTACACCTTTTAGGAGGATTTAAAACACCCAACTTGAAAAAAGGTCACTGTCACCCCATCAGAGCTCCCACTACACCATGGCAGCGTTGAAACCCTTTTACAGGTAATTTCCTTGTTGGAATATATTTTCTATTTTTTTGTATTGTTATATGATAACTCCTTTGATACTACCAGTAATAAGTACGTTCTTCTTTTTCTTGCTAGTTACATCAGGTTTCAAACTAGCACACCTCTTGCGTGGCTCTCGCCCAATTTAAACCGTCTTCTCTTGGCTACGGGAACAAAAATTTTTTTTTTCTTTTTTGAATATTTTATTTTTTTATTTGGGGTTCTTAGACAGAGTCAAATTTAAGATTCTTGGATAGAGTTTTTTTTTTTGTTCTAGGACGGAACCAAATTTAGGTGGGCCATACCACTTCACTTCACTACCGTAAAAGTGGGAAGCCTCACTACGACCACGTTTTTCCTTTTCTCTGCCTCGTTATTATATATTACCTTATATTACTTTATATATCTTTATCTTTGTCTTATAGAATGAAAAGGCCGATATTTCTGCGGTGAAATACCTTTTGTGTGAGCCTTTTTATTTAACTTTTCTTTTAATTCATTCTTATTATCCAACTTGAAGCCTTTACTTTTTTTTTACTTTTTATTTTAGGAGCTACATTAGTTGTGGTGTCTAATCTCTGTTACGATACGGCAGTTAATGTGGAGCGGGTTCGAATTCCGTACTAGGCAAAAAAGTTAAAAAAAAAATCTTGTGAATGTTTCTAGATAAGAGTGTAAAATCTGACAAGGAACCGCCCCTCAGTTACGCCAGTTCGAGGATGGGTAAGGCCGGCTGCCTTCTGAGAGGTTTTCTACATTGGTCTTGAGATACTTTCGGTTAAACACAAAACCAACGGTTGATAGCCTGAGGGGGGTGATAACTGGGGTTTCGGGTAGCTGATGACCGTGGTTCGAAACCCACGTTAAGTTGTAGGTCCAGTCGCTAAATAGCCTTCTCAGTTGCTGATGCGCCCCTAACCCCAAAATTTTAACTTACTTTTTATTTTGGGGTCGCGATAGCGACGTAGCTGAACACCAATATTATTGATACAGTAATTATTTGATAAATTTCGGCGCTGCAGCGGCAAGCGGGGTGAAATAGAGCGAACTCATTGGAAGAAGAAATAGAGAAAATCATTGGGATATCCTGACCTATTCCGTAGCAAGGCCAGTGTCGCTCATAACCTACCCATTTTCTCCGGTTGATCTGGGCTAAAGGGGCATAATTTACACGCATGCTTAACAGTCCGCTCTGACTAACACCCGCTCATCAGCTGTGTATATTTATAAACGACATTGTAAGTTACAACCCCTTTTTAAATTATAATAGCAGGTCGCGTTTGTCCGGACGGTAAGAGCAGCGACCTGCCCCTTCTGTGCTGAAACTGCATTAGAGAGGTAGTTGATTCCATTCCAACGCTCGGATGGTTTTTTTTCTTCTATTTTCTCCACACTGACATATATATATATATATATATATATATATATATATATATATATATATATATATATATATATATATATATATATATATACACTTACAAATACACACACACACACACACACACACTCAAATCCACACCTAAATGTCTGTGATTGCTTCTAGGCAAGAGTGTAAAATCCGACAATGAATTCTCCCTCAATCACGCCAGTTAAAGGCTGGGTAAGGCCGGATGCCTTTTCAGAAGTGTTCTACGTTGGTCATTCGCCAGTCGGTAGGCTTCCTGATAGACTTGTGGGTAAGCACATAACCAAGGGTTGATAGCCTGAGAGGGGTGCTGGCCCAGGTTGTCGGTGACTGATAACCGTGATTCCGAACCCACGAAAGCTGTAGGTTAAGCTGTGGGTTAAACTATAGGTTAAGCTGTAGGTCCAGTCGCTAAATACCCCTGTAGTTGCTGATGCGTCTCTAACCCCAATCCTTAACTTAACTTAACTTAAATTATAATAAATTGATTTTCTTTTCCTTTATTTTGTTTTTTTTTCTATACACTGACAAAATGCGTCGCAGTTGGCCTTTCTATTTTCCAAACAGTCGCTGAAGAGAAAGCCTTGCTAATCACAGAAAACAGGGCCATGACTTTTTTGGCCGATAGAAGCGTTTTCTTCAGGGCATGTTCGCTCGGTTAAACCTCCTATTTTGGCTGTTCTACAATTGGTCGTATGTAGTGAATTGGTCGTATGTAGTGAAGTTTTATTAAAAGTTTGAAGTCGTCGCAGAAGCTCCTGCGACTCGATTCCATTTTTGGCGATTAGCAAACAGAGCTCCCATCATGCTAATAGCTTTTCCACTGTTTTGTGTGTTGATGTGCGATATTTCGTGCGCTTCTATCGGGGATGTTTATCATCTTAACAATCTATTTAACCTTCACTGTGCGATAGGCCATCGTATTGACCTATCATGGATTTTGTTGACCATTTACTTAATAGACACCTCAACGAAGCGTCCTGAGTGCGGAGCGTCACTTGTACTGGTTCTATTACATTAAAATTTAGTAAGCCATTTTTGATCCATTAAATTTGAAGGGGCAGAACCACCATAATACTTTTTCCACTTTTCTTTGGTTTGAATAATGGATTTTCCAAAAAGTAGTGTTTAATCAATATACGAAATTTGTTTTTTCCAGGACATCAAAAATATTGAACTTATCTGCTTTCAAAAACTGTCAAAACAAAACTAAATATCATATCAGTTTGAAAATCATGGAGCGTTACTAAAAAGGAAGCTACTTTTCAGAAATCAAATCAACTTTGCGATTACCTCCCACCTATTTGAAACATATCTGACTTTTCCCTTTGTACTCATATGACTCATACGAAATCCAGTGAAATATAAGATTCAATTAAATAAATAAAATAAATAAATAAATAAAATAAATTTTATTTAAAACCAAAGAAGAAGTTTTGAATATTTTCACTGAATTTCAATAATATTATAAGATATTTATTGACATAGAGAAATTTTATTATAACAAGTTTTACTCGTTTAAACATAATCAAATATCAATAAATCCTAGAAGTAATAAAACTTATTTTTGTTCAAAATGGACCATCAGGTTTTCTCAATAACATTAAAAATACATTCAAATTCACCTCATAAATCTGAATCGATATTTGGAAAAATAACTTTTTGGATTTACGATCTCTTACCTACTATAAAACAAGCATTTGGCAGATATTTCTGTATTTCATAAATCACCATAAAAATTTTACTGTTGGTCAGAAATGGAGAAACCAGTAAACTAAGATGTTTTACAGGACAAAGCGTCACTCCTGCAGCAGAAAATATTATTCGAGGATCCACAGCAAGTACATTTACCGCCGAGCGTGTCTGCTGATACTTGGAAGAGATGTTCTGAACTATTTGCTAATGTAAGTAAGTCTCAACTAAGTTAAGTTAAGAGATAACTAAAATGTAAGTAAAATTATAAAAACAAAAAATTAGTAGATTAAATGACAGCTGGTAAATAATTCTTGTTAAAGTTAAAAAAACTTCAATCAAAAATATTTGGGTCTATTTAAGCAGAGATGAAAGTGTATACAATTTTGATAACAGATGCGTTATCCTTGAATAGGTGTTATTATTTTAAACTTCCATGTGATTTTTAATGACTATATACCTTCAGATGACTAAGTCGATATTTAGTCGACGAGTTATATAGAAAATATAAAAACTGATATCGGGGAATAGGTAACTGGTTGTTCCATTCCGTAACCAGCAGCACCATATTTCAAGGCGTAATGTAATGACATATTTTATATTTTATATCTAGAAAAGTAGCTGGTATACAATGTGCGTTTCACGGAACTAGGACTTTTTAAAAATAGCTATTTCTAGTAGCGCCATCTTTTGTCGACGTAAGCGTTGGAAAGGTGCGTCATTCACTGACGTTCTGACAACATTTCATGACATTCGGATGATTAGAAGCCAAATTATCGCGCTTAAAGTGTGTTCGGTCGAAAAATTAATATCGAACAGAGTGAATATTAAGTTTTGTTTTAAACTTGGTAAAATATTCACCAAAACATTTCAATTAATGAAACAAGTATATGGTGAGGATTGTTTATCACGTGGCAAAGTCCACGATTGCTTTAAACAATTCAAAGAAGATTGTGACGACATCTTCGTTGTGACAAAATCTTCGTTGTGATACATAGAAATGGAATTGAACATTTCCAAAGATTCAATCCATCGCATATCGACCGATCATTTAGGACTTCGGAAGGTTTGTGCACGCTTTGTTCCACACAAATTGAATGAGGACCAAAAATTGCTCCAAATCTAACATTGCAAGGATTTGAATAAAGACTCGAAAAAGGACGAGCATTTCAAGTTATTACTGCTTGAGACCTATTATCCCACGAGACTTGGTGTTTTCAATATGATTCAGAAACCAAGCGTCAAAGTACCGAATGAAAGCACCTGAGCGAGCCAAATTCGAAGAAAAGCCGTGACGAGAAGTCAAAAATCAAAATAGAGTTGATTTGTTTCTACGATTCGGAGGGAATTGTGCACAAGGAGTTTGTTCCACCTCGTCAAACGATCAATGCTGTGTTTGATCTTAGGGTTATGAAGTGTCTGTTATCACGTATTCGTCGTATACGCCATAATAACGTCAACAAGGAATGCGCAGTCTCATCACTCAACGCTCATCACTAATTTTTTAACCAAAAATGGTATTTTAACCTTCAAGTATTCACCATACTCGCTTGATTTGACTCCCTGCGACTTCTACTTCTTCGAAAAACTTAATTTTTTAGGACAGCGCCAGCGACAACCCACATTGAAGCCATTGAAAAGGCATCGACCGCCATCCTGAAGAACATATCTTTATCCGAGCTCAAAAAGTCATTTGTCAACCTAATTGACCATTCAAAACATTGTATTGACGCGTAAGGTGGCTATTTTGAATACAAATAATGATTTTTGCCGAAAAAATAAATATTTGTGTTTTTTTAAAGTCCTGTTTTTCGTGAGACGCATCTTGTAGAATTTTTATTGTATAATAATTCGTAACAGTACCTTCTAAGGGTCAGTCCAAAAGACACAAATGAAACAAAATGGCCATTATGAATATTGTGTGTTGATAGGGAAAATACTAAAAACTACTCATGACATGGTTTATCAAAAACAGTTCAAATTGAAAAGAAGACATAATAAAAGATTTTCTTAAATAATCACTGTCTCCATTAAGCTCATTCATGATCATCCTTTATACATATGTCCTCGAAGAGGTAAAAGCTTATGTATACATTAATAATACCTCCCTAATATTTCGCCTTCCACTAGTCTTAAGCATATTCTTAACTGCTCTTCTCGCAATGCATGAATCCCTCAAACTTATCTCTATCTCATTCCTCTAAAACTAGATTATTTGCTCGGACTCCCTTAGTACATTACAGGCCTTTGAGGTATGTTTCTCTTTCCAGCGATTCCCACAATCTTTGATACCATCTTTAATCTTGCTAACAACTTCTACTCTGTTTAATTCAAATGGATCTTCAGACACAAGGGTCTCGAAGACAGTTGAATCGAATATGTTGACACTTTGTCATGGAGCAAGAGTTTGATGACTTTTTGATTGACTTTATGGCATATTACAAAAATATATTACCTTTATTAAGACCTTTTTTGACTTCAAGTCCAAAATAAACTATTTTGATAGTTTGAATGTGGACATACCCATCTTGTAGAAGACAACAAACTTAGTCCTGTCAAATCAGATTTCTTTTCTTCTCATATATCACCACACGCGAGAACCAAACAAGATTCAATCAACAATAGGTCATTGTTTTTTTTTCCACTCCCATCTTATGTGGGATCTACCCATCTGCACGTTTTACGATTCCCTCTTATGTATTTACCACGTTATTTCTACAGTCCACCTACCCCGTCGAACAACGCGCCTAAAGCATGATCTCCTTTAGCATTTGAGCAAATTCAATCGGTGCATTTCTCTGAGAAACGTACCAACAACTTGTTTAAGTTTTTATACCTCCATAATTCTAGCCATTTTAGTCATTACTCAGCGCCAACAATGCCACTAAATAACACTTTATATGTTTAATGACTCGAATGAAATTATCGATAAGAAACGGATAAGAATAAAAAATAGTAACTAATACTTGATTTTAAAAAAATGGGAAAAGCACGTTACCGAAGAAAAAAAGCCTATGCCTGATAGGTGACCCCACTCTCTACGTAAACACTCTGCGATCTTAACCGCACTTTACTGGCGGTACCCGTCGCAACTTTTCTAATCGAATTCGGGTTATATCTCACTGAATTCAGAATTTCATATTCACAATATTATGTGATTCTTCAAATCATTTCACAAATAAAGATCACATGTTTCCGTTAAATATAGAGATCTTACTGACCAAGAAATATCTGGAGATAAGATGATTTGAAAGTAACTGTTTAACAATAATTACCGATATTCTAGTGGTTATTGATATCCTAGTGGTCTATGTAGTTTTCCATCTTGCTGGCACCATAGATCACATCTAGCACTAACAGTATAGACATTTTCGTTATGTTTGTTCATACTCAATATGTAAAGAGCAATAATGCCAAAGTGACGATAATTTGTGATAATTGTACTGTTTAAGGGTTCCTTGTCATTTTGCGAGGATTTTAGTGGAAGTAATATCGAAATTTTGTTCGTTTACAAAAACCAAAGTGTGAAAAGGTGTACCCCTTTTTGTTTGGTTACCGCAACGGCAACCGTTCGTCGGGGGCAGTTAGGTCGTGTATCGTGGATGTGTCCAAACAGCACCAGGAAAGGGCGACTAGTAAAGAAAAAACCATCAATTGGAAAGAGGATCTTAGCTACCCAAACAAGTTGGTTTAACACTATATCAATTTAATAATGAAATATTTCTCTGGTCAAGCTGAACCAGCTAAAAAATTAGCCACTTAAGCGGACAAAACGATCCTGAAAATCATACACTAAAAATAGCAGTAAACTATCCATCGCCAACCCAAACTCACCAATCAATGAACAAGACAGTTAAAAAAACGGCCCCTAATTTTAAAACCGTAAGTAATAGACTACACCTGACGCAAACTCAATGGAAGCAAAACGTATTATACCCGTGCACAATACAAGACTGAGGAACGTCGTCAGCAACCAAGAATCGATTTTAACAACAAAGCCGAACATACCGTAAAAGAAATGGACACAATACTATCAAAATATTTATCGGAAAGAAATAGAACTAACTGACATATGTCACCTAGTTCATTGTGTTGCATCGGCCTAACTACTAGAGTTAGTAAATGATAAGCTTAGAAATCACGAAGAACCACCCTGGAAGAAAATATTAATACAAAAAATCAATCAAGATAGATAAATGATTGGCCACTTTTATTTTGTCTGGCACTATACCCACTAAGTTGTATATTGAAATCCAGTGGTTATGGTTACAAGCTGAAAAAAACTTCAAAAGAAAACATAGGACATCTTCTCTATATGGATGACTTAAAGCTGTATGCGAATAGTAGAGAGTAACTTCTGAGCCCACTAGAACTAGTACGGAAATTCAGCAAAGACCCATGTGGTATTCCGACACGATAAATTGGCCTTTATACATGTTAAAGAGAAAAAATCCGATACTCGGAAAATATTGTATTCATGAACAGCATCGAATTTAAAGTACTGCTAGCAGATGATAATTATAAATACTTGGGTATTGAACAAACACTAACACGTGACCAAAAGACCACGAAGAAGTAAATTCAAGGTACATTATTTCGGAGGCTTAAACTCCTTCTTAGAACAGAGCTACAGGCCAGGACTCTATATGAGGCAATCAACATATGAGTAATCCTTGCGTTAACTTATACGTTTGGCATTGTAAACTGAACAACAAGGGATCTAAAATAACTAGATATGCAAATTAGAACGATATTAACTAAATATAGACGTCACATCTCAAAGTCATCAATTAATCGATTGTATCTCCCTAGGGCAGAAGGAGGGCGGGGGCTTCTCCCACATTCAGTATTCACAATACATGAGAAATGCCCACTTCCTTTTACATCAGGCACTCGTGCCTACAGATAAAAGCTTATCACCACTAAATATTGCTGACCCCGAGAGGCTCGAAACAAAGAAATCGATCAGAAACATGGGGAAAGAATGGAAAAATAAACTACATGGGCAAATATTCAGCATTATGATTGGTCATGACGTTGATAAAAATCTATTCACCCTCTACTTGAAGAATGGATACATTCGTCCGGAAACTAAAGGGTTCATTGGAGCAAAACAAGATCAGGTTATAGCAACAAGAAATTATAGGAAATATATTATCAAAGAACAAGTTCCAGATGACCATTGTAGAATGTGCCCAGCTACGTCAGAATTAATCAAACATTTATCTTCAGGGTACATTTCCTTGGCGCCTAAAGATTACATTAATATGCATAAGGCAGTAGCAGGTATTATCCATCAAGAATTATGTATCAAATATGGCCTAACTAAAATGGTACAACCTTATTATAAATACAAATCTAAGCCTGTCACGGAAAACGACAATGTCAGGATTTACTGAGATACTGACATAATAATTGATAAAAAAATAACTGCTAATCGTCCTGATATAATTGTGATTAATAAAAAATATAAGCAAGGTACAATCATTGATGTTACAATACCGTTAGATGACAATATAGGAGAGAAAAGGCTGGAAAAAAAAGTATCAAGAACTCTCCCACAAACTGAAAAAAACTTATAGATTACAACAAAGACACATTTTACCTATAATCATATTGAGTAATGTTCTCAAAGAAGAAAACCAAAAAGCTGTGCTACTAAACACTTGCAATATCATCTGCAAAGTCTTGACGATTCACTAACTTGTTGGCAATA
Source organism: Cosmopolites sordidus (assembly GCA_031761425.1). Lineage (NCBI taxonomy): Eukaryota > Metazoa > Arthropoda > Insecta > Coleoptera > Curculionidae > Cosmopolites > Cosmopolites sordidus. The sequence continues at coordinate 113,539 of JARFXV010001610.1, forward strand.
CGAGCCTCGGGTTATTGAAACAAATCTAGAAATTTGTTCACTTGGAGGATTATTACGGGATATCCAATTATTCCGGTTAATAATGAATTAACGTCAAAATATCGGTTGAGCTGTCAAAATGCAATAATTATTTTTGCAATATGCGTTAACAGTGAATAAACTTTATGCGTCATCCCAGTGATTCATTATTACTAAAGCTGAAATACCGCAAATACAGCGTAGGTGTTTTAGACCTACTTGAAAAACACTCTGGAAATTTGACATAAAAATCGTCCGTTTTGATCAAAAATTTGTCCGAATATTCGAATATTTTCGAGCTTTCTTTTAATTTCTCTATGTAAATCACTCCTTGAATAACGAACTAATCTCGATTGCGCCTCATATTTTACTACAATGTTAAATTTACTCTACTTTTCTCTTTCTCTACTACCCAATTCTGCTAAAAAGTAGTTCGATTGAACAGTGTTGAAAATATTCAGGATTGCGCTTCAAAAGTATCTCAGTAAGTAATTCAGTGCACAATATTTCAATTAGGCTTTCCTCGTGCCAAGTTCACGTAAATAAAATGTTTTTAGACTTTTCCGTGACTTTCAGTATTTGAACGGGGTGAGAAAGGAATTCGAGGTGGAAGTGGAAGCCTTGCAAGTGATAAATTTTACACAAGACACGCCCTAGGGATTGGCGCTGCCTTTACGACCGTCTGCTTGCGCTGGGCAGGATAAAGTAGAGGAAAAGCCTTTATGTGGCCCATTTTGAGCCATTGTGTTTTTTAATGTATGGTAAAAAAAACAAGAAAAAGAAAGAGGTGAAATAATGCGCATTAATTTTGATATACAGCTAACCTAAAAAGGCTATAAATTAAAAAAAATGGATATGTTCTTCGTGGTTATACCATGAAATATATACTGTAAGCTAAGAGTTAAAGTAGATAATATATTTCAGGCCATAAATGATAAATTATTAGTAATTGCTGTAATAAGTTGTTGTGGCATAAAACAAATTATACTCGCATAAAAAATAGTGTTACATCGAGTAAGTTTATTTGAATCAGATTGACAATATATCAGACATAATGATTTACAAAAATGTTTGCTTGTTTACTTTAATGTTTCTGTCTATGATTGCAAAAAATATAGCAACTTATAGGTTAAAAAAATTGTTTCAGTCAAAAATTGTTCAAGATATTTTTCGTAAGCTTAGCTAAGCAGCATTTTTTAATATTGTTAAAAGTTTGAACACCACATTGCGTCGTGCAAAAATCTGAATTTTAAAAGGGACGAGTTATTGGTCCAAAAATGAAAGAAATCGTCTTAGGTTTAACATTATTTTTTCCACCACCGTAAGAACGGATAAGATTGTTAGTGTTGCTACATTTATTACATATACAGGTAAACTTGTCATCCATATTTAATTGCGCAAGGGATGCATGATCTTCCTTATTTGGAGCTGTCTGACACAGTACACCACAAAATACTTAGCTTAGTTTGGTCTTACGCTAGATTTGTATTGGCAACTCTAGCAACTCTGTTTTACTGATCAATTTAGATTTTGTTTAGGTGTTCACGATGGACTTAGAAGTGTCAGATGTTCATAGCATACAGCTATGATGCCGGGAATGAGGGTGGTAGGAGCTTTCTATATGGAAAGCAAATTACCCCTAGTAATTATCAGAACAAAATTTAAATTCAGCGTGTTATGAAACTGAAATATTGTACTCGATTACATAGTTCAACAAATTTAAACCTTTTTGATTGATGAAAATAGACGTATATAAAGTATTTTGTAGTTCTAAATCCGAAAATGATAAGCTAATTATTGTAACAGGTACAGTTTTTTGTCATAGGTGGTCGGTGTTAGAAAAAAAAAGCCACGACATATTTTTACAATCTAATATTTATTTAATATAAATATGCAAAACGTGTTAAATCTATGCAAAGACATTACTGAGGATTATGCGAATAAAAATATATTGTATGAGATATCATACAGAGACAATTTTTTTTTTCCGAAACCTACCAAATTTTTCGGAAAAAATCCAAATGGAAGTGTAAATATGCATTTTTAAATACATTCACAGGCTTTCAAGAGTTCATCTGTGAGATTTTTATATTTTTCATCTTCCTTGTTACCCAGAAATCCTTTCACTATACTTAAAAAATACTTCCAAGCCTCCAATTTCTTTTCATTTGATTTTTCCTGAAAACGGAAATTGCCTAGTAGCTTCCTTATTTGAGGTCCAATAAATATACCTTCTTTTAGTTTTGCATCACTTAACTGAGAAAATATTTTTTTAGGTACTTGAAACCATTACCTTCTTTGTCCATGGTTTTGATAAGTCTTTAAGTTTATATCTTTTATTAATCCATGTCTTTTATTAATCCAAGCTTAATATGGAGAGGCGGAAGATGCACCCTTTTTGGGTTAATATGGGGGCATATTTTATAAAGTACCAGGTTCAAAAGAAGTTCTATGAGGTCAATCTTTCTTACTGTAATAACTACCTAAATGGATCGCAAAAAGAGCATTCTCGTCAAAGTCGCAAAAATCAGGTCGACATGTGTGATTTGACCGTATCTACGAGCTCATCTAAATCTGATATTTTAACAAGATAACATCAAAAGACTTAACTCGAAGAGATTTACCACTATACCCCAAATCGCTTTTTTGAACTTCTCAATGCACGTTTCGCTTACCATGTTAGCATTACCAGGAGATGATTTTATCTACCTGATTTAATTAGCTATTAATTATTTAATGATTTATTAATCTACCTGATGATACTAACAGGGTTAGCGAAACATGCGTCAAAAAGTTCAAAAAAGTGATTTGGTGTTTAGTGGTAAATCTCTTCGAGTTTAGTGTTTTACACCGAATATTCCAATAGAAGAATTGAAGATAACATCAGACTCAGGACATGTATAAAAAAATATTGGTTGAACTCTTACGAAATTGCTGGGACTCCCAATAAATTTAAACGAACATAAAGAATGTGTATAATGCGCCTCGGATATCTTACCATAAAAACACGTTTTGTATTACTACATTCGTTAATGCCACACAGAGTTACAGACCATAATAATACCCGTGATAAACTAACCCATTATTTATTTCTATTAAAGCTAAATGGGATTTACTTGATCTATCTATATCAGTGCTTAATATCATTATAGTGAACAAACATTTTTCTAAATAAACCCAATAATTTTTTTTAAGTGATTAAAAAGCAACATCATTTATAACTATGCTAAAACAAAAATGTATGTATAAGAAAATGTTGATTCTCAATTAATAATGAGGATGGTTTTCACAATTTAGTGGATTTTCTTAAATGGAAAATATCTCTAAATATATTGTCGGGGATAAGACTTCTGGCAAATTCTAATTTTACAGTCTTTATAGTAAATAGTAGAAGGTTTATAATGCATTTTCTATTTTACAGTATACAGAGTATGAGGGAAAATACTTTCGAAAGTTTAACTAATGATTCAAAAGTCACAAACGTAAGCGTTCCCGCCAAAGAATATGATTAAATCACTAATTGAAAACATAAGAATTATCATTTTAAGTAAATGTGTGTAAAAGTATATTTTGCAAATATTAATTGGTTATCACTTACCGAATAAACTACAAATAAACGAATGAACATTGTTAAAAAAAATATATTAAGAATCATCTCATAGATCAGCCAAACTCGATGTGACAATGTTACCAACCAATAATGGTTACCAACCAACAATTTCAGTGTAAGATAGTATGCGTATTTAAGTTCAATTTAAAACTAAAAATGTATTATATTCTGTACTTCAATATAACAATATGCTTCTTATTTATAAAAAATCGTATTTACAAGAAACGATATCCAGAAAGGTCAGTTCCAGCTCGGCAAACATTTGTCCAAGTTTCTCAAAGACTTTTGGAACAGGTAGTGTGGAAGACAACGTATTTTTGTTGCTGCCGGCCAGATTAGAAAGATGCTAGGACTTTTTCAACGTGTTAAGGAAAATTAGTTAAAACGGTATCTAGCACTAAGCTCTAGCTTTTGGTGTTATAGTTGGTATCAATTCATATCAATAAAAAAAATAGTTAAAACGGTGCCGTGCTTGCCTTTACTCAAATCGTGGACATTTTGAACATATAATTTAATAAAACAGTTAATTATGTGTTTCATAACGTAAAGTAAATCGCTTCAAATGTGTTATGGTATAAAAAATTAGTGCCAGTAGTTGCAACTTTGACAGTAAACGACAATAATGTGTAAGTTTTCCTTATTTTTGTAACAAATCAAACCAAATTTATGCTGAAACTTATAAAATGAATGGCTATAAAAGTATTATATTATATTTTCAAATAATACCACGGTTGGTTAGGTATGGTTAGGTGCAGAGAGGCTATTTTTGACCAGAAATAACAGTGAGAACAAATTAAATTTAACGAGAACACAAAGATGATTTGGATTAAGGTTAAAATAGTTCTCTAATGCCAAAAGAATACTATCGATATCTCGTATCGCGGAGTCAAAGTTAGTCGACATGGATCGACAAGACCATCAAGAACTAGTATCGTACCGAGGAAATAAAAAAAAAGAACCCGGCTTATCATCAGAAGAGGAAAAGAAAATGCGAAAAACAAAAAAAATCATTTTACACTACAGCAGAACATAACAATCCCAAGCCTAAATATACAGGGAGATATAAAACAACGGAAAGCAAAAGTCCAAAACAATGGTGATGAAACAAAAGATTTAAAAAAGGAAATAATTAACATGCAGGAGAAATGGAAGAAAGAGAAAGAAGAAATGAAAGGAGAATTCGTTCAGGCCAAGGAAAGGATAGGAAGGCTGGAAACGGATAAAATAAAAAAGATTATAGCGATAACTGGATTAGAAATAGAAGTTAAGGATGAAAAAAAATACTAAAAAATAAAATCGATAAAAAAGTAAAAAAAAAAGATCTCAGCAAGAAACATACCAAAACTAGAGAACAACTGGTAACTAAACAAATGGGATGTCAAATTTAAGATTTTGACAAAAAAAAATTAAAAGGAAAATATTTATCGATTCACAATTAACCTATAATAAAAGGACAATTAAAAAATGTATAATAGATACAGTGAGAAAAGGGAGAAATAAATTGCCAGGGTAAACGTATGCTACCAGAAATTGGAGATTAACCGAAAAATGTAGATATAAATGGAATGACAGGAAAGATCAACTGGAATGTCCGAAAATAACATCATAATATAAATATCAAAAAACTAGCGATAAAGGAAAGACGGATTGGAAAATAGTCAACGACCAGGCGAGGAAATATGAACAAGAGTGGGGAAATAAAGAATAAGAAAGGGAAAATTATTAAAAGAAAAGATTAGAAGAAAGAAAATGAGAAGAGGACAAGATGCTGATGAAATAGACGAGATGAAGAAAGAAGAAAATGAAAACAAACTAGATACATGTTTAGAAATATGGAATCAATCCGACGCCTATTATGGACATGGACAGTTTAAGAAGAAAAATAAATAAAACCTTAAGAGGACAATCCAAAAGATTCAAGTTCCTTAAATTGAAATAAACACGGCGATGTGGGATAGCCAATTTTGGAAAAAAAAAATTGTGACCCGTTTTCCGCGGAAATGATTGCATTTCTGATACATGTTTAAAGAAACTTTTTGTTTAAAATGAAGTATAGAATCTGGGTTAAATTTACAAAAGTTCTTTTTCTTACACCCTGCATATCCTGGTATATAAAACTTTGTCAAATTCTTATGAAATATCCAAAAAGGATCAGAACAGCATATTCTTTGTTTCTATATCCCTGTTATCGGGTTGATTAGTGTACGATAGATAAATGGAAATATAGGATCCGGCAGGAAGGTATGGTGTTTTTGAAAAAATAGACACATTCTTGTTTTTAAACAAATATCCAAATGTATTGCTTTTATACATTAGTGGTATATTTCCATTAAATTAGACATTACACAGTCAGGTGCGAAAAATCGCATCGGTTAGGTGGCGTCCATTTTTGTCGAGGCATTCTTGTAGACGGGTAGCAAACCGTCCATACTCCTTTCGAGCATGGCACGAGGAATCCTTTCAATTTCGCGGATTATGGTTTCGGAAAAAGCTTCAAGAATTCGCGGTTTCTCTATGTAAGCTTTGGATTTTAACTTGCCTCATAAAAAGTAGTCAGAAGTTGAAAAGTCTTCTGATCCAGGTGGCCATTCCACATTCCCACGTAATAAAATAAGGCGCCCAGGGAAATGTTCCCTTGGCAAGCTTACATAGACAAACCACAAACTCTTGAAGCTCTTTCCGGAACCATAACGCTCGAAATTGAATTCCATACTCGAAAGGAGTATGAACGATTTTGCTACCAGTCTATAAGAATACCTCGACAAAAATGGATACCACCTAACTGATGTGATTTTTCGCACCTGACTGTGTTATGTATACTTTAATGGTAAGCTAACACTAATGTAAAAAAGCAATACATTTTGATATTCGTTTAAAAATAAGAGTGTGACAATTTTTTCAAAAACACCATACCTCCCTTCCGGACCCTATATAAATATTTGACAAACAGGTGAAATTGTACATCATTCCCTCAAAAATATCACCTAGATTCTTGTACATGTTCGTTATTTTTCCTATTTGGTCATGTGTGATTTTTGACCTCTAACAATCTCACCTCACCGCCTGTCACAACTATTCGTTATTTGCTATTTTTTAGTTGGTTTTAACTAGTTGGTATTATTTGTATAGTATTTTAGTATTTTTATTTGGAATGATTTCTGCCTTTGTGTATCTACCTTTTTTTTGGCGAAATGTGTCAATGATCGGAAAAGATGAAGATTGGATGAAGTATAATCTGGACTAAATCCTAGATATGGTAACATTTTAATTTCGAAAATGCAGATTGTTCTTGGCATTGTTCTTCTAAATTTATATTCAATCGTATATCATCTATCGATACGATCTGATAACATTTTCAAGATTTGAATATTACTACACCCCTAAAACTCCTGAAATGTAAAACTGAGCAGGTCGATCTCAGTGTAGCTGATGTGCGAGACAAAGATTTTATTCATCTAACATTTTGAACTATATATTGTGCTACTCAGATAGACACCACCCCCTATACCTTTTAGTTCGCATTTTTCTTCAACAGCAACAGTTTTCTCTTGTTTTCACAATTTTAAAATATGTCCATAATTATATGGACATATAGTGTTATTTATGTATCCGGAATAGGCAACAATGGTATTGGAAGACGCCATCTGACACATCGCAAAGTTTGACATTGCTGAACGTAGTTTGACTACTCAGAACGTTTTATCATGCGGATGCTATTTTTGTTGTTTAGTGACTTTCATCTCAGTCAAAAAATGGAATTAACTCCTGAGAATTTTCATACGATGTTTTACTACGATGGTGACTTTCGGCATGGATTATCTCAACAATAGTGCATCGATCAACTCACTTCGATTTTTGGCGATGAAGCACCATCTAAAACCACTGTATGTTACAGGTTTAGTGAATTCAATCGTAATCGTTGTTCGCTCAAAGACGAATTTAACGGTCATCCAAAACCGGTTGTTATGCCTAAAAACATCGATACTGTACGCGAACATAGCGTGAGATTCAGAAATCCCTAGGCATTAGTATGACAAAAATAAATAGGATTTTACATAAACATTTAGCCGTTTAGCAAGGATTTGTGCGCGTTGAATTCCGCATAATTTGACAATCGCTCTAAAATGACTCGTGTCGATTTGTGCAAAGAAATGTCCAAAAAGGACAGTAGTGGGAGTCAAAAGCCATGTATAAAATCTACACAAGTGACGAATCTTGGATCTATGCGTATGAGCCCGAAAGAAAACAGCAGTCGATTGTATGGGTCTTTCAAAATGAGCCAAACCCAACAAAAATTGTTCGCACAAGAAGCATAAATTGTAGCCTAATTTTTTTGAGATAAATGGGTCTGTAGCTACAGTGCCACTAGAAAATCGTAGAACAATCATTTCTGAATAGTACACAACCATTTTGTTTGTCTGAAGTAATAAGAAAAAATAACCAGCGACGCAGGATCATTCTTCAAAATAACAACCCGAGCTATCATACCCCGGACTAAACAACTCAATATTTGGCCGGTCAAGACATCGAATTGATGGCTTATCCGCCGTTGAGTTCTGATTTGACACCCAATGATTTATTTTTGTTCCCATCCGTGAAGAATAAACTATGTGGTCAATGATTTTCGAAGCCAGAAGAAGCGGTTAATACGTTCAAAATGCATGTTTTGGAAATACCTCAATCAGAATGGAAAAAGTGCTATGAAAATTGGTTCAAACGTATGCAAAAGTGTGTCGATCATCGCGGAGGATAATAAAAAACAATAAAACCATTTTCAATGATAAATATTTGTTTTTATTTATTATTCCGGATACATAAATAGCAACCCTAGGTAACAGTAAATTAAAAAAACAATTTCAAACTTTATAAATTAATAATTATTCTTGATCATGCTAGAAAATACATTAAAGTAAAATATTTCTATATTCCGAAAACAAATTCTAATTTGAAAATAATTTTTATAAAGATTCATATTGGTTCTGTGTATGTTCTAGCGCTATTACACATATCTAATTAGAATGTTAGCAAATATTAGATGCATAGTTGCACGATGTATAGTTTAAATTTGCATTTGCTAATACCCGTAAGGGTTCCTATGTTTGTTAATATTTGGAACATGTGTGTATGTTTATCTGAAGTTGCTATGTTACTATTGATGCTAACGGATGGTAAATATTAGCAACGCATTAAGGATGTATCGGAGGTACAATTCGAGGCAGGAAAATGAATATTAATAAAACAATTCAAAATTGGTTTCAAATAGTTTAAGTTACATAATCTGAAAGTCTGAACTTTGTTTGGGGCCTAAGATTTTTCTTATTCTTTTTCTTTCCCCTTCTTTTATTCTCCCTTTCAATCTCCTCAATGTCTGTCTTTCTATTCAAAATGAGCGGTTCTACCCCATATAGATATTCTGGCTTAATAACTGTGTTGTAATGTCTCAGTTTTGTATTTTAGATATGCATTTTTTGTTGTAAATATTTTGTGTAAGTCTTAATGCAGTTTCCATTTTTTGATATCTACCCTTATTGAACGGTTTTACAACCCATTTTCTATGATTATTTCACCCAAATATTTGATTTGAGAGACTCATCTGACCATATTTTGTTTTTAGAAATGGTGTTCTTGGTCCTTTACAGGTTATGTATTGTGTCTTTCCAAAGAAAATTTGGAGTCTTACCTTCACTTTTAGGATATCAATCTGTTTTTGTGCCGTCATTATATCTTGAGCCAAAATTGGTCAATATTCAAGGCCGACTTTTTTCACGCCATTCCTGTATTACTTTTTCTAGAACACAGTTAAATAAGAGTGGCGAGAGTCCATCCCTTTGTCATGTATCTAAAAAATGGGAATTTTTTTATACATGATTTTCAGTATAAGTTTTAATTTCGAAGGGCTCGGAGATGTCACCCATGCATTTAACTTTTAACATTGTTTTAGTTAGTGTTGCTTTAATAATTGCCAGCGTTTTCAGATCTAGTTCTTGTTATTTCAAGATTTGGAATAAATATTCGCGATCAATAGAATCATAGGTTTTTTTGAAATTCACAAATGTACAGACGAGATTTTTATTGTATAGTTTTTGATGTCTTAGGATTAACTTTAGATTCAGGATCTTTTTAGGGAAGGATCTGCCCAGTCAAACTAGTCTTCCAGTAGGTTTTAACTGTCCCTGTGCTCTGTCTGGTAGACATTGAGATACAATCTTGTAAGAAACTGGGGAAGAGATATCGCTCTATAGTTGTTTACATTCGTTCTATCTCCTTTCTTATTTAGTGGATGGATTATAGAATTTTTACAATCTTCTAGAAACTATTCGGTTCGCCAAACTTCTTGTAGAATTTTGGTTATTTCCTTGATTGTACCTGGACGAACGCATTTAAAAAGTTCAGCAGTGATTCCATCTTCACCGGAAGCTTTGCTATTTTTAAGTCGCTTGATTTAACAATATTTTTATTATTTACAATAAAAATATTTTTTATAGTTTTATTAATGACTAAATCCAGAATCGCCTACAATTTTGATACATTATACGAAACTCAAAGGCGTTAACCAGAACTAACCCTAGGTATTAGGTATCAGCCACTAGAACTATTTTAACAACGGTGAGTTTAGCCAATAATAAAAAGTAATAAAAGTTCTCTTGTTCTTTTTAAAGTTCATTTACATGAAAGGGAATTCTTTTTGCGGCTATAATCTGTTTATTAATGATAGAACACAATCGCGAGTAAGTATATTTAGTATATGTCACTGAATTTCGCAAAGGTCTTTTTATTACGACAAATATTCGGCAATATCACTTAAATTAGCTTGCATACACCCTTCAAGGAGTTTAGAACATGCATTTCCTCTTTCCTCGAGTAACGACCACGAGGTAATCCGGCCATATGTCTGTTCATTTCATTCCATCTATTTCATGTTCCTTAAGCCAAACTGTTGAGCCAAGCATAGTGGTAGCTAAACGGCAACTAAGGCAATCAGATGTCATATACAGGACCACCAAAGTGGCGGGAGTTACTCTACAGGATCTAAAAGACCAAATCCCGATTACAACAAATAATAAAATACTTAATCAAATGTGTGGATGAGCACTAATTCAACGCTCTCTCTTTATAACACACAAAGTGATCATAAAAGCGTTGGCGAGGTTGCATATTAATTCTTATATTAGAATCTTGGGTATATAACTATTAACTCAATGGGATTTATGACTAAACACCAAATTACTTGTTTTCCATTGCTCAACGCGCGATTCGCTGACCAACATGGTCATCATAGATGGACTCGAATCAGCATAGATGTTATATATGTTAAAAACCTTGAGGAAACTATCTCTTGTGGTAGTATGCAAAAAACACGTATGCAAAAAAACATGCTACAAGCATTGGTTGGCTGGTCTAAGATTCTGAATAATATAAAATACATGCATGTGCAAACTGTGTTCATAAGTACTATATATATATATATATATATATATATATATATATATATATATATATATATATATATATAAACGTTTATTTCACTTCCATGTCAGAACCTGGCATGTACTGATCAAAAACTTTTCTCTTCAAATAAAGTGAAGTTTTAACTAACTAACTCTTTTTCAGGTTTATTCTCAAGCCAAATGGGTTTTTCGCCCTTTGCAGATCTAGTATGTCTTTTTTTGGTTCATGTGGGTCTTGTGACAAGAGAACGATATCATCTGCAAATCTAAGATAGCTTAAGTGTGCACCATTTATTTTATTCCATCTTGTTCCCAATCTAGACTACGGAACACCTTTTCAGGGCAGGCTGAAAAAAGAACAGGCGATATTGAGTCACCCTGCCCTACACCCCGTTCTATATTGATTTTAACTTCAAGATCATCCATGTGAACTCTCGCTGTAGCTTTATCATACAAGGATTTCAGTAGGTTCACATAGGCTATGGTTTATCCCTAGATTAATCAATGCATCCATTATGGCTTGCTTTGATATAGAGTCAAACGCCTTTTCATAGTCAGTAAAAGTGCCACTACAGAAACCTAGAACGGTCAATTCCGAATGGTACACAACCGTTTGTTTGCCAGAAGTCTTTGAAGAAATAAGAAAAAACAACCAGCTACGTAGGATCATTCTTCACCATGACAACGCAAGCTCTCACACATTCGACCGAAAAAATAAATATTTGACTTTTCATCGAATCGAAAACATCGAATTGATAGATCATTCGCCGTACAGTTGTGATTTGACACCCAATATATTATTTTTGTTGCTGGCGTCCGTGAAGAATAAACTATAACTATTTTAAACTATAAACTTAGAATAATATATATATATATATATATATATATATATATATATATATAAATATATATAGATTTATGTATATATATATATATATATATATATATATATATATATATATATATATATATATATATATATACATATATATATATATATATATATATATATATATATATATATATATATATATATATATATATATATATATATATGTTACTAATAAATGTATACAATTTACCACATTTTTACCAAAATTACAAAATAAAATCTCGAAGTTTCCTCTTTGAAATATTTACGAGAAAGAGCTGTTAAACATAGAATTTCGTCAAATATTTATTCTTACATTATACTCCTTAGACACCCGTCCGGACTATGTGGCCTATTTCTCAAGACGTCTGCTTGAATTATGTACAGTAATTCCGACGAAATGTCCCGTTCCATTTCCCCTATTTCAAACGTCCATCCAGAGTTGGTCTTGTTTTTCAATTAGAATTGCGGCTGTTTTCTAGCCAAACGCTTTTTATCATGATTGTCGCCACGTCTAGATTCATTAGTCGTCTCGGAAAATTCTGTCCGGGGGCAATTTAAAATTGTAATTGCTCTCGAAAAAAACAACCTGTTGATTTTCTTTTTTACACCGTTTTTTATTTTAAATTCATATTCAATTTTTCAGTTAAATATTCGTCAAACTTTGTTAAAAAACATACAATTACTTATACACACGACAAGTTATCGACATTATATATACCCATCTGTTATTAGACTCACATTCATTGTATTATTTTCTACTCTTATATAGGGGTGTCCAGCCAGTTTGTAGAGATTTTCCATTAGATGGCGCTAACTAGCTCTAATTAGCGGTAATGAACAAAAATCTGTGTTGGAGTAGTAATGTTTACTTACATATTATTTATTCCAGACATATATATATATATATATATATATATATATATATATATATATATATATATATATATATATATATATATATATATATATATATATATATATGTATATATATATAATGTTTACGTTTAGATTGACTTTGGTTTGCTTTTAGTCGGTCAAGTTTTTTATTTCAAAAAGGGCAAGAATGCTGTCAAGACAAAAAACTAGATGAATGCCGTTTATGGAGAGAGTTCTGTTGGAGAGACACGGTGTAAAATTGGTTTGGTCGGTTCAAAGGCGTAGATTTTAACATGGAAGATCGGCATTCTTTTAAACACTGACATTAAGGAAATAAAAGCCATAATGGTCTGAAGTGGATAGTAACTACTGATGAAAAATGAAAAAATTAATTGTGTGCAATAAGGTGTAATGATAAAATCATTGGGATTGCCACAGTCAACGGTTTGGTTGAATAGACGGGCTTCCCCGATGAAAATTATACTTTGCATATGGTGGGTTTGAATGAAACCCATACACTTTGAAGATATTTCATGCAAAAAAACGATCAACACTGACCTCTGCTGATCACAATTACATCAATTTAAGGCAACAATTATTGAAAACCGGCCAAAATTAGCAAACAGGAAAGGCATCTTGTGTCATCATGGCAATTCACGACATCACTTTTTAATCAAAACCCGGCAGGTGTGCCTTATTTAGTGTCAATGCGGATGTTTGGCTCCATCCACCGACAGGTGAGCCTTGTTGATTGTCAATTTGGATGTTTGGCCCCATCGACCTTACTCATCGAATTTCGGTCCTATCATCGGGGTTATCAGCTATTCCACTCCCTGCAAAATTAAATAGAAAATCTTTTTAAACAGGCGAAGAGATGAAAAACAACCTGTAAATAATTTTTCACAATATAGATGTTAATTTTGACAAGAAGGTGTTACGGATCTACTACTACCTTAGCAAAAAATGGAAAATAATAATGTTAGATATATTATCGATTAAATTATATTATGGATTAATATTATAAATGTGAAAGTATGTTTGTTTGAATGTTTGTACTTTGATCACGCTCGACTCGATGGAAAGATTCTAATGAGTAGTACTCACTTTTCGTGAGTTCCCCGAAACTATAAGACCTATAAAATTAAAATTTGGATGGAATGTTCTTCATGCATCCTAGATATTCGCTAAGGAGAAAAGTTGATAAAAATTAACTTCTAAGAGGGGTTGCGGGGGCGTAAAGATAAATATACTCCCGTTTTTGGACTTTAAACCTTACAGACTTGATATGTACCAGGGCTGTTCCTCAGGCATCACAGATGTGCGCTAAGGAAGAGGAAGGTTCATACAAATCAACTCCCAAGGGAGTTTGCCGGGGTGTAAAAGATAAATGTTTTAAGATTTAATTTAGAAATAAAAAAAGAAATCAAACATGGTAATAAACTAACTTCATTTTATATAAACAAAACAAACCAATTATTACATATAACCGCAATTATTTATTTATCTGTTAGGCAAATATTTCTATTGCTTTCGCTTAAAATGTAAAAATATAATTAAGAAAACATAGAATAATTGAGTTTTTAAACTACTTGGAGTTATCGGGAGTATCGTCTCACAAACTGAAGTCCAAAGTTCTGCTGATGCGTATCTTGGATACCCCAAGATTACGCATTGGTTCAAGATTACGCATTGCAGAGCTGGAAAGAAATGTAATTGAGGCTACTATGCAACTGGTGCAGCGAAAAGAGATGAAGTTTTAATTTCTCGCGTCGCAATAATTCCAAATAACACAGGCCAACAGTTATTTTAGTGCCGTGGTATTTGGAGCTAATTACATATAAATTTGATACCCTAAATTCAAATATGGCATTAATTTTTACCTAGGAACTTAAATTTCTAAGATCTAACTTTTTAGTGAAATATACATTACATTATTTTAAATTAAGTCCATGGATCAAATAAAAAACTAAACATATTTTTTAGATATTTTTTATTATATTATACAAATACAGAGGAAAATATATAGAATATATAGAAAAAATCATCAATGAAACCAACTAGTCACTGAATACTTCAGAAGTATTTTCCGTGACATTCTTAAATGTATTTTGGATCAGTCTTTTCTGAAACTCCAACAATGATCTGCCAGCATGTACGTATCTCATCCTTGACAGCGGTCTTCAATCCTGATGAAATTTCCACTTTGTCACTGGTGTCACTGGTGTCTAAGTGGCTATATAAATAGTGTACCTTAATGCTCATTTTACACCCAATGGATCTGGAACTATTAATAATCTTGTTTATCAGTTTCACATAATTTTTAGCTTTGCGTTTGCAAAGAAAATTTCTGACAATTGCAACGAATGAAGTGCAGGCTTTTCGCTCAGCCCCATTCGAATTTACGTAGGCCGGATCCTTAATGAGTAGTCTTATTTGTGGGTCGTTAAATATCCTGTTTTAATTTTTTCTATACTCAACTGAGGTATTTTTTTTCCTATATATGAAAAGCATTCTTATCAAGAACCTTTACAAAATGCTTCATTAGGGCCAGCTTGATATGCAGTGATGGAAAGATGTCCAACTAAAGAGTCGTTAATGACTTTTTTCCTCAACGTCCATGTTTTCTCTCTTAGGTTACTGTTTTCTAACCCAGTGGTGTGTTTTGTCTGGGCTATCCCAGAGGCACAAGAAGCAAGGATGTTTAGTGTACATTTGGTGAGTAACACCCATACTTGAATGTATTGAATTGAAAAAACCATTGATAGATAAGTGGATGTATCTAAAAAAGTAGAGCAGATAAAAAAACTGATTTCATATTTAGATTTAGCGTCCCAAATAGAGCTAAAATCAGTTCCAAAATCTTAGGCACCAATGTTTTTTTTCTTGTAGGCCTGTGTAATCTACTATTTCAGTTCAAAAGGTTACAGTTTCCTCTGAAGTTAGGGTTTTTAATCAATAACTCCAAATACAAATACTGACAGTAGCAGGTACATTTGAGCACGCCATGTTTCTCACATGGTCAACTTTACGTAAGTTGCTCCAGAGCAAAGGTCTCCAACCTACGGCCCGCGGGTCAAATCCGGCCAGCCAGTGTCATCAATCTGGCCCGCCACTAGCAAATTTAGCAAGCGTATGCTCGCTTAGGGCGCCAACTCGGCGACTAGTTTAGAAATTATAGATAATGACAGGAAAATTAAAATGGTCAGCATCTTCAACAATTTTGACAATTTTACAAACTTTTAATGTCAACGTATCGGAGGGTCCTCTCCCCCCTTTTTCAAAACTAAACTAAAAAATAAATTATATTAATTTGTAATATATAAAGTATCCGATGTGAAAGTAAATATATTTTTTTGTGTATGTCAACGATACTTTAACATTTTTATATATTAAAAATTTTGTTCGTTAGGCAAATTTATTACAAAAAAGAATCACTGAGAATTTTGTCTCCGTTTGGTTTTTTGTTTTTACGCAGTGATTCTTTATTTACATAAGAACAGGTATTTTTGATATTTTTTGAGTTTTAGATAGTGGCGAAAAACCCAAATAAAGGAAAAAAAAATATATGTAAATTGTTAATAAACTATATAGTGAACATATTAAAATAACATTGATATCAGATGCCCACATCTTGATTTGAGAATACTGCGAGTGTGATCAAAATACTATCGCTACATGTTACATTAATGTTACATACTATGCTATATTAATACAGCAAACTGCAAACTGCGATGTAACTGCCGGCAGCGTACACACAGAAGGGTTAATAATATGTATAATTTTTGTGGTGTTTTGTAATATATTAAACTATCTTCTTCAAAACGCTTTCAAATAAGAGTGTCATCTAAACAATAACGCCCCTATTTACAATGTAAATTCGCAATTCAGTCACCCTCGCATTCCCATTGAATTAGCAGGCAACTAGCTGTCAAGAACTATTTGGCTGTTATTTTCTATCAGAAATGTCTATGCAAGACCCAAAAGAGTGCGTATGCGCATTCTTGGCTCTTTCTCTTTACGCTCCTGGTTGGTGCCCTTACTAATCAATTATTAAAGGGATAGAATATGATTATTTATATCAGAAGAATAGTTCAAGATTTCATAAATAATACAAGTCGACATAATTTTTGCAACATTGATGAGAATGCTCTTTTCGCGTTTCATTTAACTAGTTATGGGGTAACAGCGGAGTAACAGCTAGTATTTACATAAACTATTTAAGTTTCTCCTTCTTTTAAAAAAAAAATCTACGAACTTTTCGAACAATCGAATATATAAATCATATAATCCCCGTTCCTCTTTCCGAAAAATAAACCTTTTCACAGAAATGCCCTAGCACACCCCATTTCCAAGGATCTGCTTCTCCTTTATATCATGGGACCATTGATATTATTTGTACCTGACTTTAGACTGGACAATGTAAGAATTAGCACAAGACCCTAAAGGAGGTATTTCCACAGTAGTCTACGAACTTTTAATGGCAGTTTTATTGTTTTCTATAGTTTAGTTTGTTTATGTTTCCTTTACAGTATAGTCAAGTGTTTAACTCGATTTTATATAAAATGGCAAGTAGTCGGTTTTGCAAAAACCCAGCGGATAAGATTTGTTATATATGGCGACGATTTATTTTAAAGTTATAAGATAGATCTATATCCGAGGAAATCAAAAAAGCCTATCTTTTATATTTTAAGTGCCAAATTGGAGATCAAAATAACAGTTGGACTCATGTTTGCGGTGTAAGTTGTTACGTAAATTTAGTGCAGTGCATGCATCGCAAGAAAAAATCTATGCCGTTTTCTGTTCCTATGGTGTGCAGAGAATCTGCTGACCATGTAAGTGATTGCTACTTTTGTATCACTAAAACAGAGAAAATTTCAAAAATGCAAAGGGACAAAATTCAGTATCCAAATTTTTCTTTTACACTTAAGCCAGTTCCTCATAGCCAGGAACTACCGGTAGCGATTGCGGCTTTTAGACCTGGACATCGGGTTTCCCGGTGATTCTAATTCTTCATCAGGATCGACTTCCTAAAAACACCAGTTGTGACCCAACATTTTTAACAACTTCCAATGAACCTTACTTAATAACTCAGAATTAATTAAATCATTTGGTACGTGACCTGGGATTGTCAAAACAAAAATCGAAACTTCTTAATTCCAGACTTCAACAGTGGAATCTGTTAGATAAAAATGCGAAGAAAACGGAATGTAACAATTTCAAGTTTTTATAAAGTGGAAGGATAGCTATGTGCCTGTTGTTATATTAACAGTTTAATGAATGAGCTTAATGTGGAACATGTACCTTCCGAGTGACGAATTTTCATGGATTCGTCGAAATACAGACTAAAAGCAGTCTTACTTCGTAGTGGAAACAAAAACCCATCTATTGCTTTAACCGATTCAGTGACAATGAAAGAAACCTTTGACAACTTGGCAACCATACTAAATTGCGTTAAATAGGGCAACAAAAGAACATTACAGTAAGAAAGATTGACCTCATAGAACTTCTTTCGAACCTGGTACTTCAAGTAAAAAAAATTGTCCGTCTTATTAACTCAAAAAGATGCTTATTCTGCCTCTTCATATTAAGATTGGACTAATGAAAATTCCTTTCTGTTACTTGGTGGTCCGTAACAATTCGTTTCGTAAACCGGAATTTTCTAGTGCATAATGAAAATGAGTGGCAACAATTTCGAACAACAACAGTGCGCTATTACGTCTTATTTCAGACTTGGACGCAGTGGAACTGGAACTTTTGGAAAGCTTCAGAAAACAGATCCATGGAAACGATGTTTTGTCACCCAGATTTCCAGGTGGTTAAAACCATTCTCAGAATCAATCGCATTGTGTCCAAGTCTAAAACAAAACTTGATAATGCACCGTTTTTCGAAATTCTTGTCATTCATTTTAGGGTTAGAAAAATCTGGTTAACGAAAAGAATTTCTAGGAACCACAAGTGACTTTAACGAGTTCAAACTGCTATTGGCCTGCCTCTTCACCAAAAGCGGTGCCGTTATTTAGCGGCCGTAATGCAGCGGATATAAGAACACTCTTTTAAGAACAGTTCCAAGAGATGACAACGGATGTGAATGGACAGTGAGCGTATTGCGGTAGAGAATGGACGATCTGGATTATTACTATATTTAGAATATGCAGTGTAATTGTTTAATAACTTCACAAGTCAACTTTTTTATTTGAAGTGATAGACTAGTACTTCCAAATGTAGAGTTGCAGGAAATAACTTGTCTAAACAAAATTACAAATAATGCTTTCCGGTGTTACTTACTTTCCGGGTAGCTACTAAAACAATATTTTGTTAAATGGCAACACCGTTTTTTTTACATAATTTGACAAATTTTAAAATTCGAAATATAAATAAGGTTATTATTTAACAAAAATGCAACTTTTTCTGTTAAAAGAAAGTAGTTTAAAATAACAATAAAAATAACTCTTATAAACTTATCAATGATTTTTTTTTAACTTACTGGTGCCTTCCTTGTAATCTACAATAATAACTCTTTTAACGATTTTATTATTACTAACATTTTCCAACATATTGGACATAATGTTATTAATGTCTCACCGAATTAATTGTTTCACTTTATCTACATAATTAGAAGCGGTCACGTATACTTTGGTTTTTAAGAAACCCCATAGGAAAAAATATAAAGATGTGAGGTTAGGCGACCTAACAGGCCACTCAACTGAACCCCCTCTTCTTATCTTTCTGGCAACTTATCTTATCTTTTCATGAACATAATCCCGCACATTTGGCGTAAAATGAGGCGGTGCCTCATCCTGTTGGAAGTAGAATAGCCTTCTTTCTACTAACGATCGTTCATTAATAAACAATTCAAGTTTGTTTCTCAATAACTCTAAATAACGTTTACCATTTAAATTTTGTTCTATGAAGATCCGATCACTTTTTAATTGTAGATTACATACCATACGTTAACTCTTGGATTATTTTGTCTTATTCTTTCTTCAGCCCAACAAGGATTACTGTCAGACCAATATCTGTAATTTTGTTCATTGAGCATGCCATTTAAATAAAAAGTTCGCTATAAAGTCGTTATAAAAAATGTGCTTCTCGAAATTGGGTTGCTGACGCTTCTTGTCCAAAAACCAGTAGTTAAATTACAATCTTCTATCACAATCATTATCATGCAATTCTTGTACGCTTCTCATTTTGTATAGATGATAATTGTTCCCCTATAAAGTGGCCCATATCTTTGACTGAGAACAATCTACCTCTTGGGCAATTTTGTACCTTGACTTGTGATGATTTTCCACATTACAAAGAAGAATAGATACTTCAGTAACAATATTTTTTCGCCTTTTGCGGATCCTTGAGTGCTACCAGTTATTTCTTAAAAGCTCCGGATTTAAAAGAGACTTATCAGGATGTCTTGCAGCGCACGCATCGCGTAGACTTAAGCCACCAAAATGAGGAAAGATTGCACTCAAATCAAATGCAACAGCTTTCAAATAACACAATGACTGCACAATAATGATAGCTCCTGTCAAATAACACAATTTTTGTATAATTTCCAAGGCCTACATTGGTATGTTAGTTTATTTTAGGTTCTACCGACTGCAGATTATTTTAGTTGTTTTTGTTAATTATTCTAAACCGGCTACTTCAATAAAGAAATGTGACATAACATTTTCTATTTCGTCGTTAAAGATTCGTCAGTTTATGTTAAAAAAATATGGTGTTGCCATTTAAGAAGATATTATTTTAGTAGCTACTGAAGAAATCTGGTAACCTTGGAAAGCATTGTTTGTATTTTTTCCTAGTCAAGTTGTTTCCTACAACTTTGCATTTGGAAGAATTAGTTTATCACTTCAAATATAAAAATTTGCATAAAAAATTGCACTGGATATAGCCATCGGAAAACGAAAACTATCGTTTGGAGGAGACTGAGATATTTAGAAATGATGCTAGAGAGGGTGCATTTAAAATTATTTGTTTTAAGTGGGCTTTTTTATAGTCTTTGCCCTTCACATTATATCAAGCTTCATTATTTCCTACAAAAATAATCAATATTTGACGTAATATTTGACGTATTAATAGCTATTTGACGTAACGATCACAATTAACGCAAAAATTATTACCGCACACAAATTATTTTGTGGTGTATTTTTTTTATTACATGTTGTGGATATGTTAAGTAAACCTTAAAAAAAATGCAATTTTCAAGCAATATATCGACGAAATTTTCGTTAGTCACAAATAGATTACTAAAAAACTATGTATCTAAATATGTAAATGTCAAACAAAAGGGAACTGATAACATACGGAATACGATACTTGACACATTTCAAACAAAAAACCAATTTTTATTTTTTAATTCATGAAGTTGTAGGATTTTTCAATAAAATTGATTTTAAAATGATGACACGGATTGTGCCAATATAAAAAAGATCCGCCGCCGAAATTGGTTTAAAAAACTCGACCTGTTGACACTCATCCCTACATCTCCGCCTCCATCCTATCGAACTTTCTATTGCGGTGGCCGTCGTTCACCATTGTTATGGAGGATGCATTCAATTTTATAATGGAAAGCAGCCCATTATGCTATCGTATAAGTCGAAATCTACATTCAGAAAACGTCGAAAAGTTTGTTGGAAAATAATATAAGTTGAAATTGTTATTGTTGGCTTTCAACTGAAATAATAGACAAATATGAGTTCAACTGAGAGAATAAAAATTTTATAAAATATAGGGGAGAGTTGCCTATTTTGAACCCACACCTAAATTGAACCATCCAGGTGTTTTCTACATTTGGCAACCTGGAGCCATATTGCAATGAGAGTACAAAGCCTATCGAGAATTATCTCCCTCTACCGAATTTCACAGGAATCGGCAGTCGGCATTCAACACTATGCACGTGTTTGTGTTTTACGAATGTTTCTTGTAGTTCTTCTTAAGTTTTCCTAAAGTGAATTTTTTATATTAGTACCTATAAGTAATTTATATATTGTACGTACTAGGGATACACAGTTAGCAACATACTCACCCATTTTAAATATTGAATTATTAGTTTTAAATAAATGAGGTTAATTGTAACGAGTTGATCCGTAGTTCCCAAATTGAACCCATTTATGTTTCGGAAATTGAACCGGTTGAATTTATGCTGCTTGTTTCAGGCAAACCTTGAAAATGCCAAAGAGAGGCAAATATGGCCTTTGGACGGAAGTTGGCATGGCCATGGCCATTCGGACATATAAAGAGGAAGGTGTAGGATTGCACGAATGCGCCCGGCGGTACAACATTAATAAATGTACCCTTTTAAAACACATTAGAGAAACCAATAAACATGCCACCGGAAATGTCAAGAAAATAGGTACTACGTGTGTTTTTTCGAATGAAACTGAAAACGCACTAGTACAGAACATTATTCAATTTGAAGAAATGCTTATGCTTTATGGTATGGAAAAACACCAACTACGCTATTCATTTAATAAAGAGAACAAAGTTGCTGGCAAGAAATGGTTTTATGCATTTATGCGCAGACACCCGAACTTATCAGTACGTCAGCCAGAATGCACATCACTAGCGCGAGCACGAGACTTTGAAAAAGGAAAGGTAATGCAATTTTTCGATATTTTAGAGCAGCTTGTTGACAAACACCATATTACCGCAAATGCAATATTTAACGTTGATGAATCTGGCTACACGACAGTTCAAAAAAAAATGTAAAAGGTTGTCACTCAAAAAGGTAAGCGCCAAGTGAGTGGAATTGCTAGCAGGGGAAGAGTTTTAAACACTACAATGGTTTGTTGCTGCAATGCCCCAGGTCTTTATATTCCGCCTATGATTATCTCTAAACGAAAGAGATTTGCCCCTGAACTTGCACGAGGAGCTCCATCAGGAAGTATCGTTGAAATATCTGACACTGATACATAAATAGCAACCTTTTCCTTAAGTGGCTGAAACATTTTCACCATGTGGTTCAGTCAAGTCTAGATAAGCCAGTAATTCTGTTACTAGATGGCCATTCCACACACAGCAAAAATCTTGTAGCTCTAGATTTTGCTCGTCAGCGTTCCATTCATCTTTTGCAACTATCTGGTAAAACTACCCACCGTTTACAGCCGTTAGATGTTGGTTTTTTAAACCCATGCAAAACTATTACGCCCAGGAGCAAGATTCGGGGCTACGAGCACACATTGGACAACCCATAACAGTTTATAACGTGTCCGAATTATTGAGTAGGGTTTATGCAAAAGCTGCTGCTGTCGGTATTGCGAAAAAAGCCTTTAAAGGAGCTGGGATTTGGCCAGTCAACCGTAATAGTTTCGGGGACCACTTATTTGCCCCATCAACTGTCGTAACACCTCCGATTCATGAAAACCCAGAGAATGGTAATATCTCTTCAGAGCCACCTGCCGAACCTGAGGCTGACACAGAGGATACATCACTTCACAATCAACCCACCAGTTCTTCTAATGGTACTTTACAGCAAGTTGATTCTGCTTGTTCGTCTTTAGTCAAGGTTTATTTCAGAAAAGTATTTGGAGAAATCACTCCAGAGAAATTTAATCAAAGTCTAAATGAGCTAGCACCTGTTCTTGAAACAAGTAAAATTGTTCAAAAGCGTAAGAATAAAACAACAGCTTCTGAACCCCATACAAAGAGGATCTTAAAGAAAAAAAAACAAAATACAGAGAACAAGCAAGCAAAAACCAGAAACAGTAAAGCGAAGAAAGACGCCAGTAGAAAAAGCAACTATGAATTTATTTTCCGGCAATGAAAAGAAACCAGAAATACAAATGAAAAATCCATCACCAAGCTCAAGTGATTCAGAAGATAGCACGGATGATAAAAACAGTAACGAGTTGTGTTTATACTGCAGTGACAGCTACTTTAATTCTAAACCAAATGAAGGTAGGGCAAATGGTTACTGGATGTGTTGTTTCAGACATAATTTCCAAATGTCTATATAATAAATTAATATTTTTTTAAATACTTGCTACAGAAAATGTTTTATTTATATTCGCATCATTCGCTCTTATTATAGCACTCGTGATTACCAGAACATTTTTGACGAGTAACGCCATCTTTACGATAGAGCTGAAAACTTTTCAGACTACACTCGAATTTAGTTATTAATTTTGTATAGTTATTCACTCTGTGGTACTCATTTTCTCTTACGCAATGAGCTTACTTACTTACTTACTTATTTACTCCTAATTCCCCTGAACATTTCCTAGTGCTTGTTCTAGGTTCTGCAATCGTAGCTGTTCTTATATCGTCGGCATGAAGAGACCGTGGGCGACTTAATCCCTTGTCTTCAAGACTCAAGACGGCACCTTCCACATCAATTTGGCAAATCTCACGAACGGCGTCTGTAAATTTGAAGTCTTCTTTAAAATAATGTCTTAAATTTACCTTAATTTCGCAACTTTAAAAACCCTCTACTGAATATTTCGCAGTGGAATTACTTTCATACTAAAGAAGGAATGTTTATTTGTTGGAGCAAAATATTGCAAAAAATCGGATTATCTCTTGCAAGATTATATTGATGTGCAATTCGAGGATCAAATTAGAATTAGATTATATACATTTTAAAGTTCGTTTATAGTTGTGGGCAGACTCAAACTGCAATCGTTCAAGAGTTAAACAATGCTATCCTAGATATTTTCTATTGGCGATACCTTTGTCAGGCAAATATAATTGTTGTAAACCCGTACAAATTTCAGAAACAATACTCTATCTGGAGTCATCTTGCTAAGATATTATTATCTTGCCAAAAATACTGTTATCTTGCTAAAAGATATTTATAGAAGATTTAGAAGAGCTTTCAGATCCCGCCTAAAGACGGACTGCAATATTTCGGTTAAATAACGGTATGCATGCATCTTCCTGATAACGGTGACATGTGACCCAAACGTGTAGCATTCTAGACCATAATTCCTGGAATTATATTTCACAGTATAATTATAATGTGAAAGTTAAATTGTGCCTTTTACCTAGAAAATATCTTACGATTCTAAGTTTATCATGACTGATTATTATCATCATTCTATTTATTTATCCAGGTATAATCGAATGTAGGTCTCTCCATCTTTGTCTGTCTTGTGCTGTTTTTTTCTATGCCAATACTCCGTTTCTCTTTATGTCATCCACCCATCTCATTTGTAGTCGTCCTGGTTTTTTTTTAACCTTCATATGGGCACCAGTTTTGAACAACATGGTTCCACCTATTGTCTGAGAGACTTTGGTTGTGTCCCGTAAATTCCCATTTAAGTTTGGTAGCACATTCTACTATGTCTATAAATTTGGTCTTTCGTATTTTGTCGTATCCACTTATTTTCTTTGTGATCTTGTAGTGTTATATTCAGCATTTTTCGCTCAATAACTCTATGTGTCGTGTCAGTTTGTCAAGATTGGACTTAGTAAAAATCCAAGTCTACACTCCATATGTCAGCACAGGGAGTATGCATGAGTTGAATATTTTGGTTTTATGTTCAACTAATTTTCAAACCATGTAATGACCTCTTTTGAATCACTTGACGTGCCCCACCCATCCCTTCCATTGGAGAGTATATGTTTCGTCTCTTGATATTCAGACTCTTCAGGGCACCGACATGTGTTCTCTCGTCAAGAGTAGGAAGAACCGATCCACAGTCAACAACTCATACTTTTCGCCGACTTCCCGTCGGATGGCGCATATATACAGTGTTAGAATTCTTTGGACTACGTCCAAACAACAGTAGGGTAAAAGCGAAGTATATTTTGTAACTTTAACTAATGATTTTTTTCATCATAAAGAGCTCGAAACCTTTTTTTTTATTTTGCTAACAATTGACAACGTCGCCAGTTGTTAAAAAAGAAGAGAAAAAGTTAAGTTTTTTGTTTCACTGACTTCTTACAGTATTATTTGAAAATAAAATGTAATATTGTTATAACTATTTATTTCATACGTTTCCATATAAATTTGGTTTGTTTTGTATACAGCCTACTATACAGTCAAAAAACAACGGTGTGGTGTGGTATTGGTAAATGCGAAATATTAGACTAAATTATTTTTAAAGGAGATTAAATGATAAATGGCATATTACAATGATTATTTTTATGTTAAGAAATATTTTTTTACAAAAAATTAATGGTGTCATGTTAAAAAAAAGTCCGATTTCTATGAGCCACCTTCTATAAATATAATCAAAACACAACTTAATTTTCCATAATACACGTCTCTAAATATTCCAGAATTGCTTCCATGAATTATATTCTCAAATATTTTATAAGTATATCTATGTTATGATAACTAGTATTTAAAAAGTACTTTGTAATATGAAAACCAACATTATTAATAAAATTTATAATTCACAACAGAAATTTATAGTGGTACACCAACTATTAGGAATAACTAAAATGATAGTTTTCGTATGATTCATATTTTATCAGCATCAGGGCTGAAAGTTTATACCGGAATTTAAAATATATTTACTACCCACTATCAAACGACTTTGGTCCACGAGGCAATTAGATTTGTGTCCGGAAAGTTATTTCTCTGATAAATTGGTTTTACGGTCCATTTTTATTATTCTATTTAATTATAATTTAACCACAAAGAAAAATCTCAAAACATTTATCGAATAACGTAACCTTCGACCTTTCCTGGTAAAACCGTCTGACAAAAAAACTTAAAAAGTTTTGTTTCATATTAAATAATTTCGTCGAAATGTATTTTGGTAGCAGACAGAACACGGGGGGTGATTTTTGAGCATTCTCTAGAGCTTTCTGTTTCCAGAGACCAAGAAAAATTAGAAAACATTTATTTATTGCGCAAAAAAGTTAAAACAAAATTTGTGTATAACAGGGAAGTCTAAAGGCTATATCGGCAGAATTAAATATGTCTCTTAAAAGTTTCGTTCGTTCGTATTTTATATTCAATTACTATAGCACACATGTTGGCTTTATGTTTATTGGGTTATGCAATTAAGAATTTATTTTTATTGTGCTCTACTTGTTCTCTTGATAATATGTAACGTGAATCTATCTATATACTTTACAGTATTATTTACATATCGACTTATTTTACGAATAAGAGTACGAGGTGTACAAATAAGAAAATTAGACTGGTGCCTTATCATTCCATCTTGCAACATTATTGGCTTCCCCTTAGGAGAGGAGGCTGGCCAATATCTGATTATTTTCTTCTTCATCTTTTTGTGAACTGAATGTTTCAATCGCATTCTGGAAATGGCTGACAAAAATCTCGATTAATGGTGGGCTATCAAAAAGCAAATTAGCATGCTTTGATCTTTTGCCGTGGTGAGATTAGAGTGTGCCATTCCTACCTCTGGCGTTGCGTTTCGGGTCGTATTTAAAAATCCAAAACTGCCTTACACCTAATTAGGGGAGAAGTTACTCAAGAACGATATCCTACTGGCTACGGACAACCTATAATGATTTTATAACTTTTTATGTTCGTTGATGACACAAGTTTTCACTACAGTAAAAAGTGAGAATAGAATTACAACCATATTCGCCGACTATGAAGAAATAATTCTAACACATTCGGATTTTGATATAGCAGGAAGATGTCTACAACATATATACTATCTATAGGCAAGAAAATGGAGATTAAAGATAGACGAACAGTCAGTACAAGTAACGTGCATCGAGCGTAGAGGTGACCCCCAAACTCTAATCATAAATAGACGACTGCTTCCCACGTCGGATAGAATGAAGTATCTAGGGTTACATCTGGACAGGGGAATCACATAGAGAACATACATACTGACTAAGAGGAAGCAACTGGAACTCAAATTCAATAAATAATACTGGCTTCTAGCAAACTGACATTATAAAAAAACTTCTGGTACACAAAGTGTACCTGAAATCTATAGGACCTATGAGGTACAACAGCTACCAAATCGAACTTGGAAATTATTAAAAGATTCCAGGTGTTACGCACCATTAAAACGCGCTCTTGTTTTATATGAAGCAGTGAAATTAGAGGTGATTTAGAAGTTAACAGCGTCAAAGAGGAAATCAGTGAATTCAGCACACATTTTAAAAAGACTCGACATTCACCCAAAATTATTAGCAGTGAACCTATTAGACAATAGTGAACAAACGCAAAGACTAAAAAGACACAAACCACTGGACCTACCTTATCGGTTCTGAAAACAACGAGTTAAATAATATTTCATCATATACACATACACCAAATAGAGGAAATTGGTGCTATAGCCATGCAACTTTGACGAACTGATTTAAAGTGCTACCTCTTATTTTTAGTACTGATTGCAAGTAGAAACTGAACAATGCACAATAATAAATAAAAACTAAACATGTATTGTTCAGGTTTCACTGAAGTATTTTCGTATTTGATGCAAAGAAAATCCACAAGTGATTCAAAAGAGGTCTTTACATATTTCGACAATTACTGTATGCTGAAGAATGATTCAATGATGACTGTTAATCGATATTCGACAATTATTTGGAATAGGGATACATGTTTATCGCCCTTGTTGCGTATTTCTTACTATAGAATAAGAAGAAAAATTCAAATGAGTTGGGCGTTCGAGAATTCGAATAGGTTGGGTAGCATTCGGCAAACGTTCTTTCATTCTGAAGGACAAGAAGGTTTTAGTTGAAAATAAAACCAAAATATTCAACTCATGCATACTCCCTGTGCTGACTTATAGAGTGTAGACTTGGACTTTTACTAAGTCCAATCTTGACATACTGACAAGGCACAGAGAGTAATGGAGCGAAAAATGCCTAGTATGCTGCTGTTGACTGTGGGTACAGTCTCCCTATTACTTACGGGAGAGCATATGTCGGTATCCTGATGAGTCTGAATGCCAAGAGACGAAACATATGCCCTTCAATGGAACGGATGGGTCGGGATCACTCTCAGTCAAGCAATTAACAAAAATACTTATATATATATATATATATATATATATATATATATATATATATATATATATATATATATATATGTATATACATATATATATATATATATATATATATATATATCGATTTTTTTTTACTTCTTTGGACTGTGACAATGAGACAACAGTAGTCATAAGTTACATACAGTAGTCATACACCCCCGACCGTTGGGTTCCCCAATGTCATGTGGAACGCACAACAACCTGCGTCTCCGCCATTATGAGCAATGGTTAGTTGCTTGACCGGGAGAGGAAGCCCCACCCATCCCTTACATGCACGTGTTTCGTCTCTTGATGTTCAGACTATTCAGGGCACCGACATGTGTTCTCTCGTCAAGAATAGGAAGAACCGATCCACAGTCAACAACCCATGTATATATATATATATATATATATATATATATATATATATATATATATATATATATATATATATATATATATATATATATATATAGTTTTTTTCTTGGGGAAATTGGTTGTTTTGATGACTTCATCAGGAGACTAATTAATGACTATAGTTTAAAACATGTGTATCTAAATAACGTTATTGAACGATACTAGAATTTTATATACGAAAGAATTATATATATGTATATATATATAGGATGGAATATATATATATATATATATATATATATATATATATATATATATATATATATATATATATATATATATATATATATATATATATATATGTATATATACAGGATAGTATGGAATATATATATATATATATATATATATATATATATATATATATATATATATATAGTGTGTCGCATTTAAGATGAAGGCTACCCTATATTTTCGCTATTTGAAGGAATACAGATTTGAATTTTTGCACAGTCATACAGATTAATGGATCATATTTTTTAAGATACTCAAGTGAATTCTGAACTTTAAACTCAGCTTACTAGAAATTCATAAACAGGGTCAATTCTCGATATTTTGCTTCGAGTTAGAGATACCGAAAATAGTTATTAGAAAAAGTTGTTTACAATATTATTTTAATATCACTTACCGAGTTTCGTGACAAAATTCGCATATCTATTTTTTTTCATTATTTTGGTGTATAAACAAAATTATGACAAGTGTATTTTTTAATTTGATAATTAGTGTGCCATTGGAAAGTAAAAACTTGACACATTGCCAATTTAATATCTCTTCTCCCAGTTTATTACAAAATTCTATCTTAGTGTCTACTAGACAGAGCACAGTGACAGCTAGAATTTATAATTGGTGAATATCACGTAGGTTTTTGACTGGGCAGATCCTGTATGGAACAGATCCCGAATCTCAAGTTGATCCTAAGACATCAAAAATTATATAATACAAATGTCGTGTGTACATTTGTGGATTTCAAAAAAGCATATGATTCTACTGACCGCGAATCTTTATTCCAAATCTTGAAAGAACAGGGACTAGATCCGAAAACGCTAGCAATTATTAAAGAAACACTAATAAACACAAGGTCAAAAGTTAAATTCATGGGTGACATCTGAGAGCCTTTCGAAATTAAACCTGGAGTGAGACGGGGGGATAGACTTTCGCCACTCTTATTTAACTGGATGAGCAGAATAATAATAATAATATATATATATATATATATATATATATATATATATATATATATATATATATATATATATATATATATATATATATATATATATATACATATATATATATATATATATATATATATATATATATATATATATATATATATATATATATATATATATATATATATATATATTTATATATTTATATACATATATTTATATATTTATATATATATATATATATATATATATATATATATATATATATATATATATATATATTATTTTAACCCCACATATAGAGTCTCATGACAAAATTCGAATGATTTATTTTTTAATTATTTTGGTCTATATACAAAATTATTGCAAGTTTATTTTATAATTTTATAGATAATAAGTAATAATTTGACATTACTGTTAAATGCCAGTCAGATTAAACTTTGGGTTTATTGCGTTAAGTTCCAGTTAGTGATCACAGAATTAAAATAACATTGACTTTAAGAGAAAAAAAAACGAAATAATCCGGTTGTTTGACAATTTTGCTTGTAATAGGAAAGACGTTGATGCCGAGTTTAACATGAGGCATCCCCAACGTGCTCCCATTACTCATGGAAAAGCAGGCGCTTTAAATGCTTTTTTAGTGAAACTGGCAGTGTTATTAAAATCCATCAAAAAGATCAACTTCGTCGAATACACCCACATCCTGAGGATAACCGATAGTCGATATATTAATGGCAAATCGATCAAATCCATGCATCAACCTTCGAGATTTATCATCTCAATTGAATATTAGCAAAGATAAAATCAGAAGATGTTTCGTTCGTCACAAAATCAAAGATTCAACGATTCTTATGGAACCACGGTCATTTTTTAAATGACATAAATTTCCTGAAGGAGATTACGTTTACTGTTGATTTTACATTCAGCACTAATGGGGTTTTATCGTCTCAAAACTGTAGATACTGGAGCAGAGGTAATCAATCCTCACTGGGTTATAAATTGTAAAGGCCAATATTGCCAGAAAGTCAATGACTGGTGTGGGATATTAGGAAACGGAATAATTGGTCCTTTTTTCTTTAATGAATCATTGAATGCTGGTCGTTTAGTTAACGTTTTCAACGTTTTAGAGAGAAGTTGAACATTCGAAAGGTGTACAGGATGGCATAAACTGCTTAATGCTGCTTTACATCCGACTTGTCCGATATATATATATATATATATATATATATATATATATATATATATATATATATATATAGAGTCAGACTCTTGGTCAATCCTTCAGTTGCTTTCGAAAGTTGAACCAATGACAGTTTAAGACCAGAAACCGATTTCGGAACACCCTTAACGTTAACGTTCGACGGCGACTGAAGAATTAGGTAATTTTACATAGAGCACGATAAAAAAATTTCCTTGTTTTTTAAAGACGAATAAAAATAAAAAGATAGGTACATGCACCACCTGAATTTTGAATGTGTGAAACTTCAAATCTTCATGTAACTCCTGTCTGAACTATTTAATGAAACTTCTCAACCATCATCAGAACGCCATGGATTATGTTTTTATGCAACTAACTTGTCAAAGTTTTCTGGCGTATTTACAGTTAATTTTCTTCCTGAACGCTTCTTTTGCTATAATACCGCAAAACTGAAAATATTACGTTTCTCTCAGGGACCAGTTATATCACCTGTAACTTGAAACTAACTTTTTGTATAATAAATATACAAAAATCGAATCAAAATCATGTAGCCTTACAATCATAATAAAAAATCTTACAAAATCTTACAATCATAATAAAATTTATAGTTTATTTTTTATTATTATTATTTGAATACAAAATTCAATTAATATATTTTATGGTTATTTTGCCGGTTATATTAAATGTAATTTCTACTCATTAAATATGTGGAAATATTTCATTCTGGCTAAGTTATAATTAAACGAAACAAAAATGATTATTACACTCAGTAAAATATAAGGTTATGTCTAAAATAAATCACTTCCCAGTATCATATATTAAATTATCCCTTGGAGAGAAAAACTCGCTTGTTTGCTGGTGATGGATAGAATGAAGTGACAGGAAAATATATTTTCTCTCTGCTATAAATATTTAACGGCTCACACATATCGTGCTAATAGGGGTACAAATTAATTCGA
Source organism: Cosmopolites sordidus (assembly GCA_031761425.1). Classification (NCBI taxonomy): domain Eukaryota; kingdom Metazoa; phylum Arthropoda; class Insecta; order Coleoptera; family Curculionidae; genus Cosmopolites; species Cosmopolites sordidus. Next base: position 146,016 of record JARFXV010001610.1, read on the forward strand.
TGTTCTATTTTCATAAAATTCAGAATTTATTCCGAAAAATGCAATACCCGTTATTTTAAATAAACTTCATTACTTTTGAATCTACCATTTGGACAACTGTCAAATGTCGCCATAAAATTAATTGATAGTTTTGAATCGATAATGAATTCATGTTTTGACGAGCCTCCTCGACTATTTTTAATTGCTCATCAACCAGGTCATGTTGAAGAAACTGGCATCGAAGAAGACATCATTCCTATTAAGCAAGCGAATCATTCATATGTAAAAGTACAGTATTTTATTATTTGAATTTTGTGGACCAATAATAGAATCGTTTCGTAATGCAGCGATGAATATGTGCTTCATCGTAATTCAGTAAAATGTTTATGTATATGAATAAGGATGAAAAACCATGAAACTGAAAAACCAATCAATCTCAATGTATTACTTGATTTAAATTAAAGAGTACCCCAAGATTCTGTCAGTACTTGGCATTGTGAGTATAGCAATTATGTTTTAATATATGAGAGAAATACCAAAAATCAACATGTCCTGATCGACTTTGAAACTTTCTATTTTCTATTTTGAACAAATGAAAAATTTACTCCTTTTAATAAACTGACATGTAGTTTGTTCTTTTAGCCTTGATTCATTCATTTGCAAGAAATTTCTGATGTCTTTCTTCGGAATTTTAACGCATGAAGTAAATGCACAAATAATTGAGCTAGTTTAAACAAATTTCTAACATTTGCTGAAATGTCTGAGATAGTCTTTAATCAAAACATCACGAATAAATTTAAAATTAATTTTTATACTGCAAATTTTAGTATAAAAGCTTTGCAAGATTTTCCAACTTCCAATCCAACAATAAACTGTAATGGAGAACAAACAAATATGTAATATTATGAAAAATATATGCTGTTATATTCGCGATAAACCTCTGGATATCGCCCGCCAATCGAATGTTGCCATCGCTGATTGTTTTACTGATTACACCCTTTGGGGATCTGTATGCATTCTGGCATTAGCTTTGTGGAAGATGAAATTTCGACGAGCTTCCATTTACGGTTTAATATGGGCTCCAATATGTCAGTTATATTTATACAAATACACCAACAGCAATTCTTGTATAGGAACCTTTGGTGTGAAACACTAAATCCGAATAGATTTACAACTAAACACAAAATCACTTTTTTTAAAACTTATCGACGCAACGTCTCGCTAACCAGATTAGCATCATCAGTAGATGACTCAATCTGAATTGAATATGGTTGGCGAAACGCGCATCGAGAAGTTAAAAAAAAGGATTTGGTGCTAAGTTTAAAATCTCTTCGAATTTACCAACCGAGCAAAGAATACGCCTCAACTATATCTCTCAGTATATTAAATCAGAATCTCAATAAAAATTCTAATTCAATTGAAAACTAAAATATATAACCAGTATGGTTTCGAAACATTCACTGATTAACAGAAACGATTCACAATCTAGGAGTACACCAGAGAACATAAACTACTGAATATATCATTAAGCCACAATAAGACCAACAAATGGATTACGAAGAAAACACAGATAACATATGACAGAACTACTTCTTTAAAATAACCGTCATCTCCGTCATCTTCCACTGCTTCTCGGGACCGTCTGGCACAGCCCCTTCCTCTACCTCATAAAAAATCTATTTCCCTCACCACTCCTCTTTCTTTCTCATCTAGTGCCCTTATCCCTCCTCGTCTTTCTCACAATCCTTCACCCTCTTCATATTCCAACTCTCCACCTTCCAAACATATCAACCAAACCTCCTCTAACCTTTCCACCTCCTCTAACCCTTTAACTTCTCAGCCGATTTCATCTTCGAGAGCTTCTTCCCTCTCCTCTTTATCTAAATCTGCCAAATCATCTCGCCCTTCCAGTAGACACACTAGCGAGATTGACATGGACATAGACTTAACCTCCAATCACTGGTCTAAATCTTCTTCCTCTCACTCTAAAGCTAAATCTCAATCCAAAACTGTCTCTTCTTGCTCTAAATCCCAAGCCTCCTCTTCAGGAGGCAAGATTTCCCGCTCTTCCTTTTCAATCCCATAATCCAATGGAACATTAGCGGTCTGGTACATCGTAAGGAAGAAAAACTCTTTATTGGATATTTTCGCCCAATTCTTCTCCAAGAAACTAATCTTAAACCCTCTTGCAACCCTACTCTAAAAAACTATTCCATCACAAGAAATGATCTGTTAGATGCCAATCGAGCTACTGGAAGTGTAGCCATTCTTTCTCATTCATCTATCGACATCTCTTCAGTTACCCTTACCTCTCCCTTAGAATCTGTGGCCATTAGGGTTGATCTTGATCGCCTCATCATTATCTGTTGTCTTTACCTCTCCCCCTCTGACTCTGTCTCCTCTGAAGATCTTATTGACTTGGTCCGTCAACTTCCTCCTCCTTTCCTCCTATGTGGAGACTTTAATGCTCACAATCCATTATGGGGTTCCTCCATTCTGACACCCGTGGAACAATGATAGAAAATGCTATTGATCAATTTAATGTATCCCTTTTTCAACTCACTACCCTACACTCACTTCAGTTCTGCCAATGGGACATTCTCCTGTATTGACTTGTCTCTCTGCACTGCCTCCCTTGTTCTTTCGCTGCTCTGGAGCACTCTTGAGGACCTTCATGGTAGTGACCACTTCCCCATTATCCTTTCCGAAAGCAATTCTAATAGCCCACTTCCACCCCGCAAAATATATAAAATATCCCAGGCAGACTGGGAGCTCTATCGATCCTCTTTTTAATGTACTATATTTATTGAAGGAGACTGTGATGGTAACATTGAACGCTTCACCTCACACAATTCACCAGTCGGTGGTTCTAGCTATCCCTGTCAACATTTTTCATTCTTTCCGCCCTCCTGTTCCTTGGTGGAACTCAGAATGCCATACTGTTATTAAAGCCCGTAAAGCAGCTCTCAATAAGTTCAAACGATACCCTTCAATGGAAAACCTCATAGCCTTCAAAAGGCTCCGAGCTCTAGCCAAACGTACAATTACCCGTGCTAAGCGAAACTCCTGGTTGCTTTTTGTAAACTCTCTTAATCATTGCTCCTCTACCCATGATCTCTAGCCCATGATCTCGAACCTTCCAGATCGGGCATTATCCCTTCTTCTCCAAATCTTCAATGATCTGTGGTCTACTGGATCATTTTCTTCTTCCTGGCATAAATCTATCCTTATTCCTATCCACAAACCCAATAAATCTAGAACCTCTCCTCTAAGTTATCGTCATATTGCTCTTACTAGTCATCTGGGAAAGCTGCTAGAGCGGATGGTACATTTCCGACTTTTCTGGTTTCTTGATTCTCACTCACTCATCCATGATAACCAGCTGGATTTTAGACCTCAAAGATCTACCATTGACCACCTAGTGGGTTTGGAAAGTGATATTTCGTTATCCTTCGCTAAGGGACATCATCTTATAGCAGTATCCCTAGACCTTAGCAATGCTTTTGACTCAGTCAGTTTTTCAATGCTCTCTTAACTCTCTCACTAAATGGTCATCTAGGTTTGGCTTCTCCATCTCGCCAAATAAATCATTTTCTGTCCATTTCTGTTGAAAGCTAAATTGCCCTGGTCTCCATTTATTTTCCCTTTGCAACTCTCCTGTTCCTTCTGTCAAATCAATAAAATTTCTTGGTCTCACTTTCGACAGCGTACTCAATTGGAAAGAACATATTTCGCTTCTTAAATCCCATTCATCTTGGGACCTTGGTATATTAAAATGGCTATCTCATTAAAAATGGGGCTGTGACCACCTCATCCTTCTCCACCTTTACAAATCCGTCATCAGGCCAGAAGTTGACTATGGCCTACATGTCTGCCCTGCAATTAATTCTAGGAGCGTTCAGGACCAGTCCCATCCACAGTCTTCATTGTATTTCTGAAATTACACCACTTAATATAAGAAGGTTGGACCTTCTTTTAAGATATGCAGTAAGTCTTAGATGTAGACTCTTTATTCCTTCTTATCAATCTTTGTTTGGCCCTCTTGATTTCCCCAACCATGTTTTTTCTCAGCGATTAAAGAGTTCGGGTACGGCTTTTTTTAATTTTCTCCTTGACTCTGGTATTTCTTTACCCCACTGTCACCAAATAACTTTCCTCCACAAGCTGCCATGGTTACTTCAGCACTGTGTCTCTAATTTCAGCCTTCTTCCGTATAACAAACCTTTTTCTGGTCTTCCTTCTCTTGCTACCATCTTCTCTAAAAGCATTCAAGACCTCCGACCTGATAACATCATTTACGTTCGTTCACGATAATTTTACGTATGGTTTTCGTCTTCACACCTGGAATAGTATCCTTTCTGCCGAAGTTTTAGCCATTATAAAGGCCATTTCTTAGACACTCTCCCGTCCACATTTCAATTGGCTTATCTGCTCTGATTCTTTAAGTTCTCTTCAATCTCTTGTTTCTCCCCTATCTTTGCCACCAGTTGTTAACATTCTTTCCCTCATCCAGGAATCCCAATCTAAAGGATCAGTAGAAAAATTCCTTTGGATCCTTGGCCACGCAGGCATATTAGGTAATGAACGAGCAAACTACTACGCCAAATGGCTCTAAAAGAACATCTTCCTATCTAGCCCCTTTTCCATAACCGGGATGGTTTCTCCTGTATCTCACTAATTGTTCAGGATATTGTTCAATTCGACTGGGATACTTTGGGTTATGCCTCTAAGTTATATACCGTGAAACCTAAATTCTTCGAATGTAGTCCCCCTCCAGCTCTCAATCGTCATCTTTTTGTAAAGTGGAATAGGTTTAGAATCGGGCACTGTCGCTTCTCACATGGTCATCTAATAAGTGGCGAACCTCCGTCTGCATGTCCCTTATGTGGTGCTCCTCTTTCTGTTCGTCACGTTCTACTAGAGTGCCCTTCGCTACCTGCTCTTGCACAAAGACATAGACTTCCCAGGGACCTTCCGTCTATTTTGTACCCTCATTACTACAGTTCTCTTTTTGAATTCCTCCGATCCTCTTCCTACTTTCCTTTGATATAACCCATCACTGTTCTTTAACTCTATCTTAATCTTTAAACTCCTCTTTCCCTTAAAATTTTCACCTACTTCTCTATTCTTAATTGAGCTATTCCATGCATTACATCTGACTGTTTTTAGCTGTTCCTATATTTACGGTCTACTGCCTTTTAACGTTTGATATCAATTGGAATATAATAATATATTCTTTAATTCATATTGCTTTTATTATACAATTTATATACAATATTTATTACATTCAATTTGTCTGATTAACACTCTTTATGGGCTGCCAATTGGCTTCAGTTGCTGACGCGGGCCTAAATTAACAAATTCAAATTCAAATTCTTTAAAATAACAACGGTAGTAGCGCTTAGGGAGACTTTTAAAGAACTGGAGTGGACACATTACCAGATGAAGACAATGGGGTGAGAGGCAACTTCAACAAAGATATTATGATGACCTCAAAAAATTCTCCGAATTTAACTGGTACCAGATTGGTAAGAACAGAAAGAATAGATCTAACGTTGGGAAAAAATATATCCATTGTTCATATATATCATTCTAAATGATATATGTTTTCTACTGTAACGCTATGAAAACGACCTGAGGATATCATAATTTAATATTGAATTTATTAACTTATAAACCTTCATAAATATTTATGCATCTTACTTAAGAACTGAAACTTTTTCAATAATCACAATCGGGCCCTCTTTAAAATCAAATTTATTTAGGATTTGCTTCTTCGGCTCCATAAATCTTTTCTGTTTCCGAGATACGAAAAACATTAAGGAAAATTCGATTATGACCTCATTTTCCATCTGGTATTAAAAAAATAAACATTTTATTAAATTTCCTTTGTGAGAAAAGCGAACTAATGTTTTTCTTTTAATCTGAAAATGTTTTGGTTTGTTGTATCCGGAAAGTATAGAGATTTCTTTCTCCAGAGAACTTTTAACTAAATAAAACAAGAACAATCATGGGTGATAGAAACGTATAGCTACGTGTAAAATAAATCCCTGTCCCACTACCTATATTAAGTTATCCCGAGTAGGAAACAACATTGTAGTAAAGTGACTATAGAGAATAAACTAATATGTTCACTTTCTAATGAGTGACTTTTTTAGTGTGTCCAAACTTCCGATATGGTTCGCTGTTAAACGAACAGTATAGCCTAGCAAATCATCATGGTACGTTTAACAACAAAGCAACACTTGCAAATTGTAGAAAATATCGAAAACGTCACAAAATGTCGAAAAAAAAAACCTCTTAATTGGCCACCAATGTCATTAACGCCTTCATGTTATTTTCTTTGGAGTTATGTTAAATGTTTGGTCTATGCCAATAAACCAGCAACTACTGACGCCTTGGAAGCAAACATAATTCGGACAATTGCGTACATAAGACCCCAATTGCTTAAAAAATTAAATCGGAAATTAGATTGACAGAATGCGCGTTGTCAGTTTTCAAACATTAATGGCATTCAATGTTATATCACATAAAATAAATAGTTTGAATTGCGTTGTTGTTTTAATAAAATTTAAAGTTCGAACGCACTAAAAAAATGAATATAGTAAATACGGTTAATAACATCTTGAGATGCAACATAGGTACTCATGCAATTTTGGGTGTAATTATAAACAATGCCTTAGTTAAAACATCACCTACTTTTTTCATTAGTGAGTTTAACTGACTAATCTGATAATGACATTATTTAACTCATATTCATCCGGTAATAATAAGATATTTGACAGTTACGTCGAATGCGTCGAATGAGACAACAGTAGCTGAGTGTCATCATTCACAATCTCATTTGGTTGGAACACACAACAACCTGCATCTTCGCAGGTAATTGCACCCAGTCCAAGAAAATCTAACACTACATATATAGGCCATCCGACCGGAAGTCGGCGAAAACATCGGTTGTTGGTTGTGGATAGGGCCTCCCTATTTTTGATGGTATAGTATGGTATGGTATGGATGGTAAGGTATGCCCTGAGGAGTCTGAATATCGAGAGACGAAACATATGCCATACAGTTGAAGGGATAGGTGGGGCTCGTTCCCAGTCAAGCAACAAATAGAAATGTTTATTTACGTGGAGATGGAGGTTGTTGTGTGTTCCACATGAGATTGTGAAACCCAATACTTGGGTGTATGATGACACACAGCTAGTGTTATCTCATTGGACGCAGTCCAAGAAAATCTAACACTACATATATATGCCATCCGACGGGAAGTCGGCGAAAACATGGGTTGTTGGCTGTGGATAGGGTTTTCCTATTTTTGATGGTATATATGTCGGTGCCCTAAAGAGTCTGAACATGGAGAGACGAAACATATGCCATCCAGTTGAAGGGATGAGTGGGGCTCGTTCCCAGTCAAGCAACCAACTGAAATGTTCATTTAGGCGGAGATGCAGGTTGTTGTGTGTTCCACATGATGTTTTGTCGAGACGATGGATCATGGCTATGCTAGTATCCGATAGGTGACACTGGAGTCAAGTTATTAACAAATTCTATAATTATAAAACGAAATGGTTCATATGTACAGAATATGACATATGAACATCATTTATGTGTTATTGAGTTCATTAATCAATTCAATATTTTCATTATTTATTGTTAAAAAATGGAATTTACTATAAATTATTAAAAAAAGGCAGGTGACAAAATAAAAGGTAAATGATTTAAATAAACAAATTTTTATACCAAATCAGACTCATCGGGCCACCTACCAGAAAGGACAAACAACGTCTATATATGTGTGTAATATTATATTTTTTTTCAGGTTAATTTTACAATTTTCATCAACAAGTCTACATATCCTGACATCGTCAAACCAAATATCCATCTTCTGCACAGTACTTTTTACCGAAATTTCATCACATCTATCGAAATATTATTGTACTTGGGGTCGACAACACAGTTTGCCGAAGAATATGGCAGTTCTGGATACACAGCATCAGTAAATCGTCCTTGGAGACCATGGCTTCACATCTATTCAAATTGCAAGATTATTAAAGGTCATAGCGAGCACACACCATTATATAATCCTGCAGGTATGTATCAGCCCTATTAATATTAGTGTACAACAATATGAGTATTGATAAAAATTTAGAAAATCTAGTTTCGGAAGAACTATTTAACCAATTTTCATAACATCAAATCGATTACCAAGTATTCTATCATAATCTTCCATCTACAGTTTTGTTTTTTCAATTTTGAACAGCTATATTAATTGCTCGGGTGTTGGAACAGCCGCTTCGTGTCGAGCATCAATTCTCCATAACTGATGTTAAGTGACGTCGGTCGCGGACGAAACTTGGATAGGTGACTGTAATATAGAAAACCTAATAAATCAAGCTATGGATCAACTGGCCGAGAAGAGCTAAAATTTAAACCAATTATTAATAGCCAATAGACAGTAGAAGTCGCTTATTCTGCCCAACGTACGGTGTGGCTATTAAATAACGAGTCTAACGCTGCTATAGAAGAAGTACGCATGCGCCAAACGCCAGCGACCAACAGCTGTTTATGCCTGGACCATGTAGTGCCTGGACCATGCCATTGTAGTGAATCCTTCTTGCCCTCTTTAGTTGTACGTGATTCAGTGATCTTAATATTCTTTTAGCTATTATCTTGGTGAAAACGTTGTACACTACTGATAGGAGACTTATTGGGCGGTAATTCTTTATTTAAATATTTATGTGCCCCTTTTTATATAAAGAAATTCCGTCAATATGTTTCCATGAGTTGATTAGTGTTTGTTCTTTGGGGTATTTTAAGTATAACTTTGTCAGTATTTTATGTAAGGTTTTACCACCTTACCAGCTTTTATAATTTCATCGTAATTATGTTCTTTCCTGGAGCCTTGTCTTTGATTAATTCCCCATTTTCTTCTAGTATTTTTTTGCATTAGCTGCATGTTGAACCGACCTGTCTCTCCTTAAACGTTTTCTTATAATCTTGAAAAATTCAACGTGTACCCCACCCTGCCTAAAACACTACCTGCATTCCTCATCGTCAGCTGTTTAATCGGTAAAGTAATAGTCACATGCGACATTTTTGGCCGGCTTAAAGATTTTTCTGCTGGTGCCATTAAAGCAGCCATTTTAAATATATTGTTGAGGATTTCTTCATACTGATCTATTATTTCCGGGTCTACCGGGTCTTGCGACTCAGCAAAGTGGTTCGACAAATCAATCTCAAAATCCCAGAATCCACTTCGTCTTTTCTCGACCTTACCATTTTTATAAAATAATGTTTTATCGTTTGAGTTGATAAAGTTAATTTCACTTGTCAGTCTAGATGGACTCTGGCATGTTCAGTTGCACTTTCATCAATTGTTGTTTTTCCAGTTCTAGCATTAAAGTCAGCCATTGGGATTATCTATCTATTCCGATGGAATTCTGTAATCCAATTCCACTACATCGCCCAATATCTGTATCTTCAGCGTGGAATACGTGACATATAGTCACATAAATCCCAATGTATGTTGTCCGGTTCGATCAATATTTATTGCAGTCGGGCATCTGTATTCATTGTTCGAATATTTAGCTATGCAAAGTCCAAAGCAGGGATGTTGCAGATATTCGCATCCGCATCGGGCAATTTCCACATTAATTTTAGCATCCGCATCTGCAATGATTAATACGGAACTTTTCCGGATGTGGATTTTGCAAGTCACGACGAGAAATTGTGGACGAAGCCAGCGAGCAAGTGACACTTCGCTGATTAACAAATAGGAATCTGGATTTCAGTCACTCGCCGCACTCGCAAATGACAAGAGCTGACACGTTATTTTTTTTAGCATTTTTGATTGTAAATTAATTATAACGCCTTTAGACGCGCTTATCATACGGACATTTTTTTTATTTATTTCGCAATTGACATTACTGTTTGACTGTTTCGTCGTGGATAATCTATTTGAGAAGTGAATCTGCAACACCAGATAACAAAAAGCAATTGCAGAAGAAAAATATGAATCAGGTAGGTTTTGACAATATTAATTTAATAGTCTCGTATTATAAATTTGGTTTAAGTCATGTGACTAGTTAGCTTTACCCCAGGAAAATTACGGTCGGTAATAGGTATGTCCCGGGTATAATTAAGTATGGTATTTTTCTTTCATAAATTAGCTCTGGAATAAACTTTTCTTAGAAATTAATTAAAACTAAAGAAGAGCTTTTACCGAAACTGCCAGTTTCTAGTTTCCAGAAGAAGTTATGATTTATTTATGTATTCCTTTTTCAGATAAAATGGTCACTCCACTGCAAGAAACAAAAAACAGCTTTCTTGAGAGGAAGTAGTTCAAAAAGAAAAAGTGGAATACCACTAACAATCCGAAATCGAAAAAAAATTACTCATCGGAGAAATAATTGCACTTCAAAATTGATCATATAATTTCGTGGAAGGAATAAGATTTCGCAGACTGATACAAGAAATAGCCCCAAAATATAATTTAATAGTGTGCAACTGTGTGTTTAATAGTGTGTGTTTAATAGTGTGCAATAGTGTGCAACTGATTTCGTGTACAAGGAACTATATAGAAAAGTTGCTGACAAAGTTGAAGAATTGATTGAAACATTTGATTACATGTCATTTACTAAGGACATTTCGACGGATCCAAGCTTTAATGCTTCTTTGCTTAGCCTAACATGTCACGGAATAGCAGAAAACTTGATCGATCGTCAATTGTATTGGAATGCAAGACTTTTGACGATTGTCACACGGGTGATGTAATTGCCGAAAAATTCGACACAATGCTCATTGAATAGAATATTTCAAAAAAGTAAGTACATTACATGATTTGAGACGAAAGCTGTAACATGAAAAGAGCTATGCAATAAGCAGTATTTAATGACTTTGATTGTACAATTCACAAAATCCAGTAAAGTTGTTTACAATCGCAGGAAAACATAAAAGACATCAAACAAAAATGTAAGAAAATGTCGACTCATTTCAACCATTCCTCGATTGAGCAAAAACAACTGCTAAGTTCAATTTCAAGACAGATTAAATCAACCGCATCTCACAGTATTCCAAGATTGTGTAACACGATGGAACAGTACCTTTAATATGTTTCGATTCTTAAGAGTAAAAGATGAGTTAAGTTTTTTCATTAATAACAGTAATATTCACCCACCCTATTTTACCAGAAGGGTGGAAAATCATAGAATGCTATGTTAAGCCATTGAAACCTTTTGAAGAAGCCACACCACGGGAACTGAGCAACTTTCAGACCTCAAATCTTTGATTTCAATAATTCAAATGCTTATGAAAAAACTAGATAACCATTTATCAAGATTACAGGATTCTGATCCTATTCGACTGACACTCACGCGTCTGAAGATTGAAGTTTCTAACAAATTTTCTGTGTTGGAACAGAATAATTTATTTGCTATCTTATATGGAAGAATGACCATATATGGAAGAATTACTGCTTATTAGTTTGATTGAAAGTTATTCTTTATATTTCTAAATTACTTTTGAAGGCAACTGGTACATTGTAATTTTTTGACTCCATAATAATAAATCAATTTTAAACACATTGGTCATTTGGTGTCGAGTTTTATTTGGTACCAGTAAGAGTTGTAATAAAATGATGATTAGGTAAACGATGATGATATATCGGATCATCATCAACCCGTATCAATCCACTACAGGATGAAGGCCTTTTCAGCATGCTTTCAACTCTCGCGGTCCTGAGCTCTCCTCTGCCATTCGGGTCCAATATACTTAATAATGTCATCAGTCCATCGTGTTTTCGGTCTTCTCCGTGGACGTTTGCGATCAAGCGGTATCCAGTCCAGGACCGCCCTGTTTCTTTCGTCCCACCGCCTCGCTACATGGCCTGCCCACTTCCATTTCAATTGCTTTATTGTTCAAATTATGTCACTCACTTTCGTTTGCTCATACATATTTTCATTCCCCTCTGTGCTACTCGAAGTTTTTGAACTGACTGTGATGTGAGTGTCCAGGTTTTACTTCAGTATGTCATAATGGGCAGGACACACTGATCAAAGACTTTTCTTTTCAGGCAATGTGGTTGTTTGCTCTTAAACACTATGTTGAGTCTGCCAAATGCCTGCCAGCCACATTTAACGCGTCGTTCCACCTCCCGGACGGTATCTCCCTCCGTTGAAACCCTCTCTCCAAGATATATATAGTGATCCAAAATTTCCCAATATATATATATATATATATATATATATATATATATATATATATATATATATAGCACTTCACGTGGGTGCTTTGTCGTTCCCCCATGCGCCATCCAAAGCGCCAGCAAGCGTCTCCCAGGACCGGATGGCGGATGGGGGAACGACCAGGCGATTTGGATGGCGGATGAACGACAAAACACAACATGGAGCGCGGGTGTATTTTCTTTGTTTTTAATATCTTTCTCCACGATCCCACTTCATCATTATATATATATATATATATATATATATATATATATATATATATATATAATTATATTATTGATTATAATTAACTGACACGACTTGGGACATCACTACAACAGCTTCAGTTCTAAACGAGACCAGAACTTTATATTTTTATTCATATTTTGGGCCGAAATTGAACATTCAGTTGAATACTCATTTGCATTTTTCTCTGTTCTGGCTTGATACTTTATGATTTAAGTGTTAAATCTACGACAAACTTTCCTTAATACGCTCTCTATATTATTATATTAAATTCTAATTTCCAGGAAAATATGTAGTTCGATTGTTTTGGATGGGTTCATGGCGAAAAATTTATGTTGATAATATGATACCTGTGGATAAAACTGGTAACATTTTGTTACCTTCAGTTATTGCACCAAAAGAATCTAACGAACCTGAAGTAGTAAAAACACCAAAAACGACGAAGTCAAAAGGTGGAAGCACTGCTAGAAAAGAAACAATAGAAATCTGGCCGTTTATTCTTTGTAAAGCTTTATTAAAAATTGCTAGTCTCAGTTGGAGCACTTCAAATGAATTGAACGACTTTGATATAATTCAGTGTCTCACTGGATGGGTACCACAAAAGATAAAAATTAACGGTTTGAGAATATTCTGTTATAGTATATTTAGAATTCTCAATGATCAACTAACAGTATATTTTCAGATATTTCACCAAACGATATATGGGAGATATTGGAAGCGTACGTAAAACATTTTGTATGGGATGGTGACAAGAAAGAAGGCTCACCAAAGAAAAACAAAAAACAAAAAAACCCAAAGGAAAAGGATTCTGGTGGGAAGAAAAAAAAGATAGTAATACCTAGTGGTATTGAAGATATGCGGGATGGCGATTATTATGTAGTGGCTGTTTGTAGAAATTTTGAGTAAATATTCAGTTTTATTTGGTAACATGATTATAAAGGAAGTTTTCTTCCAGGCTTAGTATTTTGAAAGAAACTGAAGAATATCAAACTATAACTCATGACCTTCTGATTGGCCAGATACGTAATATTCCAATTATTAAACCACCTCCAAGACCTGGTATTTGAATTTTCCATTTTAGACATTTTTGACAAGAATGTTTTTGGGTCTCTGTATATAAATGACCTTAATAAGAAATTAGTCATACAACATTAGTATACAATTTGCAGTGCATGCATATTTCATTTAACAATCATTTAATTGTCGCAAAAGCATTGTCGATTTGTAATTGTTTTGTTGAACGAAGGGGGTTTCAAGTGTCCTGAGCGTACACGTTATTGAAATTGAACCGAGTTTAAATTTAACAGTCCACTTAAACCGTGAAAAACGAAAGGGAATAATCCTTTAAAGTGAAATATAACTATTATAAGGACTCAAACTTCTGTACTATCAATTTTTCAAATCAAATTAGAACTTGTTCGATATAAATGATCGTCACAAACACGCAATTAATGCACGCATCTAAAACTTTGTAGCATGGTATTTATCGAATCATACTTGACAAATATTATAACCAAATCGTAATATCTGTATCAGGCTGAGAACTTTTCGAATAACTCTAGATATGATCTCATGTCGGCACTAGCCACTGATTCAGAATAGTTTTTCAAAAGCAACGATCAAAAACCTGAATTGGAAGTCTTGACACATGTCAACCTTTCCCATTAATTTTGTATTGATGGCGGAAGATATATACATGGTATAGATATATACAACATGGAACAATATATTTGGTGTGAAACACTAAACTCGAATAGATTTACCTCTAAACACTAAATAACTTTTTTTAATTTCTCGGCATTTTGCTAGCCATGTTAATATCATCAGGAGATGACAACGAATGAATCTTTCAAAAGTCATAAACAGTGAAGTTGACGAAGAGGTACATTAATAATTCAAAAACTTGTCTGAATAGAATAGATTCTTTATTCCGATTCACAATTTTCTTAAATTTTATTTTCATATGGATCCAAAGCACTATTATTTTTTTTACACATTTAACAAACCTTAAGCTGCTAATATTTATATTATGGTCATGTTCGAGTGCATGTTGGGCAACAGAAGATTTCTCATTTGCTCCATATCTAATGCGAGAAATTTGTTCTTTATATCTGCCGAATATGGTTCCTTTAACCTTCGATTACAATCTTGATAACTAATTTCATAAATCCCTGATTGTTGTATCGTTGATTTTTAGACACCACTTTTTTATCCATTCTTCTATTTTATCAAGAACTTCCTGAAGCTTCTCAGATGCATATCGTAGTACTTATTATCATAACCATGGTATTATCTGCAACGGTGGCTATAGACGTGTTTGGTGTAGTTAGTAGGTCAGCAGTGAAGATTTGAAAAAGTATGAGATCCAAGACACTACCTTGAGGTACTACTGATTTTATCGGATATATGTTAGTTATTTCTCCTTTATATCCGATAGCGAAGTATCTGTTCGTCAATTATGATAACAATTCGTCAATTATGACAACAAGTTCGTATAGCAAGCCTTGGTGCCATACTCTATCGAAGACTTGTGTAATATCCAATAACACAGCTAAGCAGTACTTTTTATCTTCAAAAGCGTTATTAGTAATTTTCACTAGCCCGTACACTTGATCGATTGTTGAATCTTTCGCAAAATCCGAACTGGTATTCTGGAAAGTTATTTAGTTCTTCAAGCAATGGCTTCAATCTCTTTAGAAACAGCTTATCAAAAAGCTGTGACACTATAGGCATAAGTGTAATGGGTCTATATGATGATGCTTCCTCCGTCGGTTTACCAGGTTTCAGGTTTTAGAATTAATATGATTTGTCCTACTTTCCACTGGTACGCATAATAGCCGTCTCTAAGAATTTCATTATAAATTTGTGTAGGGCCAATTAATGCTTTTTACGGTAATTGAGGCAAACGACTTGCGCAGTTATACAGTCAAATCCTGGACTTTTCTTTGGGCTGAGGTTTCTATGAATCATAGCCTTAACTTCACTAATTTTTATGGCTTTAATGGGACGTGCAATTTGGAATGGTATTTCAAGGTATCAGGTTATTTCTTCCACTTCTTCTCGTAGCATTTTGATTGGAAATGGCTGAAAAACGTCAGCTAGGTGTACTGTAAAAGTTTCAGCCTTATCAGTATATGTTCTCGCCCAAGTTCCATCCTGTTTTTTTATTGGCGGTATGCTCTCTTATGTTTTATTGCTTTTTGCTGTTGTCTTCCACAGAAAGTAATCACTGGCTTCAGTGGGAGTAAGACCCTCAAGGTAAATTTAAATTACCTCATTTTTTTCATTACTGAGTAATTCTTTCACCTCTTTCACTGCTCTGTTAGATCTTCTTTTGCCTTCTGGGGCTCTAGTTGTCATCCACCTTTTCCGTAGACTTTGTCTTTTTGACAATTGCGTGTTTTGCTCAGAACAATTCTGATTTTGAATGTGACTACTCATTTCAAGGGTTACATTTCAGGCGACTTTTTTTGTTTTTTAATTGTTCTATCTACATTATTCTTATTATAACCATTCACTTTGGCTACCTCCCTAATCAATTTTAATAATTTGTTAAATCTATCTTTGTTTGAAGGAAAGTGTTTAATTGATTGTTCCCTTGTAACAATTGATTGTTGCTTATTTTAATATGCACCATTTCGCCTCTTAAATTAATGGTTATTGTTCATACTGTTAGTATTGTTACTGATATTAGTCAAGTTATTGTTAATATTGTTAGTATATTGATCTTGTATCTGTTATACCGTATTACAGACATAAAAAGCTTTTGATATCATCAGCTGTTTTCTAACTCTGTATAATGTCTTAGAACGATCTAGACTTATTCTAGGCTTCTCCTATTTAGTCGTCAATATATACTACACAGATTTCTCGTTTTGAGCAGGGTCAGCGGTATTTTCTAAAGTATCTATCTTTTGAGCTGGATAGTGCATGCCCCTGCAGAGGTTTTCCTGCTGAAGCTCTGCCGTAGCTTAATTGATTGTAATCAACTGCTCAGTGAGATTCGGTTTTATGTCCCTCGAATTAACATCAGAGTTCGGGATACTTTCACCATACCTACCCCTAGCACCAACTTGGCCTCTAATGCACCGCTCTTTCGTGCATACCGAAACCATAGCAGATATGTCATTAGCGGGAACGTTTCTGCATCCTTGATGGATATTTTTCAGTCCCCGCTTACTCAGTATAAATCAGCTTTTGAGGGGGTGCTGAAAGCTCGTGCGGTGTTTTGAAAATAATTTTTGTAATGATCTTAGGATTAATTTTTAATTTTTGTATTAATATTTTTGTACCATTGTTAGGTTAAGTTCAAATTATTTTTGTTATATCTACTTGTATATCTACTACGAAACCTACTTCAACGTTTATCATACCAACAAGCTTTAAATTACGCAATGGCACAACGGATGTGACATACAGAACCCTTTCAAACACCACATGTTTTTTTTTCAATTTACAGGCACATTATACATGCTGACTTGCTAAAAATATTTATTGATAATTTTTTCCCATTTTTTGTATAAAAAATTATAAATTATCCCGTGCCTACTCATATTGATTAATATTTTAAACCTAATTTATGTTTCATAATCTCTTATTTTAGAGCTGGAGTTTTGGAAAACATTTCGCTATGAGCAATGGGCAACTGAGCAAGGCATCTTACCACCAGATGTTAAAAAACTGAACATAAAATCTTTAAGTGTAGTAAGTCCATTCCAACGTTTGATGCATAACTGGAACTCAACTGATAACCCTAAGGAAACAACTCATGAAATGGACAATATTGGTAAAACATTGCAATAATATCTAATGATGTTCGTTATCATTTGTTCATCATTTATATACCATCAGCAATTTCAAAACATTTACTGTGATGTTACTGTTTCTGTTTATTCACATAAATATTTAGACAGTATAGATCTTTAACAGCTGTTTCCTTACTATATACTTTGGGTTTTTAAGGTTCGCGATTTCTTCCATTGAAGAAAATGATCAAAATACAGGGTTTTCCATTTAGTGGCTCGGAAAATACAGCCCGGCATTTTGAAAACTGTCAAATTTAAATATCATCCAAAGTGTGATTTGTTTAGTTTAAAGTTTACAATTTTACAATATGGATCGTTAAATTACCGAACAACGCATTAGAACTGTAATTTTTATTATTGCATCTTGCATCTTCATCCTTATTCTTTGCATCTTCATCCTTACAAAGTTTAACTTAAGCAAGAATTGCTGCCCTCCCAGCTTGGAATGCGACGAGCATAAGCCAATTGGGTGCTTAAACATTAACAAGATTCTTCAGCGATGACGCTCATCATTTCTCATTTCGATTTCTACGTAGACAATTCTTAAAATCTTGAGCAGTTGAAAACCAACATTCGTCAGGTCATGGTCCAGATACCAGCTGAAATGTGCAGAAAAATTATTGAAAATTACCTCAAAAAAATTGAGTCGTGCAAGCGGTCACGTAATGAATATTTAAATGATGTATTCCACACTTAAAGGCAAAGTTCAAGCAATAAAATGAAAGAAAAAACGAATCGAAATCTCAATTATATGTGTTTTTTTTTTAATTTTACTTTCCGAAACACAAAATGGATAACTCTTTATATTTTCTCAAAGAGGAGTATGGTGTGTATATTTTAAGTTGATTCGTTTGTTCTTATTATTTATTTAAAATAAATTGATTTGCTTGAGATTATTTAAAAGTATCACATTTTATTAAAATAAATATTTTTATTTTGGCTACAAGATATGGCCAAAGTGAGAAATTACTCGAACAACATTCAGGGAAGCTTTGGCTGTACGAGCAATGGCCCCATTAAGTTGAAATCCTTCCTGTCGATTCTTCATCTCCGAAGTTTTGGTTTGAAAAAGTTTTTAAACATAGTTTGTCTCCATCTTATTGGCAAAGGAATAACCTGAAAAGTTACGACTTGCCAATACCATACCACATTCTTGTTTTTGTTGTATTGGCGATGAAACTCACAGAAATTCCCAAAATCTGCAGTTTTGTTCAATGACTACTACATTTAACTGGAAAAATAAGCTTCATCGCTTATAATTATTAAACATCTCAAGCATTATTTGAGCAAATGTGAGGGGTTGTTGATAGTTCTTCATTCAATTCCTGAATATCATCAAGATATATGGGTGAAAGTCTAAATCCTGATACAAAATATGCTTTGTAGTTATTTTACTCATCCCCACTTCAGAAAGCCATCGAAAATGACCAGTTTTCGACCAGGCTTTGTTTTGATTAATGAGCCTTACATTCGAAGGATAGCTACCCAAATGAGAATTGTGTTCCGGCTAGGATCTCACAATGATGAGCCATGTTGAAGTAATGCCTGAAGAGTCCTTGTGCATTAATCACGGCCTCAACACCTAATAAACGTATTGTACGGAAGTACGTGATGATGGATACTAAACAGCATCGTAGGCTCGTAGGGTAGAGTCGATAAGTATATGCCGCAGGCTCCCTGTAGATACATATTATGTACCCATAATAGTAATACCCATTCCAAAAACATCCATTT